>JAAXCT010000666.1:0-380044 GCA_012490785.1 Eragrostis nindensis | reverse complement strand
ATTTCAGCATGCATTCCGTGACCATCATATCCCTGGAGGAATTATGGAAATGAAAGCGGATGAATTTCTTCCCTAAACAAGGTGCTATGACAGTGCAGGATATATTCCGCAAGTTCACGAGGCTTTCTCGCGTATGCCCCAGAAGAAGTATCGACTGATAAGAAAAAGCAAGATCGCTTTCGAAAGGACTTAACCATAGACTGAATGTTCAGCTGGTCACCCATTTTTACCCAGATTTCAATACTCTCTGATGAACCGACCATATTACTTGAAGATGCTTGGTCAAAATGGGAAACGACAAAGAACAAGAAATCGTTGTGGAAGAAGAACAAAATATCGTTATGGATGAAGAGCGGAATGTCAATGTGCCCCAGATAAACAGAAAGAAGAATCTCAGAACTGAAAAGATATCATCGCAGGAGACGAAGATATCAGAAAGCAAGACAGAAGAAGCTCCTCAGATCCTCGGCTCGCTGTAAAAACCCGGCTACCTGCCATCAGAATGACAGAGAGCAACAAGAAGGATATGTCAGGAAGACCCCACCGGGACATCGGAAATGTTACCTATGCAAGCAGAAAGGACACTACATAGCAGACTGTCCTCAACCGACCAATACAGCAGCATTGACCCATACCAATTCAACCGAAGCTCCCCACCTCAATGACCTTTGAAGACGATCACAAGATACCACAAATCTCTATCCGGAGGAGTAAGTCACTGGAATAGTAGTAGAATATGTGCTTGTCACGTTTGTACTCGGAAAACCTTAAATGTTTGTATGAACCACTATGTAAACAGGTTTGTGGAATAAATTATGATATGATGTTTAATATCCATTCAGTGATTGTGTTAAGCGACAATGTTGGTTTGCAAAGGAAGCTCTGTAACCCTTCTCTTTTGGATACAAATGTTAAGACGGAATTCTCTAAGATAAATCATTTTAAGTGGGGTAGTCCCACCCACTATCTTGGAATCTCCTACCTGATGGATTGGAATGCCGCCAAGTTCTATAAGTGAGAACACGATAAGATTGGACAATTGAAAACATGATATGGATGGTTTTGCTCATCCCTACGTTTTCTAGAGGAAACCATGACTCGTCAGAAACAGACTTCAAGTTACACACAATAGAGAAGATTTTACCTCCAAAGCTGGATAAGAGTCTTGGTACGCCAACCCTTGAGAATATTGGACATAAAGGCGTTTGGAGAAAGCAACCCATGAATACTAAGAAAAGCCTAAAATTCCTTGGATAGGATAAACAGAGCAACAATGGATCGTTATCTTTGGAAACCCAAGTCAGATCCTTTAAGTGGGGTAGGACCCCATACACCCCTGAAAGAAAGGAACTTCGCTACATCGATCCGCAGTGCCAAAGATCACAAGGATAGAAAGAAATCCTCTATCAAGGTTCGCAGCATCAAGAAGCCTCCGACAAAATCTTTGGATTTTACCACCGTCAAGCAGAAGAAGCAAGACAAGTGCTACACCATCCAGAAGATCGTTCGAATATCGAGGACGAGATTCCTTTAAGTGGGGTAGATCTGTAACATCCCAATTTTTCAAATCAAAATAAAATGGAATAAAAAAATCACTCTGATTTTGAATTTTGTTTATTTCTTTCCTCCTCACAAAATTTTAGAAATAAAACTAACATAAGTAATTCAAACCTAGTGGAACCTGAAATTTTCAAAATATAATCTATGCTCAAGAGTAATGTTTACATTTAATATTTACTAAAGTTTGAAACTTTTGGCATTTACGACAAATTAAAATAAATATATGTTAGACAATTCCATCTTGAATTTAAAATCTTGAATTTAAATTTGCACAAAATCACCATATGCATTTTTGGTTTTACTGGTTTTATTTGGAGTATTTGTTGAAGTTGATTCCCCTTCCCCCTTTTCAAATTTGAATTTCATTCAAATTTGGAGTCCATCAAAATCACATAAAAGATAACCAATTCCTCTTTCTCTTTTTCCTCTGGGCCGAATCCTCTTTCCCTGGCCCAGCCGCCCTCTCTCTCTCTCCTCTTACCAGCCCAACCCAAATCTTCTTTTCCTTTTTCCTTTCTCTCCCGCCGCGGCCGCTTCTCTCCTTCTTTCTCCTTCCGGCCCGTCGCAGCCCATCACGGTCTGGCCCACCCGTCATCGCGCCACCGTCATCCCTACCTCCACCTCCGCTCACCGCCACCTCTGCGCCACGCCGCCGTCCTCTCCCTTCTCTCTCTCTCCCCCGGTCGTTTTCTCCGGTTCTGTAGCCACTCCGTCGCTCTCGTCATCACGGACGCGTCGCCCAGATGCCGCCCTTACTACTCCGCCGTACCATAGAGGATAAGAACGCCACAATTTTGGACAAAGTCGCCGCCGCCATCTTTGACCTCGCCCGAAATATCTCGCCGTGGATAAGGTCGCGCCGCATTCGCTGACCGGAGTAGCTTCGCGGCGACGACACCTTCTCCCTCCCTCCGCCTATATATAGGCCACCTTCCTCTCTGCCGCGACCCTCCTCTCCCCTTTCTTCCCCAAACCCTAAACCTAACCCTCTTCCTCTTCAACGCCGGCCGCCGCGTCGATCCTCATCGCCGAGGCCGCACCGAGCTCGATGAGCTGCTGGTAAGCACCCTGGGCCTTCCCTCTCCTTTCCCCGGCTGCCCGTTCCTTCCCTCCTCGTCCGAGCCGAGCTCCCATCGTGCGCCGCTCATCGCCGCCGTTCGAGCTCGATGCCGGCCGCCTTTCCAGCCACGCCGAGCTCACCCGAGGCGCGCAAACACCTCCCTCGCAAGCTCGCGCACCTCCTGACCCCTCAAATCAACGCGAGCACGCACGCTCGCGCGATCCGTCGCGCGCCGCCGCCGTACCGCGCTCCGGCCGCCTCGCACCGCCGCGCCATGGGCCGTCAACGTCGATGTGCTCAACCACGGGCCCCGCCACCGTGCGCTGAGCCCTGGCCGCTACCCCCCCACCTCTCCACCTCACCCCATCCTAGCCGCCGGCGGCCATCTTCCCGGCGACCCGCCGCCACGCAGTGCCCCTTCCGGCCACCCAATTCTCCCTCCCCCCCCCCCCCCCCCCCCCCCCCCCCCCCCCCCCCCCCCCCCCTCTCTCTGTAAACCCGGTCCACATGAACCCAAGGTTCATGAGGCCCTCCGGCTCACAGTGGACCCAGTCCACCACTTTTCCAATAGAAAAACAATTCCAGAAAATCTAGGAAATTCCAGGCCCTGTACATTTTACAGATAAGCCCCTGACCTTTTTGATAATCCTGTTTAGGTCCTACCTTTTTACATAAACACCCCCATACTTTTCCATAATTACCTTTTAGTCCCTGCCTTTTTACATTAAGGTCCCTCAACTTTTCCATAATTACAGATAGGTCCCTAAGCTTTTCTATTTTTACAAGTGAGTCCTTAGAATCTTTCTGTAATTGCAAACAAGCCCTTAGAATCTTTAAACACCTATATCTTTTCCATCCTAACTCCGTTTTGAGTGATTCTCGCGCCCACGTGTTCGTAGAAACGCGTAGTATCTTTTGGTACTATCTTTGGAACTTCACACCGGATCTACAAACCCTCGATACCCTAAGTTTCCCTCTCGCCCGACAAATCCCATATCGATAAATCATTCGCCGCTAATCTCGCATAACACAAATGTTCTTTCGCTTTATGGTGTTGAACCTAGTCAACCTTGCCGTATCGTTCCACATCGTTCAATCAAACCTAATCCCATATTGCCATCAGCTGCCACCTAACTTTATTGACTTAACGATCTTCTTGTTATGCAGTCTCTCATTGGATCTTATTGTTGCTCATTGCTATTTCAACTGCAACCATGCATTCATATCATGTTCATGCATGCCTAGATTTTATACACCTCTGCATCTACACGTCCTTTCCCGAACCACCCATGATCTTTAATAGAAATAACTTAGAGTTTATATAATAGATATGCACGCAATCACCATCAATACAGCATGTGCATCTCACAATCATCACCCTAAGGTTTAGTAAATAAAGTTTTATGCCAAACCCTGCACCTTGCTCTTTTAAGAGAACTTAGATAATTAATAGTTTGTCTAGGTGAATATGGCCCTTATAAGGCCATGAACATAACCTGTAAATAAATAACCTTTCATAAATATATATGCATTGCATAAGCATAGCCATTCTTCTTGGAGTTTCAACGATTCTTATTGGAGTTAATTGGATCTTATTTGGCTCTTTTCGTTCTTTATTTCCTTTGCGGTAGTTTATTTATACGTAATATTTCTATGCGCTAGCTTACGCGAGATCCGAGGAAGAGCCAGAAGAATTCAAGGAAGATCTAGAAGATCCAAGCTTCGAGGATGAGTTGAAGAATCCAAGCCCGAGGACGAGTCAGAAGATACAAGCTTAAGAGAAGGACTCGAAGATATCAATCTCGACAAAAGAACTTGAAGATCTAGAACTGGAAGATTAGGATAGCGTTTTTCAGGCAAGCTCTACTTCTCCTTGATCATGATTGAACCTACTGTTTTCGCAATGCACCTATATTGCCTATTCTCGTACTATGCATTACTTGTTATTTTACTACTTGTGTAGCTATGGTCCTACTTGCTTATTGATATTGATGTCTGTTACTTAGGTGTTAATATCAGAATCCTTGTTTACCCTTGTTCACCTGTCACCTTGATAACCTTAGGATAGTTCCATCATTTCTATGATGGCACGTTCACCTTGTTACTAGATTGCTTAGGACCCCTCGCAATGTTTCTACATTGCCACACCTTACTCACATATATACTTTTACAAATGTGTGAAATGAGTTTGGTGGTGTGCGTGATACTTGGGGTTGGGAGTAGCACAACCGTGTTAGGTGATGATGATGGAGACGGTGATGGGATGGTTGGATTACGGGCAAGGCCATTAGTAAGTGATTGATGACGTAATGGATTGTGTGATAGTCCCCTAGTGTGGGAGACATGGCGCTTGCCCGGCCACATAAGGACCGGTTCATTCAACCTTTAACAAGATGATTCTCGTACAACCACGGAACCTGTATGGGAAGGACTCACCCTACCTTCTTGGTGCCTACCACTTTGATCCACCTGGAGGGCAGTAGCGTAAACGAGCAACCAGGAGAAGACTCCGGAGTTTGTAGTGCTTAGGAGCTCCGGCCCGAGATCCCCACATTAAATGTGCTGTGGTTCCACATGATGACTATTGTAGTCACATGAAAAGCCCCTGGGTTGGTTCGTAGGTGGCATTGTGTGTGGTACTCGGAGAAGATGGATTGAGCGTTATGTTACTCTCCGTACAAGAGTGCATAGCCCGTGGGAAAAGATGTACAACCTCTGCAGAGTGTAAAATTCATCCGGATGGACGTTGTCACGGCATATGACGCATCTTTGTTGAGCTCGATATGATTAGCCACCTCTCATTCCTTGGAGTGTGAGTGAGCAGTAGTCTGCTCGTGTTTTGGAAGTGATGGCAAGTATGCCGGGTCGGTATGACCACTGAGGTCGGAAGGCCCAACTAAAACTTGGGAACTGGCGGGAATGCTTCATACTCCCCCAAGGCCAACCAACTAAAATATTGACAGTTACTTCTCTGTTTTATCTAAGAATTCCTTCACATGCTTTAGTAAACCTTGCATAAAAGTTGCTTGCTGCAAATGAACCATACAACCTGTTCCTTACTAAGACCAAATATGTATGTATATATACCCTTGTGTAGTGTAGGGCTTGCTGAGTACCTTATGTACTCACGTGTTTGCAATCGTTGGTTTAGTAGGTGAAGACTTCGTAGATGACGACGACGATTGGATTTCGGTTCTGCTTCTCAAGTTTGCTTGTGGCGTTGGGCCATGGTTTCCGCTGTCTGCTTCACCTCTAGTGGGTCGGATGGACTTGGATAGTTTTGAATTCTTGTCGTACCGCCACTAAGGGTCTTATATCAGGTATCTTACTTATTTATCTATTCGAAGTATGCTTTTGATTATCATATCTGGGTTCTTGTGCGTATCAGCTACTGATCCAGAGACTGATACAGGATGCACAGTAGATTCCAGAAATGGGGTCTGACACTCACAAACACGCACGATTACTCACCTTTGTAAACATACGTATGCAACCCTTACCCCAATAAGCGCCTTTAAAAGACTGGCCGGCTGATCTTGAAATTCATTAAGTCACCACAGACGTCTCGTTATAGACGGGGACGTCGCCTCCTACGGAAAGAATAAATACCTATAAGGTGCAACACCTGTGCCGAGTCAGGGACTCGAATCCTCAAGAATCTAATAAGCTGAGCTACGCTCGCTCTGCAAAAAAAAAAAATCAAATTGATGACTTGGATACATATGCCTTCTTTGTGGCAGCTTTAGCTCCGAGATCCATAGGAGAATAGATATAAACCAGAAACACTTAATTTATCCACAGCTCCAAGAAATCGAGATGGAGCCATAGTGCAATGGTAAAATCACATAATATCATCTCGCCTCAACATTAGCATAATCTGAAATACTGTTTTGATTAGTAACCTCTACGGATAAAATAATTGTACTCTTACTAATTGAAATTTCCTTTAACAACTCCACGGTGATCCAGGCTAAGAAATCCTTGAAGTACTTACAAAAAATCAAAACATCCAACCATCTTTGGTTGATTCTAACAATTCAAGCCAGTGCGATATTCTCTCTATTGAAGTTCATGTTACAAATTATATATTTTTTTTATGGGTCTACAAATTATATTTTACCAGGCAGTGGACGTATTCAAGTTAGACTGTAATTACCATAATTTGATTCTTGAACTAGTAATTAAAGCACTCACCTGATCGCCACAGTATATATCCTACGTACTTTCACGAAACACCACATATTTGGGACAACGTTGGAGCACTTGCGGCGTTTGACTCTTTTGACCGATGGATGCATGCAACTCATATTTTATAGAAGTCATATTCAAAGCTCACTATCTAATTTGATTTGGTGGACTCAATCTTTTTTTATTAATGGGATTTCATGCATTGATTATGTAAGCAACTGGTCGGAGCTTATTAATTTGATGTTACCAGTAGTATGTCTAAGAAAGGTACGTACCTACCCTTTCGAGACCTCTTCTTCTAATTGACTATACCTTCGTTTTTCCTTGTTGAGATGGTGAAAACGTCTATGGTGATTTGTGTTCAACGCAAGAAAATTACCGCGTACAGTGACCAAAAAAGAATGTCACTTTCGTGGAAGTTGGGCTAGCTTCGTCGTGCGCCTGAGAACTCCGTACTCTTCCTTTTGGGCTTTAGATCAATTAATGGTGTGCATGTACATTGATCGTTCTGTTAACCACGCAGGAATCTATACTTCACCAAACCATCCATGTGAAACGATTATTTTTCTCCCTTGACTGATGCTCAAACATGACCATCGGTTATTTGCTGCTCGCAAAAAGATGATGACGAAATGAAATGCATGCTGATAAAGTTAGTGATTTGATCATATTTCGAACATTAATATTCATTTTTGTTCTTGATATCTCCCTTCATTTGGTTGGACATCCACAGTCATTGCTGGACCTTTGAGCAGCTTCCGCACCATGGTTTGCAATAGCGGCCCTTGTACGCTTGTTTGCTTGGAGACATGTTAAAGAGCTTGCCAAATTGGACGCCTGGGACCTGGGAGCGCTGACTGAGCCAGGCAGATTTCCCATGGTCCAAAGCAAACAACCGTTATGTGCTCAACTCCCGGAGCTTCTGGACCACCTCGTTTTGAGTTGTGTCTACAGCCGGTGGGTTTGGTTCCGGGTTTTCCGCTGCTCAGCTTCAGCAAGCAACTTTGCCCCTATGGTTTAGGACACCTTTGAATGGTGGCTAAGTAGAAGGAAGATGGTAGCCAGGCCGCGAAGACAGTTTTCGACTCAGTGGTCATCCTTGTCCTCTAGAGGATTTTGAATAACACAATCCTTGGGTGTTTTGCAACTTTCCTATCTTAGCAATTAGGTTACCAGAGTATATTTTCGATGACGCTCGGCGCCAGGGTTGAGTAGGTCTCTTAGTTGGTCAGAAATCTTTAGTGAGTGATCCCTTTTGTATTTTCGGTGTTTCGCACCCCATTAACAAGGGGGGGGGGGGGGGGGGGGTCTTAAAAAAGGGGATTGCTAAAATCCACCCAGATATTTGAGAGAAGGCTGTCACCTGAATTTTTATGCACAGCCGTCTGCAAGCAAATTCAACGGAATCGCATCTTCCTCGACTCCAGCGGAACTCCGGCGAGGTCAGCGAGCGGGAGGGGCGAGGTTAGTGTTCTGGGTTGGGGGATTGGGGCGGGGCTCGCTGAGCACCGGACCTAGAAGGAGGTTTGGGGGAGGAAGGCCGGCCCGACGTGGTGGTGGGGGGGCGGGAGAGACGGCGGAGGCGGAGGCAGCGGGGGGGGGCGCCGGAGCGGGCGGCGGAAGCGGAAGATGGCGGTTGGGCAGGGTTGGGCGGGGGCGAGGATGACGACGGCGGCTGGGGAGGTGGCGGCGGGGAGGGGGTAGGAAGGGGGCGGCTCGGCGAGCTAGGGTCTCGCCGGAGCTCCACTTCGGCGAGACCTTAGCTCCCCGAGGCCAGGCGGCAGCACGTGGGGGCGGCAAGAGCTGGGCGAGATCCATCCGGTTGCAAGAGCTGGAGTACTGAGGTGGAAGAGAATGGGATGGCCGTTGGATGTCAATCCAATGGTTGGAAAATTCGGGTATTAGGGAGAGGTTTTTTACCCAGGTAGGATATAGACAGGCCCAAAAAAAAAATGTGGATCAAGCTTCAACCTATTCTTTCGTGACTTTAAACTATAGGTAGGATCGAGGTCAAACTAATGGAGTCTACATATAACTGTGTGAACATCGGTTTCGTTTGTGGATCAAGATATATACTTCTGGAAAATTAGAACTCTAAATTAAGTAAAAGGGTGTTTAAACAAAAGAAACTTAGGTAAGGATTCTTTACACGTCTGAGTACTGCACGAAAGGCCGATGTCCATCGCGCCGGTTCATTTGCTGCGTCACAAAGCGACAAGTATCAATGATCCGTCAAATCACAACAATGTCGAGTCCAGGCAGCTTCGGTTTTCATTTCTCGTCATCCTTGGAACTTTGACAGCCTTGAGAAGTCGCTTCTTCCACAGACTAAACCAGATATGTGAGCTTGCTGAATTGACCGTTTGTCTACGTACGCGTGCACTCCTATGGTCGTTCCAGCAAAATTAACCGGAGACATACGAAATGATGTTTCAACATGACTTGTCTTCTCTCCAAACAGCTATACACATGTCCAGCTAAAAGATTTCTTGTGATATCTCGCAAAAATAAAAATAAAATAATCCAAGGGGTGATCATCCATCTGTACACAGATGCATGCATTGTTGTCTTGTTGACTAGCTAGCACGTTCGGCGAGCGGTAAAAGAGTCTAGGACGTGCTAATGCAACTGTCGACTAATACCATTTCTGCGCGGTTTAGGGATTTGGAGTGGCCAAGTTGGGAATAAAGGAATGGGAGGAGTCATTGCAAGATTTGATCGGGTTGACGCCTATGAAATGATGTTAATATTTGATCGGGTTGTCTCTAATTAAACCGCTAGTAATATTTGATCCTCACGTGCGTCTTTTCTTATGCGTTGACACTCACGGTCATCTATCGAAACGGCCCTCGTGTGATCCTCATCCGGGAAGACGACGACGACGTTCAACATCGATAACGTGTTTGGCCTTGGTGCCGGCTGCTTTCGGCAAGTTCACTTTGCGTTGGACTTCTGCAACCTCTCGCTACGGCAAAACATGCAGTAAATTATTCTGCTCACCAATCTCTCAAAAGGAGCAGTCGTTTATAGTTCGTCAGATTTTTGGTTGGTACGACGAGAGCGCGACTCGACTGGTCATATGTTTAGCACGTAGCAATGTAACCGGTAGACTTCACTTTATTGTTGTGTCTGTGTCTTAAATAAATATATATAATACTCTCTCCGTCTTCAAATTCTTGTTCTCATGAGTCATGACAAGACGGGCCAGTTCGATCCGTCTGGACCTATCTCGGTATATCTGGACGGTTTTAGAGCGGGAGAAAAATCCTGGAGAGCAGTTTTGACTGCTACTGTCTAGTGGAGTATATGCAAAACCATGTCATCGTGGCGCGGTAGCTAGCGTCGCGTGCGTATGTGCTGACTTGCTGACGCGACCTGAGAGCTTGTCAAGTGAGACTTTCTTTGTGCTCCAAGTAAATTGGCAACGGGTAAAATTAATCCTCTCTGATAAAGGGCCTGAAGATCCGCGCCGGCGACAGCATTTGCTGAATTTACCAGGGAGCATAGTGGTTCATCAGATGCAAACGCTGACTACTCGATCGCCAGCGAAATTTCTTGCCGACGACAAAAAACAAAAACAAAAAAAAACCTTTTGTTCTGTTAGCTGTGTGTGATGACTAGAAAGGGAGGTAGGTAGGACGAACCGACGAAGTACTTAGCATGAGCTGAGTCGTTGAACTAATAAACGTGGTCGACGCCTGGGCTGTAAGGTAGCTTTGGTGCCAGCTGAATCAATCGATGCCGAAACTGATTTTTTTTTTTCTGAGATTGCTGAAAATACACCCGAGTTATCAACACTCAGATTTCTTTTTCTTTCTTTTTTTTTGGAAGGGAAGTGGCAGTTCTGCCTTTGCATTATAGTAGGAGATGTACACTGACAGACGAAAGATTGAGGCAATTGAAGAATGCTCTGCTCGGCAATAGGACTGGTTTTCCTGTTAGTGCCTCATTTCGAGGCTACCTAGAACACTCAATTTTTTTGTGCATGCATGTTGTGTTCAAAGATTACCGCAGGGATGGTGGTTATTTGAGTAGTAAAAATCCTATAGTTTCTGTATCCTAGATCGAATGCTCATTCACACCTTAGTTACATTTAAATCACCTTTTGGACACAAAAGTTGCAATCACCCTTTTTGTATAATTTTCGAGTGCTGGTGGGTGTAACTAAAAATTTGTGTGTTTTACTCGATGGCACCTGACTTTCCCCTGTTAGAACAAATATGATGTCTAGCCTAGTAATTAATGTTAGTTTTCTACTGTTCTCCCTAAAACACTTTAGGGTCACTAAGGCATTGGTCGGTTACAAGTCATGTACGTATGAATTAGAGTAAAAAAAAAGTGATTCAACTTCGCGTTCTGTTTCCCTCGACCGATGCATGCAACAGCTCATGATTCATGATCTATTATTGAGAGTTTTACGTCCATTGGCGTAGGCCAGAGTGCCAGACAAAAGGTAAGAAGTAGTTTCTTTTTGTCTTTTTAATTTTTGTAAGCTTGTATTGTTACTTGCTGATTTTATTATGTTTCAAAGGCATTTTATTAGCCTTTTGAATTTCTATTGAGATATGCATGTTGAATTTGTTGTGCGGCGAAAAAAAAAAATTTCGGCCCACCCTCACTTCCAATCCTAGACTCGCCACTGCGTATGATGTATTGTTGAAAGATTCACATTCATTAGGTGCATTATTTCCACTGGTTTCAGGCTTATTAGAAGGTGAAGATATGCATCTAAAGCACTTTAGTTAAGATTTGCACAATTCAAGGGTGTGGCCTGTGGGAGTTCTATTGGGTTTTCTACCATATTTGCATCGGAATCGCATATCTTTGTAGGAGATGGGCGTGGACGCGTGGTCAAATATTACATAACATAGGGCCTAATACGTTAAGAAAAGATATATCATTTTTTTGCGGGTAAAGATATATGTCACAAAAATTAATATATAATCCAAATTATACGAAAAAGAACAACATCCAACTTTACCTACTTATCACCCTACCTCACCAAAATAAGAGGAAAAAAACTGAAACACTTGGGGCCGAAAGGGAAGGTAAGTTTTTTTTTTAGGACAAAAAGGGCAGATCGAAAAGAGAAGGTAACTGAGAAGGAAAGTTTTCACATCACTAACCTGCAGTTCAAAAAGCAAGGACCAAAGCTTGGAGCGCCCGAGTGGCTAGAGGCTGTTGCCTCCGGGAGCTTGCTCCCGTAAGGTCCCGGGTTCGAGCCAGCTGAGGCACGAGTACTGTAGCAGTGAACAGTAACGCGAGTTACTGTTCATTGCTGCAGTTAAAAAAATCCCCTCGCTCTCCCCGGGTCAAAGCACATGGTTAAGACTCGCGCCGAAGCTCACAACGGCCAGCTGAGTCCCTGTGTAGGATCGGGGAGGGGGTTCGGGGGTTTTCTCGGCCTGCGTGAGAGGCTCTTCTCCTTAGCAAAATGCCGTCGGGGGCGGTCTTACCCCCGGCAGGTCGAGTTTTTTAAAGTTTGTGGACCTGTCAAAACGGATAGTCCGGCCAGGTAATAAAGAGAGGCCAGGTCTGCAGAGGATGTATGGATGGGCTGAAATGAGTGGGTTTTACCAGGCTATTTTGGTCTGCAATTTCGCCAGGCCTTTCCTAGGCCGAACTTACCAGGCTATTTTGGTCTGCAATTTCGCAAGGCCTTTCCTAGGCCGAACTTGTCGCAGAACTAGATCGGAAGGAATGGTTGGGCTTTCAGTCCACACTTTTTTTTAGGTAACTTTCAGTCCACACAGCTGTGGACCTGCAACTAATTGATTGACTGATGTTCCTAAAAAAACTAATTGATTGACTGATTATCTGTGCATTGTGCTAGATCAATGCTGCCAGGAGAGATAATGCACATTTTACGAGAAAAAGAAGAGAAATACTGCACGATCCAAACACCGTCAAAATCCGTTGTCACATCACTAACCTACAGTTCGAGGACTTCTCTAGTTAGTGACTTCGAAGAATTGATTCGGATAGACATAACGACAAAGTGAAGTAAAAGAAACATTTTTTTTCAATCCAATATGCTTTATGTACTTTGAAGAAAAGGTGCAAGAAGGCCGGTTGCACGGTTTGTTTGCATCAAAAAAGGGGAATATTGGGACCTGGGAAGCACATACTATAGCATAACAAAACGGTACTATGGTGGGTGTACCACAATGTAAAGTAGTACCAAACAATTTCTGAACCAAAGGTTCACGCGAATACGACTCTCGTCTTTCTTTGAAACTAATAAGGTTGCCCGCGCAAACTGCGCGGCTAGATACGATATAGGTTTTTTCTTCAAATAAAAGTATAAAAAATCAAAAACTTGCAACTTGTGTCATCAATATCAATATAAATTGTAGAATGCATCTTGTAACCTTAGAGTGATAGATATATATTGATGTGTCTTCTCAACAACTATCTCAATTGCTCTAATATTCCCCTATTGGGAGGGCCTAAACCATATCCATATTGCCCTGATGAGTACATCTCCTTTCTACGTGGTTGCCCATAAAGGTCAATGCGTGCTTTCGTGTTGTCTCAGCACTCAAGGCATCTTTGGTTTGCTTTCTAGTTTGATCAGGTGGATGAAGTCGTGGTGCTGATCGCGTGGTTTGCCTCTCTCTTGTGGCCGAGGTGCTTCGGCCTCGGCATTGCAGCCGCACCGTTGGAGCTAAATTTTTTGGCTCTGTCGGCTCCTAGTTGTTGATGAGGATATCGCTCCTTCGGATACACATGTCACACCTCCGCTGGATATACAAGGTCCAATCACCAGAGCTCGCGCAAGACAGTTGAATCTAGAGGTGAGCTCGTTCCTAAGCACTCATTTATATGAACTTGAGGATAGATTGCTACCTAATGATTATATTGTGATTAGGAACCATGGAGTGGACCCGAAGATGTTTGGAGAGGAGCTTCGAGGCGTGGAGGGACAGCAAGGGCGTCCAAACCAAGTTGGAGGCCTAATTCAAGTCGACTTCGGATCGGTTTCGGAGTCCAGGAGCAGTCTGCACTAAAACGGTCGCCCAGGTCGCATACGGGCTCGGTTTCGGACGTTCTTCATATGCATGGAAAGATAATTTGATAACCTTTCCAATGCCGCCGGTCTCATGTCAAAACTCGTCCGGAGTCATCGGGAATCGTCGAAACAAGTTGACGTCCAGAATCTGTCCCGGTGCTGCGCCACCGTAATCTGGCCTTTGGGCTTGTATCTTGTTGGAGCCCATTAGGGGCGCGTCTAGGGGATCTTGCACGCCCTAAGGTCTATATCTACAGTAGCCGCCGCCCAAGTTAGGGTGGGTTTTGCTTAGATTATTCTGTCAAGAACAGTTTCGCCGTTCATCGGTTTGTGAGACCCCAACTCGTGAGCTTAATTCAGTTTTCAGCAATTTTGGTTGCAATCTACTGTGTTCTTGCTTGTGTTCTTCGATTCGCAGGCAAGGATAAGCCTTCTTGGCGAGGTCGACCGTGCACCGCCGGTCGATAACCTGAGGAGACGTGGTGCTGCGATTGCGGGGTTTAGAACGTGTTGTTCTGAAGCCGGATCGACGTGTGTCAAGTTTCCACCAAATCGAGAGTTATCAGAACCTTTCGGAAGATCGGGAACCCTAGTTCACATCAGTTGTTTTGTTGTTGATTTGGGTAGGAGAAAGAAAAATCGCTTCATGAATAATGTCGATGCAGTGCTTGCGTCAGAGGAGCTGAAGCCGGTAGGAGCCGAACCAAACACGACCTTAGTATTTACAATCTAAATAAAGAAGAGATGATACCTTAATGTGTTGATTTATAAGTGTTAACTAAATAGATTCCAGTGTTATCTTTATATTTGAGAAGTAATTTTTCCATGTTAATTGTTCCTTGCTTGTTCTGAACTTCCTCTGTAGCGAACTTGTCCTTGACTTCATAGTTCATTGAGGCTCTAGCTCTTGATATGTTTTCCAACCACATTAACTTCGCCCGTCCTCCTTTTGCTTGCCTAGTGGAGCTCCACAGGTTGTGCATGGTACTGTTGCACCATGTTAATGTGTCGTGGCATGGCGAGTACTATACCCTGATAGGCGTGTGTGACTTACACAGACTTGCTTATCAATGGTGTAACCTGCTCTTGGGAGCCGTATACGAATTAGAGACGGACATTGAACCTATCTGATACACCATTTGTCTTAAAATATAAGCATTTTTTATTTGGTCAATGTGAAACATTCTAAACTTTGACACAATATATTGAAAAATAAATTATTATAAATATAAGAAATTATGCATTACGGTATTTTGTTTCATGATAAATCTAGTGGCATATTTTTTATACTGGCTATCTTTTTTTATTGATAGTCAAAGTTACAAATGTTTAATTTTGATCAAACCCAGAAATACTTATGTATTAGGACAAAGGGAGTATAAGATTGTCAAGAATTAAAGCCTTGCCAATGTTAGTTGTGCCTAATACCTCATTAGCGTAGCATGCTGCCATTTTTGTCGGTCAGTGAGCCACGGTTGAATGTAAGGTGACATCATGAATGTATGTTGAGCCCACCGCTTCTTTCCCATAGGTATCTCTTCCCCTGCAGTCTTGGTGGTTGTGCTCTTGTCATAGCCTTGCTGAGAAGTGCTGGTGCATCTGGCTCGTCGGGCAGTAAAATTCTCTCGATCTCTCTCGATCATGCTACAATTGAGAGAGGCAGAAAAAATTGTTGGCCAATGATCTTTCCTACCTCCGATGACGCACAGGGTGTCGAGAGATGGCGAAGACCATGGTGCTCTTGCCGGTTGGTAGGCAGGTTGTACTTTATGTGTCCTAGTTTGTGTAGGGTTAGGTTTTCTGTGCATCAGCGGTGAGGCGATCTTACCATCGATGTCGCCATGAAAATATGTCCTCCCTGGCTGTTTCATGTTTCATTGTGCTCTAGTCTGGCGCCGACAACAAGCTTGTGGAGGTGGGGCTCCATGGAGGAGGCTCCTTTACAGGAGTTAGTGGCTGGCATGTCGCCTTCGTTATTGTATAACGGTGGTGAGGATGTTGTACTTTTGCTTTAAGGTAGGATGGAGAAAATATCGTCAGATTTGCAGCAAAAAGGAAGATGGATTGAGCTCGAGCTTCCCTCGGTAACGGTCGACGTTGATGGCGAGCTCCGCTCCATGGTCAGGGAGTCTTGGGCGCATCGCCGGCCGATGGTCATTTCGCGATGGCTTCATCCCGTCCCTAGGGTCGGATGTCTTCTGCGGCTCAACTAAAAGCCAAGGTGCGATGGGGTTCTTCTTGATCCGGGTCCGGCGGTGTCTGCTTCGGTTTCGATGTCGGGCGGCGTCATTCTCCGGTGAAGCACGGCAAGCACGGAGGATAGGAACATTTTTGTGTTTTTTTGTTTCATTTAAGGTCTTCTGTGCAAGTTGGACAGAGTGTACATATCCATGTATGTTTTCCTTAGATTAATATAAAAAAGCGTTGCGTTGTAATTTACAGCCGACCCCATATCACCTAGCCATAGCGTCACAACAGCGTTTCTGCTTTAATTTTTTCTTGTCTCTATGACTCGATAGATGGTAATTAAATACTCCCTTCATTTTTATTTATATGACGCAGTTGACTTTTTCGCTGAACTTTGACCAACAATATATCATTATGTAATTAGTTACTTAACGTAAAACCGATATCAGTAGATCTATCATCAAAAGCACTTTAAAGTTAACCTATATATTTAGCTTTTTGCATAAATATTTGTAGATAAGACGAATGCGTCATATAAATAAAAACAGAGGGAGTATTCAGTAAGGAAAATCCCAACGCCAGGACGTTCGGACTGCACTTGCCCAGGATTTGGATGTATTACCGTTTGCCTAGGGAACCTATCTATGGCATCCTTACGTTAAAACAAATATCAATCTTCCAAATCTGACAACACGTTAATCAGGACGTTCGGACTCCACTTCATAGTAGAAACGCGTTAATCAGTGGAAGATTAACGTTCAGACTCCACGTTAATCAAACGTTAATGAGGACTCTTGACCTCTCTCTCCAATTTTTTTTTTGCGAGGACTCTCTCTCCAAATTTGTATGCATATCAAACTTCTACTTTTCTATAATTTTTAATTTCAAATTTTTCCACTATAAATTATTTTTATATGAGTATGTTGTTTAATCTAGACCGTTAGATGTTCATAAAATCCAACGGCTCATGGCTTTTCTTTTTTTCTGATTAACGTGGTAATTTCGTGGCCTTGAGAGCGAACGTGGTGGCTTCTTTGGACCTTCAAATACTAAGATAATAGATTGCAACGCCACCGCGTGCACATAGACACAAATTACGTAAGTATTTTCATATATTAACCTGCTCTTGTTAAAAATGTTCAGGCGAGTACATACATGATACATGCGTCGCCAAAAATGCAAAAAGTTTAAAAAGGCACCGATGGTTTGTACTGAATGGTCTGCAGTCGCCAGTCAATGTCCGCTAGTCTATGGTTTTGTCTTTTGGTCAGCGTAAAGACAAAGGGAAGAGATACCGTAGAAAAAAATCGCCATTGTCGTGTCCATTGACTTGCCGCAGGAGCAGAGCTCTCATCTGAAGCGTGAGTTGTTCTTGCCGCCCGCATCCGTCCATCTATTCTGTCGAGACCGGCGCTGTTCTTCGTAGACCAAGCCAGCTATACGCAATAGACTACTTTTCCCTGAGCTCAAGCCGAAGACCTGACCAGCCTTTGGAGTTTGGAACATATGAATTCCGTTGCACGTGAACATACTGAAACCACAAGCTATTTTTGTTCTGTAGAGCTACACCTAGGAGTATTAAAGAAACCGTTCATTGGTTTTTTGTTTTTTTTTTTGCGTGGAAAGAAACCGTTCATTGTGTTTCCAATGACATTCTTTTTTCGGAGAATCAATCAACTCATACGTATATATTAGACTGACAGAACACAGAGATATTATACAAAGTTTTTCCGGATCGAAAGAGACATGACGCATATTTTAAAAGAAGATCAGTTTCTTGGGAAAAGAAAATGAAGTTTTCGAACAATTTGCGACTGTGTCATCAGGACCATATGGAGTTGCTGCAATAGTTGCAGTTTCAGGGCCTCATGACACATCAGTTTTGCACAAACAGGGCCACTACTTGGAGCTTTGGCTTCATTTCAAACGAGCGCTCGTGACTGGCGGTTGATCCGCGTGCTTGTCTTATGTGTGTCTTGATATATACGAGACACTAACTAATTATAGAGATACTACTCTGCTGCTGGTCTGCGCACAAAGCTCCAAGTGCGACGCCGCTGTCGTCCGACGTGCTCCATAGGCACCTCTCGCTCCCATCCATTGACTTGTCCAGCGCCCTTGCACTACCTTCTAACCTCTTCTCCTGCCTGATTCCTTCTACCATCCCAACCTGTTCTTGTTCTTGGAGCTAAAAAGGTCATGTTGCTTTATGTACTTTTGGTAATAAGCGTTTATACGTAACTGCCATGTATATCCTGCAGAGACGGAGTTATACGTACGGTATCTATGATAGCTGAACCTTAACATACCCACTATACTACTCCTGCTCCACTACTTGGAAAGAAGAAAAGAAGACGATGGGAGCCATGGCCGATGGCAAAATTTTATTGATATAATGCGGCACTGTGTTGGGTCAAATTAGCACATCATCCACCACGGTAAAGTTGTTCCTAAAAGGCACCAAAAGCTTGTTTATTGGAACCTTTTCCAGGTCAATGCAGTCAACTCAACCCACCTGGAAAAGTCTGTAAGAAAAAGCAAACCGCGTCTTAGCCAATCCGTCCATATTTTATCTTTTTTTTTCTCTCTTTTTTTATGTAGCTAGGGTAGGGTGGGACTATGGCATTAGCTTAGGCTATCCTGGTATTGTACTAGTAGATCATATCGTCCTAGCAGACTAATATTTGTTTGTGTTCACCCTATTCAACTGTATGTATACTTTGATGAAAATGCCTAGTTAACCCTTATCTTGTCCATTCTCTTTGCCTTATGCTTGCTAAAGAGTAGGTACATGAACTTTTTAAATATGGTTATTACAGATCGGATTAAAAAAAAGAGCCAAAACAATATTAAAACATGAACAGTGAACCAAATTAATTGAATTGTTTCCTTTTTAATTTTAACCAAAATTCCTGAAACTGCCCTTTTCAAGGAAAAATTCTACAATTTCCGAAAATAAGTTCACAACTTATTCTGACAACAACTCGAACCACAATGGAAGTTTTCAGTATCCACTTCAACACATTAGATAATTAAATACTTACCATACACTAAAGGCATAAATAAAGAGTACACAAAACATTGGTTTATTCGGTTATTTATTGAGTACTTAAATAATCATTATTCTAGCTGCATGTTTGTTCGAAATATTTTTTGTATGTAACCAACTAGCGTGAAAAATCAGTTTGGTTTCATTTAGTTGTTCAGCTATGTTTTTTTCTTGCCGGCCATGGTTAAGAGACATACATATGGTTTCTCCCCTATATGACTGATAGAGAGTGTGAAGCTCCTGAGTTAAGCACGACTAGTTTGGAGTGCGAGTTGCTCCATCGGCACATTGAGCTAATCGGTAACATTTTAAGCATGCTAATTTGTTTAGTGAGCTATTCATTTGGCCATAGATAGCAAGTTGTAGTGCTCGATAATCAGAAAATGAATAATGAAGATATGGCATCAAATTGCAACTTGTGGACGGGCAAGGAAATTCAAGCTCTTTGAACCGATTGAGCTCCTATCTAGTTTCATTTGTTTTACTAACAAAAACTAATCTCATATTCACCTATGTTCGCTAAGACTTATGTAAGGTTGCCGTGACATCAATATGTGTTGCACCTAGTAGTTTATAAATCTCATGAAGAACGTTTTGAATTCCAAATGGTCTTAGAAGGTAACCAAACCAGAGGCAAAAGTGGAAGCACTCAACCACCATGCCACCCAACTAAACCGCTAGTACCACACTGATAGTCATGCCAAATCAGCAAACACAAAGGGCTCACGAGAGAGAAGAGAGAGACATCGGTGGCCCCACTGCCCATTCACCCATCAAGCATATAAGTGAGCCCACTCGGATAGTGCTACTAATCATCATCATCGTCGCAATCGAATTGACGTTTCCACAGCTTCCTCCTCCTCCATCCCAATCGGATAGTGCTACTAATCTTCTTCCTCCTTCCCATTCCATTACCAAGAAGCGCCCGCGACCATTCGCTCGCCGGCACACCAGTTTAGGGGGAATTGCTTTTGCTACCAGAAGAGGAGCACCGCAACCGGTACCAGCACCGGCGGCGGGAGGAGGAGGACGCTACCGCAGGGTCCGGGCGTCGGGGTCTGTGCCACATGCCGCTCTGGGGGACCGCGTCCGCACCGCCGGCCGCCGAAGGCGATGGCGCCCGAGCGCCTTCCGGGTCCGGCGGCGGTGCCGGCGTCAAGGTGATCCGGTCGCTGCTGCCCACCCGGCGCCGCCTGCGGCTCGACCCGCCCTCCAAGCTCTACTTCCCATGTACGCAAAAGGCTCTCCTTCCTGCTCTTGCTCTGTTCTCGCGAGTGGTTTGGTTGTTCTTCGAATTTCTTATTGGCGGTTGCCTGCTGTTCATCAGAAAAGGCCGCCCCTTTCAGTCGTTTTCTGCCGCTCTTTATGATTTCAACTGGAGCTGCGCCTAACTTTGCTTGCAACTCGAGTTCTTGATTCGATGGTTCCATCCTCATCAAGGCGATTCTTCGTTTTATTATTAGTTTTGTTCTAATTTTCCCTCCCCTGAATTTCCTGTTTTGTTCTGTTAAAACTCCTGTTCTCTGTTAAAATAAGGATTTTTTTCCTGTAATGAGTTCTGTACTTCTGGTAATTTAACGCATATGTCTCAAACATCAAATTGATATTGAGAAAATAAGTTGTTCATTCATTGCCTAATTTTGTCCTCTGCTTTTGATTGGTAAAGATGAACCTGGGAAGCAAGTCCGGAGCGCTATCAGGATCAAGAACATCAGCAAGTCCCATGTGGCCTTCAAGGTAACGAACAATTTTCTCTTGATTGACCCTGCAAGTTGATTCTCTTATACTGGTCGATGCTATTCTGTTGATTTTACTTTGCAACTTTTCCAAGCAAATTGTTAGTGGATAACTTTGCCGCTAGTGAGTCTGCTAGTTGTACAATGATTCAGCCCTTCAGCTGCACAATAACTATCCGCAAAACACTAAAACTTGGGCATGTTTTCTGTGCCAGTTCCAAACGACAGCGCCAAAGAGTTGCTTCATGAGGCCTCCGGGCGGTATACTTGCTCCAGGTGAAAGCATCATAGCAACAGGTAATGCAAGGAAAAACTTGAATATCAATCGATAACTATCTATTCCAGCAATAACAATGACCTGACCTTGAATTCTCTTACTTGAATTGCAGTCTTCAAGTTCGTTGAGCATCCTGAGAATAACGAGAAGCCGTTGGATCAGAAATGCAAGGTTAAGTTCAAGATTGTTAGTCTGAAAGTCAAAGGGCCAGTAGAGTACGTTCCTGAATTGGTAATCCTCTTGCGCCAGCATCCCCGCAGATTCAATGTATTCAGTTAATTGTTGGGAATGCCTACACACTCTTCACAATGGGAACGCCGACACACTTTTCACAATAGTAATCATAGTTTGAACCTTACATTTTAACTTTATGTTGCAGTTTGATGAGCAGAAAGACCAGGTTGCCGTCGAGCAAATTTTGCGGGTAGTATTCTTGGATGCTGACCGTCAGAGCCCAGTAAGTCTGAGCACAACCACTTCTCTTTTTCTTAGCTTCCTTTTCTCGCGCGATGCAAATTTTGAAAATTAGCAAGTTTGGCTTACACATTTTGGCAACATTTTTTAAGCAAATGGAGAAGCTCAAGCGCCAGCTAGCTGAAGCAGAAGCAGCCCTTGAGGCACGCAAGAAACCTCCGGAGGACAGTGGTCCCCGTATTGTTGGTGAAGGCCTTGTGATTGATGAATGGGTAAGATCAATATTCAGTTGTTTTCAAATTTCAATGACAGAGCCCAGTCTTTTACTAATCCTTGAGATGCAGCTTTGCCTCATGTGATCACCATATCTTATTTCTTGATTTCCTTATATTTCAGAAGGAACGAAGAGAGAGATACCTTGCTCGTCAGCAGATTGAAATGGTTGATTCAGTTTAGGCACGGTGCTGTAAATCCTGCAAACCAGCGGTTGCTTGAACTTACCATTTTATAGGCGCAGCATATCGTCCTTCGTACTCCATTTGTCAAAGGGTTTTGTAGCTTTTTTTTGTGAAGGTTTGGCTGGGAGCAAGACGAGGCTATATGTAATTAGGATTTGAGCTTGATGCTGTATTTCTATCCTGGTGCTACCTGTAGATAATCAGTCACTGCTTGATAATAATATTTTCTATGTTAAATCATATGATTCATATCCGCGGTGTTGTGGACTCAACACGTGAATGTGATACGTTCCCTACCTACTGTCCTATCAATATTAAAAGTGTAATGTAATCTTAAAAGGCAATGTTCAAGCAAGGTGATTAATGGAAGTTCTCCATCATGCTACGCTAATTCTTCGATCCACTTGCTTATGCAGCTCATTGCAGCTGGAAAATAACGTTAATAAGTCCTCTTAGTACCAATTATAAGGGAATCTTCTCGTTAGAGCTACTAAAAGGATGTAATACCCTTGTGGCGGCCCCCTGAGATTTATGTCACATTGAGTTGTCAACAGATAGGTCCTTGAGAACATGAAACATTCTGGGCTCAGGCATCTGGTTCTCATGTTCGTTTGCTCCTTTATTTTGATGTGTGATCTGTACTGATATAATTGTTCTTGTTCCCTTGTTCATATGATCTGTACTAATGCAACTGTTGAGCTGGAAGAATTAGGTACAAGTACACCAATACCTAACACACCAAACAAAGAGGTGGATGTTAATGGAACATTGTTTAGTCCTTCGTGGTTTGGACAAGCTGTTGCTTTCTTGGAATTAATATTGGATCATTTGTTAAGTATTTATTTCTTTTTCATAGCCAGATAGCTGCAATCATACATTCTGACTTTTAAAACCTGAAAGGGCTCAAGTTGCTGCCTATCTTAATATTCTTTCGTCTTTGTAGACAAAATGTATTCTAAAAAAATGCGAGATCATCCTTTCGTTTTCGTATTCTTGATCACTTTGGATGCAGCTGGACTCATTGTAATGTAGGATGATCTTCTTCTCCTTTTTTTCTTGAGGAATGATGATCTTAAAATTTCACCTTTATAGTACAACAGGATCATATCTAGCCTATCCAACTTGCTTGGGACAGAAAGTTTTTTTTTTTGATCCAAAATGCCATGTTGTTGTTTATAGTACAACAGGAATGCTAGTGGAGTAACAGGTGCTTATCTGACCAGCTTTGACTTTTTGACGATTAAATAAAAGTTTACATGTTTACATCATCCTGAATAATTTAAAATTTTGTGTCATTCTCAGTTTAGCCACATCTTTTCCTGGACAGGGATAATGTATTTTGCTAATCTCGATAGCAAATTTGTACACTTGCCCTGGGTTCGAGGGAACTGTCTAACTCATTCCGGTGGTTGTGTTTCAAAATGCAAAACAGCCGCATATAAAGCACCATTCCCAGGAAGGTGTTTGGCATCGAAACAACTATCAACAATTTTCAACCGGAAAACAAGAGCCATCTCCTACTATTTGTCTCCAGCTATGCCTCTAGAAAAGAATCCTTCTCGCAAAAAACGAAAAAAAAAGAATCCCCCACAAACCCTAACTCAACAAATTCACAGGCCGCCTAGAGTATATACAATTTGTCAATACTGGAAATTTCCAACAACCTAAATGCAGAATGGTCATGAATTCAGGTCATTTCAGTGTTTGTCCAGTACTGAAGGCCAACATTAACCAGAACCCTCTGGACCACAGCGGCAATGAGCAGATAAAATAAAATTTAACAGAACAGAATTAGGTAGACAACTGGTCTTTTTCGATCATTTTAGTGGTGAACCGAAGTTACTGAAGAATCTTGTCTTCTCTTGCCGCAAAAAGGTACAACTCTTCAAAAGAATACAAAGGAATTTCTTCGTGGTGCACTATACAAGTGCTAGGGAACTCTTATTCTTCCCCCATAACAAAAAAAGAATTTATCAGCAAACCAAAATCAAGTGGGAGGCTTCCTACTGGCCTTAAACATCCGAACGCGTCACAACAAAATCTTTCCTCCTTGACTATATGCAACTTGAGTCTCTTCCGAAGATGAAGCGACGAGTCCAGTCAGATACCACCAAGGCCCTCGTGCGCCAGCTTATTTGTTTGCTGAATTTATGGAACATATAAGAGAAAAAAAAAAGACACATTAGATATATGGGCTGAAGAGTGGACACACAATCTTCTTTGACACAATGAAAAGAGAAACACTTACGTTGCATAGACGGAATACCAGAGCCACTGTGTACTGTGGCCAATGGAGATCCAGTCTCCGGGAAGCTGTGCAGCAGTTTGCTCCCCTCCTAGTGGGGCGAATTGGCCGAGATGCCTGTACCTGGACAACCAGCAAAAGTGATAGCATCAGATGCTGACAAAAGAAAATGCAAATACTTTCTGTATGCATACAGGACTGAACAGTTCAACATTCATGCTGTCCATAGTTCACATCTTCTAGAAGCTTTACAATATATATACTGACTGCTCTAATGGGTTAATGTTTCATGATTCGAATAATGTATATCAATTGCTGTTTAATTGCCTCCTTGACAATATAAACCAAACTCAACTAAAAAAACCCTATATTGTGCAATCAGGAGAAAGTTGCAGCAATCCATGCAGCATGACATTCTAATCAGAGTAACGATCAATGACTAGAATCAGCCAAATAGGGAAACAACGAGCAAAAAAATGATGGAAAGGTTAAATACCTGAAGGGACGGAAGCGGTGACGGCCTTCTCCCCTGATGCGGATTGGGCCTTCAGGATGTTCTTCAGCATCTTTCATCTTATTGAAACACCTGGCAAGATATTGTCCTTGCTGCGAAGCGACCTGATAGAGAACGAAGTGTTAACACTTGAAGAAGTCTATGTTTCTGAATCCCAGCAGTTTCTTCGATGCTGGTAATACGGTTCAAACTCTGAATATAGAATAACACCTGAGCAGTTGCAGGTAGAAATTTGACTTGTGAATCCACAAGTGAAAGGGCCTTCTTGAATTCTTCAATATTCAGCTCCATAGATTCCTTTTCAGCATCTCCTTTGGCAGTTTTCAATAAATCAGCGATCCCATTCATTTGCTTGCTCTTAAGGTAAAGCTGTACTTGCGGATATCTCTCATAAATATCCTCCAAGATATCTTGAACTTCTTTCACAGTCAAGGTTCCAGACTTATCTTTATCTGCAACTCTGAATATTTCTGAAATGTCTTCCTGCAAGAATTACACATCACTACCATAAATTTCTAAATGAAAATAAATGAGTAATACAAGTCACAATCAATTGACTTGTATCCCGTGTTGCAGATAGATATGGAACACATCAACTGAAGCAATGCATATATTTGATTCTTTTGATTTTTTTGGGAAATCATTAGATAAATTCTCACAAAAGCGAGTAGTGGAAATCCACTTACGCATATGGATTTGTGATTTAAAAATATTGCAATGTCAGCATACAATAGAAGAACTACAGAAAGGAGTCTTCTTTTGTTCAAGCGGAATATTTCCGTGAACGAGAAAATATTAAGTCACCAGAACATACCATAACCTTCCTCTGGTTTATAGTAGCACAATCACCTATTGCATAGACACCATCACATTCACGGATCCTTAGCCATTCATCAGTGGCCAAGACACGACGGTTGGCCTGTATATGTTGAGAAACGATTAGTCAGCTAACTAACTGCTGAAGAATAATGAATAACCACTACGATCATATTTACCTGACCAATTTGTTTCATAAATTCTACAATGAATGGACGAGTTCCAATACCAGTGGACCAGACAGCCATTCCATAAGGGACTGAGATGTCTCCAACGGCAGGATTTTGCATGGTAATAGCATCCTTAGAAACCTTCACTACTTTGTATCCAGTTTTCACATCAATGCCATCCCTTCCAAACTTATCCTCAGCAAAGTTTGTTATCCTCTTATCAAACCTTTAAGAAATGCAAACTATAGATTAGTCTGGTAATTAATATCATTACATGAGGTAGACTTTTCACTTTTGTTACCAATTGTTTGGGATAAAAGTGGTGTAATGATCAAAAAAAGGGGTCGTGGTAGTTATCAGTAGGCAGAAATTATCAGGCAACCACATTGGGCTTACATGGTCAGTATGTGGTCTGCAGCTTCGATCAGTGATATCTTGACAAGATGCTGAACAGAAGGATAAAGCTTGGATAAATCTTCGGTAACAAAGTCATGCAACGATGCCGCAAATTCCACACCAGTAGGTCCACCACCCACAACAACAAAATGAAGATTCTTCTTCCTCTCTTCTTCATTCAGGTAAGGGAGACTTGCCCTTTCAAAGCAGTCCATTACACTCCGACGAATCTTTTGAGCATCCTCAACTTCCTGTAATTATATATGGATAATATGAGTCAAAAAATGCAAACTGAAGCGTAGAAACAATGAAAGCAAGGAAAAGTTCTTTATTTTATTTTACAGAACTCATACGGTTCATGCCCTTAGAGATGAGAATATATAAGAAGGCAATGAACTCTACGTATAGTAGTCCAGATAATTATACCAATCATAATGCAAGCTTACCTTCAAAAAGTGGCAATTCTCGACCACACCAGGTGTATTAAATGTATTCGTCCTTGCTCCTACTGCTACCACCAGATAGTCATAGTCAACCAAGAATTCGCCATTCCCATCAAGATTTGTCCCAACATTGGAGCGACAATGAATCTTTTTATTCGCTGGATCAATCTTGAAGCATTCTGCTTCCCAAAACTTGATATCTCCACCTTTCTGTCAGGCATAAGAAATAATAACAAGGATTTAGTTCCTCTGAAACTAATGTAACCATCAAACTTTGATTTGATTTCTTGCAGTGTGGAACAGTTCAAACATGCAACGTGGTCTGAGTGCTCCCAATTTATACTGAAAGAACGTACATTACTGCATTTTGGGGGCTCTGAGCGAGCAAATATCAATTAGAGAATGAAATTTTGCCTGAATAAAGCACTATCAGAAAATCCAGAAGCCATGATTGGAAAAGGAGAACACTGTAACGATGGAATGGTGTTTAGCTGGTTTAACAAAACGAGTCTAAGCTGCTAGTAGTAGTAGTACTGTACAAAAAGTTAAGTACTCTAGAGACTGATATACACGCCATTAGTACTTGATCACATACGCATGGGCTGGATAACTAATCAATTCTACATTAAGGAAGAACATCGCCTGAATTGACCAAATATTTTTAGCATATATTCAGAACTGGGTTATTTTTAGCATATATATATAACATCTAAACTTCTGGAACAGTTTAGATGGGAGAAGTGCATATGAAGGAAATTTTAGCATATGTTTCCATATGAGACGTCCAAATATTAAGGAAAGCATCATACCTTTGACAATATTCTACGAATTGGCTCAACAATGCTCCTTGGCTCAACTGTTCCAGAAGTAACACTCGGGAGCAACGGCGTGAACGCAAAGTAGTTCCGAGGCGATATGACCTGCACATCATACTGGCTGCTATCGAGATTCCTCAGGAATGTGGTGCCACCCCAGCCAGTCCCAAGGACTACAACTTTCTTCCTCGGCGGAAGTTGGGGCTTCTCAACATCATCTGACCTGGAGTCTGCATATGCGACGAGGCCTCCACTACTGCAATTTCAACAATTTGTGAGTAACTGACAACCGTTTGTTGCCTTGGATGAGAAATCACAACAAAAAGGTAATGGTAAAGCCGGAAAGTTTCACATTCTGTTCTTTCTAACAGTCAAACATGAAATTGATAGAAAGATATTTTTGTGCTCAGATTCACAAGAACTAAAAGCACGGTGTAGTTGAACCAAGAACCAAGAACAATATGCACTGCTCAATTCCCCCAATTGTCCAAGTATTGCTAGGTCATATAATGCCAGTTTGGCCATGACTCCAACTTACACATGTTAATGCTTATACCTATTTGTTTTTTAATTAAAAAAAAGATGGGTCGCAGCAGCAAAATGACTTGTTTTAAGTTCCGAGAAGCACAAGAACACTACGCAATAAAAAACTGAGCAATGAAGGAACTTTTCTTCTTGGCCACATGGACCACCGTGGAATATTCATACTACGCAATACGGTCCACAACTGGGGACACCTCAGACTAGCAAATTAGGCCGCAAAGAAATACTAGTTTTTTTTCCCCCTCTAGTAACGTCCTAGAAAGAGACGCTGGCAGCTGAAAATGGAAAAATCAAAAGAAAGAAAACGTAGTTCCGTATGGGAAATATTTGAGTTCTCCTTTCTGAGCGATGAGGCGTGCGTCTAGATCAGAGGAGCAGATGTTGAGGAAGAGATCTGAGGGGATCCGAGATGAATTCCAGCTCGGGAAAGGTTTTTTTTTTTTTTTTTGAGATCAACGGGAAAGGTAAAAATTGCTCCTGATCCTTCCTCATGGCAGCGGTAGCGAGTCCCTAGTTCCATCCGGGCCCCCGTGTCCAGCGCAAGAAGCGGAGACGACGGTGGCGGCGACACCGACCGCAAAATGAAGCAAACGAAACTCTACCGCAGGGAGCCACCAGAACAGAGGAAGAGGTTTTTCCTTCCAAGAACAGAGGAGACGGACGGATCGGGGACGCACCTTGCGGCGGCGACGACGAGGACGAGGTTGGAGATGCCGCCGCGGTTGCCGGAGGCACGGGACGCGCCGTCCCACAGGAACGCCGCCCACCTCATCGCCGGTCTCCTTCCTTCTCTCTCCTCCCCTGTTCTTTTCTTTGCTGCTTGGTCCGGTGATCTCGGAAGCAGCAGCAACCAACCAACCAAGAACCTACGCGAAGAGGAAGAGAATCACGAAGAAATGGCCGCCACCTCACGGGAGGACCTGACTTTTTATACCGCAACGACTCGTAGCTTCCACCCCCAGCTTCGTGGCGGGCGCCTCTCTTTTTTCACTTTTTTGTTCTTTGGCGCCGCCAGACGCCAGCCCGCGGTGCGGTGGTGCGCTGTCGAGCGGCGACTGGCCGGTGGGTCCGGGGGTGTGGAAGCCTAGTTTGTTCTGGTCCTCGGAACGTGGTCGGCATGGTATAGCGAACACCAACCTCTCGTCTCCTACACACGGGGTTCTGTTCCGTGGCATGTTCATTCGTGTGCTACACGGGGTTCGTCCTCTTCCGCCTTTTTATTGGACGGCCAGCGTTGCTCCGGTCAGATTGAAGAATCTCCAAGATTTTCAGCAGCAGCATTTCGGTCGATGTACCAGTAGTATGTTTCTTCTCGGTTCATTTTCTTTAGCAGCAGTGAAAAGTGAAGGGAGGAAGAAACTTTCGACGATTTGATCTGATTCGATATGGTGTTCGAAGAGAATCGATCTGCAGGGAGGCCAGGTCGCCGCATTGCCGGCGACGAAAGGCATGGAGGCAATCGCGGACGGGTGGATTCTTGAACGGAACGGTAGTACTGGTAACTTTTTCTTCCGTGTCTTGTGCCCCAAGAAGAAGGGAGGGAATGAATATTCCCGTGCATCTCGGGGAGGAGGACAGCTGACAGGCGATGGAAGCTGGTTCGGTGCGTGTCGGTGTGGGCGGACAGCGAAGCGGCGACGACGACGAATCCAAAGAACACGACGTCGAGCTGGTCGGTCAGCGTCTAGATGGTTTGACGTCCGCTGCAAGAAAGAAACCCCACCCCACCGAATCGGGCGGGGTACGGTGCGTGTGCCACCCCACGTTAGGCGGCGGCGGCCAACCGCAGGCGCACGCACGCACGTCGGCGGCGGGGTTGGTGCCAATCACCACTCCTGACCTGCCAGCCCAACCCAGGCGAAACGTGACGTCACAAGCAGGCTCCCTCCTCCCTCGCCATTCATTCGACAAAAAAAACAAAAAAAAGGTCCCTCGCCATTCACGAGCCTGCTGGTGTCGGTCAACAACAACACGCACGCGCCGCAGGTCGCGCGGCGGCAGCAGCAGCATCGCTTTTCGCTGGCAACGACTTATAAAAGGGGCTCGAATGGCCCACATCATCATACACGGCCCGTTTCCCCCATCCCGCCGCTCGCTCCTGTTGTCCTCAGCAGGCCACATTCTCCTCGATCGAATATATTTCCTTCTCCTCTCCCACTGGGCCCGCGCCGACACCATTTCACAACGTGTTCCGCTTCGATGTGCCACAAAGTTGTTGTGTCGCGACGGCTTTGCTGTGCTCGGCCCATAAACAAGGATCGTGCGCTGGACTTTGGAAGCAAAAATATTGACGCTCTTGGAAAAAGTTTATGACCCTAAAAAAAGTATTTTAAAAAACGGTCCATTCCTACGGCGCAACGTTATTTGGTGCCGCCGTAATCCTAATTGGCATAATCTTTAGATAAAGGGAAATTCTATTTCATCAAGCAAATGAAAGTATCCCGACCTCTACATCGTGTGATGTATTTGGTCAGTTCATTATTACAAATCATCACGATGTGTAGACTCCGTCTACAACATAGGACATAACCAAAGCGCCAAACAAATGGCGACAAGCAAATAAGCCTAACATGAGGCGGAAATATAACAAAGAGTTCATCAATTGCATAACCTATTGCTAAACTTCCACCCATGCTTGACGAAGATCTCCATCGTTACGGTCTCCAAGAGGCGGCATGCATGTTGCATATGTGTTCGCCTCTCCTTCTTTTGTAAGATTGACCATGTCCTTATCTAATGAGTACCCCTGTATATCACCTGCATAGGAGTCAAAGGCAATGTTTTATCAAATACCACATCATTCCGGCTTAACCATATGGCCCAGCACATGGCGCCCGCACCCACAAGAATTTGGTTCTTGATAGTATTGTCAAAATTAATTGGCATAATCTAGAAGATGATTTTTTTCCCCTGTGAAATCAAGGTAATCTTTTTTTTTTAGCGGGAACAAAGTTCCATTAATTAACAGGGAATTCGATTCTGATGGCTTCTTCCTTGCACTTCAATGTTGTGTGCAATATGATCAGCTTCTTCCTTCCTCGCTCCTTAATTTCTCCTTCCCTTACCCTGTGGCGTTCAGTCCACCATGACCACATCGCCACCGCAATTTTTATCTTAAGCTCTTCCCTAGCACTTGCAATGTATATATTCCGCAATCTCCACTGGTAATCCTTTTTCTTTTTTTTACTTATGTGATGAATTATGTTCTTTCGATCCAGAGTGAATATAAACGCGAGCTCGTCGATCTTGCGCTTGCTAGAAGTTCAAAAATTGGATCGACCACACATGCATGTTTTTGGTAAAACTATCAATGCCTTCCCTTCAGTAACCAATGGTCCGTTACTCTACTTGATATGCTCATGTCATGATCACATCCAGGTTACTATTTTATTTCCTAATCCTACTCAACCGAGGAGCAATCTCAACCGTGCCGATGATAACCAGATCCGGTGGAAGATGCTAAAACATTTGGATCTCTAGCAAACATGAGCGCGCCCAAGCCATGCGCCACCTCCGTCGCATCATAGTCCGCCGCGTTCATGGCTTCCAGCGGTGAGCCCTCGAACCCCGACAGCGCTTGCCGGCACGACATAACGGCGATCTGCGCGTCCAGGTACCCTTTGACGACGTCCTGGAACCCGCAGCGAGACAGGCCGCTCGCCACGGCCGCCATGCTCTCGCGCGCCGCGGAGCTGGACTCGGCGCAGTGCTGGAACGCCACCATCTCGGCGTCCGGGAACGGCGGGGGCCGGCGGCTCCGCAGCTCGTTCGCCGCCGCCGCCGTCGCCTCGTACGACGCCTTGGCCGCCGCCGCCGCCGTGAGCGCGTAGACGGTCACCTCGGCGGTTTTCGGCACGTCCGGCAGCTTCTGCAGCGTCACGCCGCAGAGGTTGAACAGCGACGGCGTGCTGCACGACTTGAGGCACGCGTCGGCCCATGTCATTTTGGGGACGTTGTCGCAGGCGTCGCCGGCCGTGAACAGGGAGGCGAGGGAGATCATCAGCGTTGCGAGGCTGCAGAAGGTCATGGCTGGACACGCCGCTTCTTTGTCCGTTGTGTGCTCTTCTTTAATTTGTGACTTGGTCGAGGGCCTCATATACTATCGACTTATATATGGCATACTTTAATGAGTATTTTGCATGATAGATACCATGTCCTACATTAATGAGTACCTCCCAACAATCACACTTCTTGACTGGTCAAATGTTGTCCTTTATAAAGTATGCTGTACATTTATTTTTAGCATTTGTTTCAACCAGAATATTAAGATTTGGGAGGAAATTAGGTACAAAGGATTTGGGGTCTGATGCAGTCAGTGATCTTCTTCTTTTTTTCTTTCCAAATAGGAAAGAACTTTATTGATCATTTCGTATATATGTACGTCACGTGGAGTACATTCACGAGAGACCAATTGCTCGATCCGATGTAGTGATCTTGCTCAGCTCAGTGAGCTCACAGATCCGACGACACATAAGGGTATGGATAGCAGAAATGCTACGGGAGTATTTCAACCATTAAGTTAAATTGATGCACTTCGCGTATTAGAGAGACGTACTGAGGAAAGATAAAGAGCAAGAGATTTTTTAGTTTATGCGACAAATCTCTCTGTCATATTTTTAGAACATATAAAATGTACGTGTCAAACATTAGTCCTTAGGTGACTCGGATCTTGCATTTCTTGATCATAAGACTGACTCCAACAAGGAAAGCCAGTTTTTAGATGCAAATCTACCATTGCCTCACCAGTACAGTATTTTGCATTTCTTTCCTACGGTCTCGTCTCCAATAGCAATTGCAGCTCACTAGCGTAGCAAGTTGCTGGGCCCAAGAGAGAATCGATCAGCAGAAGAATCCAACAGAGCAGTTTGAGCCGCGCTGTTTCTGGACGCCATGGACGACCTCCAGGAGCTCAAATCCGGTATGGGGAAGAGGAAGAGGGCGGCCAAGGATTGGGGATTAGGATCCTTAGGTCATGGCTTTGAGCCACCAATTTGGGGTGTGGTTGTGTGGAGCGGCTGCTGCGAAGAAGAGGAACAGAGGCAGCCATGGCTGCTCGTGTGGCGCACGGGAGAGGGAGGGATGGCGCGATTGAGAGGGCTCGGGAGGTAGCTGGGGGCACATGCGAGCTTGGGGGCACGTGGGGCGGTGAGCACCACGGTGAGGTCTGGAGGAAGGAGAAGACAAGCACCATGGTGGAGGAGGTGGGATTGGGAAAAATGAGAATGCTCGGCCGAGGCGGGCGGCGGCGACCGGGCCGGAGCGAGGTGGTACAGGTGGCGAAAGTCCGGGGAGGAGATGAGGGGCGAGAGCGGGCGCACCACCGCTGTGGAGGAGCTCCGCGACGGCGACGGCAGCGCCACGGCAGCCTCGGCGAACCGCGGCATGAACGCCGCGCTGAGCTCGCACCAGGGCGCGAACCCAAGGAGGACGCCCCTGCAGTTATCCTCCAGCCCGCCCCGCCCCCGCCTCCTCGTCGACGGCGAGCAGCTCGTCCAACACCCCAGAGTCGTCGTCGTCGTCAAGGTCCAGCCACGCCGGCCGAGACAACCTGCGCCATGGCCAGAGGAGCCGCCGCCAAAGCCAACGCCACAAGCCGCCACCGCACCTTCATCGTGCTCAGCTCGACTGAATGCTGCTGTGCTTGGCTCCCTCTACCCCGAGATCTAGCAGAGCTTGGCTGCCCGCACGACGCACCACCGCCGCTCGCCAGACCTGCGTCCCCCGCCGCGCCAGCGCCCCGGCCACCGCTCTCCTTCGCCCCTTGGCATGACCAAGGCGAGGCGACCTCTATCGGCGCGCCTGGGCGAGCGCACAAGCGAGTGAGCCGGGCTAGTGAGCGCGCGCCGGGCGGCATGCCATGGGAGTGGGGCGAGGCGCGAGCGACCCTTGCTCCGCTGCTACTCGCCCCGCGCGTCCCTTGCTCCGCGATTCGCCATCGGGCTACAGGCTGCCGTCGTTGAGGAGGGTGGGGAGCTGGGTCTCGAGTTGCATGTCGGACTTGGAGGACGTCGGGGGTGGCGGGACACACGAGAAGTAGGGGAAGCGCGCGTCGACGGCCTCCCCATCCCGCTCGCCCACGCCGCTCGAAGTCGCAGCGAATGCATTCGAGGAGAGAGGTTATGTATTTTTATATCACCTCTCTCATCCGAATGCAAAATGGCTCCTTGTTTGCCTGAGCTGTTGGAGAAGAATTTGATGATGCACAGTGTTGAGGGAGATGCATATTTGGGTTTGCATATCTTTGTTAGAGTCAGTCTTAATACCTATAGGAATCAAAATGCCAGGTGTAAATATGAAAGAAAATCCATAAAATGTTTTTCCTCTAAATATGGCTATTGGTACCAAAAACACCTCTCTAACAAATTCTCCAAGCTAATCTCTAAGGCCATTCTCAATAGCTCTTTCATTTGCTATTAATTAGATGCCACATCAGCTAAAATGGTGACATGGCAAGAAATTTACTATGAGAGAGAGGGGATGCCTTTCATCCCCATGAAAGGATGTGGGCGTTGTTTCCAACACGATGAAAGCCAAAAGAAAGTGGACTGAGGCTCTCTTTTTTCATCCCCGAGGATTCTAACCAACAAATGAGTGCCACCTAGCAATAATTTAATATTCTGACAAACCTATAAAAATGTAAAATAAAACTATGCACTAAATGCAATTTCATTCACTGAACAAGACCACAAAACTGATGTGTCACTCTTAGAAATGGTGACATGAAAATTTCCATTGAGACTGGACTAAAGTTTCCCGCTCGGCATCCCGGATTCCTCGCTCGCTAGGTTTGACGAGCTAGTTTGGCTCTCCATCTCTCCTTCCTACGACTCCCGTGCCTGGCTTCTGTGGAATCAACACGAGGTTCAAATTGGTCCCTCAGGTCCAGGGCCCCCTTCAGACGGAGCCGCAAGCCCCCGCCGTCGCCATGGCACAGGGGGGCCTCGCCAGCAAAAGGTGTCCCAAGCAGAAGCGTCGCCGACAGAGTGGGCGTATCCCCACCGGACATCACATCAGGAGCTGGACTTGATCATGGGCCTGGCAGAGAAGAAGAGCGAGGGGAGGTAGAGAAAAAAAAAAAAGAATACGATGGATCACAGGTGATAACGTGGCAGGTTTGTAAGGTTTTTGGAGATGCTCACCGGTACTTCATATGCTCCTCACATCCAGGTCATAAATAATATATTTTATTTCCTACCCAATCGAGGAGCAATCTCAACCGTGCCAATGATAACCAGATCCGATGGAAGATGCCAAAACATTTGGATCCTTAGCAAACATGAGCGCGCCCAAGCCATGCGCCACTTCCGTCGCATCATAGTCCGCCGCGTTCATGGCTTCCAGCGGCGAGCCCTTGAACCCCAACAGCGCTTCCCGGCACGACACCACGGCGGTCAGCGCGTCCTGGTACCCTTTGATGATGTCCTGGAACGCGCAGCTGGCCAGGCCGCTCGCCACGGCCGCCATGCGCTCGCTCGCCGCGGAGCTGGACTCGGCGCAGTGCTGGGACGCATACAGCTCCTCGTCCGGGATCGTCGCCGCCCCGCGCATCGTCAGCTCGTTGGCCGCCGCCGCCGTCGCCTCGTATGACGCCTTGGCCGCCTCCGCCGCCGTGAGCGCGTAGACGGTCACCTCGGCGGTTTCCGGCACGTCCGGCAGGTCCTGCAGCATCACGCCGCAGAGGTTGTACAGCGACGACGTGCTGCACGACTTGAGGCACGCGTCGGACCATGTCATGTTGGGGACGTTGTTGCAGGCGTCGCCGGCCGTGAACAGGGCGGCGAGGGAGATCATCAGCGTTGCGAGGCTGAAGAAGGTCATGGCTGGACACGCCGCTTCTTCGTCCGTTGTGTGCGGTTCTTTAATTTGTGATTTGGAACCAACTGTCGAGGGCCTTATATATAGGCGTATGGCATACTTTAATGAGTAGATTTTGCATGAATGATACGATCCTACATTAGTACCTCCCAACAATCACACTTCTTGACAGGTCAAATGTTGTGCTTTATAAAGTATGTTGTAGATTTATTTTAGCATTTATTTCAACCAGAATAGAAAGATTTGGGAGGAAATTAGAAAGAAAGGATTTGGAGTCTGATGCAGTGATATTTTTTTTTCCTTTCCAAATACTCCCTCTATGTCAAAATAGATGACGTTTTTGACTTTTCAAAAACATGTTTGACCACTCGTCTTATTCAAAAAATTATCCAAATATATAAATAAATAAATTATCCTTAAAGTATCTCTAATGATAAAACAAACCATAACAAGATAAATGATATTTGCATAAAATTTTCGAATAAGACGAGTGGTCAAACGTGAGTTTCAAAAGTCAAAAACATCAAATAATTTGAAATGGAGGGAGTAGGAAAAAACTTTATTGATCATTTTGTATGTACATGGAGTACATTCACGAGCGACCAATTGCTCAATCAGATCTAGTGATCTTGCTCAGCTCACTAATCTGACGACACAAATGTATAATATCTCTTTTATCTATTGTCACGGCTAGATATTTGGAGGTAAAAATGACTTGCAAGGGAGTATTTCAACCATTTAAGTTAAATTTATGCACTTCGTGTATTAAAAAAAACTCGGCCGGTGGGAGAAAGACTGCCCCCACGGTATGGTATTATCGTATAGGAAACTCAACCGGAGCCCCACCGAGAAAATCCATGAACCCTGGCCCATCCCCAGGGAGCCACCCCTATAGTTCGAGCCTTAACTCATGCTTTGAGCCTACCTCATACATGAGGGCCCGCCTACCATAAGTCAAGGATCTGATCGAGTAAATGAGATGCAACAAGTGGATTTTTTTATTCCATAAATTGGTGCACACCAAGATTTGAACCCAGGTAGGTGGCCTCACACCTGAAGGCTCTGAGCTATTGTGTGTTTGCACACTTCGCGTATTAGAGAGACTGAGGAAAGATAAAGAGCAAGAGATTTGTTAGTTTTTAGGTGACGTAAATCTCCCATTCATATTTTTAGAACAAATAAAATGTACATGTGAAACATTAGTTCTTAGGTGACTAGGATCTTGCATTTCTTGACCATAATACCTATAGGAATAAAAATGCCAGGTGCAAATATGAAAGAAAATCCATATTTTCCTGTTATTGATTAGCTGTTAATATCATTTATTAGAAACGATGGAACATAGAAGTTTTTTTCTGAGCCTTGGATTTGAGTAGTAAAGTTTTTTTTTCTGGGAAAAACCAACATAGCTAGCCCTCTTTTACTTCAGTCATGAATTAGGTTATTCTGAAAAGAGTTCAAGCATTGTTTTTTTCTTGTGGTTTTCCTACCTTTTCCTGACAGGCCAAGATCAAACTGTTCTATGAGAAAGCGATCTCCCTCTTGACAGAAAAGAGGGAAGTTGCAGTTTAAAAAGTTTGGTTTTGATCGTGCATTTTGGTAAATTATGCTCCTCATATTCAGGTCCTAAAAATTTTTATTTCCTACTTCCTACACAATGGAGGACAGCAACCAAATAACCTCAACTGCACAGATGTATAACCAGATCCGTAGGAAGCTGAAACATTTGTTGGTGGGTATCTATTTACCTAACACCAATGCGTCCAAACCTTGCGCCACTGCTGTCACATCAAGGTCGGCCGCGACCATGGCGTCCAGCGGCGAGCCCGGGAAATCCATCAGCGCCTCCCGGCATGACTCCACGGCGGACCGCGTGTCCTGGTACTCCTGCATGGTGTTCTGGAACTCGCAATTGGACATGTCGCCGATCACAGCCGCCGTGCGCGCCGATGCCACGGAGCTCTGGCGAATGCAGAGCTCGAACGCCGGCGAGCCTCTCGGGAGCAACGGCTCCGGCCCGTGCATCAGAAGATCGTAGGCCGCCGCCTTCGTCGCCGCGTACGACGCCTTGGCGGCCTCCGTCGCCGCGAGCGCGTAGACGGTGACCTCGGCGGCGTCCGGCGCGTGCTGCAGCGTCTCGCCGCAGAGGTTGTACAGCGACGGCGTGCTGCACGACTTGAGGCACGCGTCGGCCCGTGTCATGTTGGGGACCTTGTCGCAGGCGTCCACGGCCGTGAACAGGGCGGCGAGGGAGATCAACGTTGCAAGGCTGAAGAAAGTCATGGCTGGAATATGCATGTGCTTCGTCCGTCCGTGCGCGTGAGGTTCTTCAATTTGTGGTTTGGTATACATTAATGGGTAGCTTTTGCATGAAAAGATACGATCCTAGCTCCCAAGAATCACTTCTTGACAGGTCAAATGTTGTTCTTTATAAAGTATACTGTAGATGCATTTTTACCATTTACTTCCTCCGTCCATAAATATAAGGATTCGGAGACTTTCAGCTAACTCGTTTGACCGCTCGTCTTATTCAAAAAAATTATACAATTATTATCAATTTCATTATGACATGTTTTATCACTAAATATACTTTAAGTATGGCTTATTTGTTTTTGTATTTTCACAACTTTTTTAAATAAGACGAGTGGTCAAACGAGTTGGCTGAAAGTCAACGAATGCTTATATTTATGTACGGAGGAAGTATTTCAACAAGAATAGAAAGATTTGGGAGGAAATAAGACAGGAAAGATTTGGAGTCTGATGCAGTGATCTTTTTTTTTTCCAAATACGAAAGAACTTTATTGATCACTCAGAATGTGGCGTACATTCACGAGCGGTCAATTGCTCGATCGGACGTAGTGATCTTGCTCAGCTCATAGATCCGGCGACACAAAGTTATGGTGGATATATAGAAGAAACGCCGAGGAGGACCTTACCTTGCATTAGCCGAGGGCACAATACATATATGATGCCGGTTTTATCTATTGTCGTGGCTAGACATTTCAAGGCAAAAAATGACTTGGCAAGGGAGTATTTCAACCCATAAACTAAATTGATGAACTTCGCATAATTGTGAGACGAAGAAAGATAAAGAGTAAGAGATTTGTTAGGTTTTAGGCGACTGAAATCTCTCAGTCACATTTTAGGACAAATAAAATGTACATGTGAAACACTTCATAAATTTCAGGGTAGCTAAGAACTGCGAGGCCTGGAACACCGTCAGCTTCCTGGAGAAGAATCACTGGTGTTTGTAGGTCATCAATGATTCTACATGGAGTATGTCTTTCTTACATTTCTAGTATCAAAAAAGAATAAAAATGCCAGTCGCAAATATGAAAGCCTCCCATTCAAGTCTACAGTAACAATTGGTCAATTTCATACGTCATCACATCCAGGTCCTAAAACATTTGTTGGATCTATATTTAATTAGCTTCCTAACACCAATGCGCCCAAACCATACGCCAGTGCTGTCACATCAAGGTCGGCCGTGACATTGGCTTCCAGCGGCGATCCCGGGAAATCCATCAGCGCTTCCCGGCAGGAATGCAGCGCCGACAGTGTGTCCTTATACTCCTGCTTGGTGTTCTGGAACTCGCACTTGGAAATGTCGCCGGTCACAGCCACAATGCGCGCCCGCGCTACGGAGTACTGGCGAACGCAGAGCTCGAACGCCGTCTTGGATCCCGGGAACGGCAACCACCCATGCCGCGCCAGCTGCTCCGCCGCCGCCGTGGTCGCCTCGTACGACGCCTTGGCCGCCTGCGCCGCCGTGAGCGCGTAGACGATCACCTCGGCGGTGGCCGGCACGTCCGGCAAGTGCTGCAGTGTCTCCCCGCACAGGTTGTCGAGCGACGGCGTGGCGCTCGACTTGAGGCATGCATCGGCCCATGTCATGCGGGGGACATTGTGGCATGCGTCGCCGGCCGTGGACAAGGCGGCGAGGGAGATGAACATGGCAAGGATGAAAGTCATGGCTGAAATTTGCATTCTCGTCCTTGGTGATTTGGAACCAAGTGTCAAGGACTTGATCATATATTGCTGTGCACATTAATTGGTAGATTCTGCATGAAAGATATGATTCTAAAAAACAATCACACTTCTTGGCAGGTCATAAGTTGTGCTATAATAAAGAACTACTGTAGATGTTTCTTACATTTCAACCGAAATCAAAAGATTTGTCAGAAATAAGAAGAAAAATTAAAAACCAACTAAAATCAACGTCACAATATAAACATTATTGTTTGTATCGTGTTAAAGAGATGCCACTTTCATCGCCAAAAAAAAAAAAGAGATGCCACTTTGCTTGACAATACCTAAATTAGTGATATCTTTTTGCAATAAAAATGATTATTAAATCCAGTCCACAAGTTTCGGTTCAAGAAGCGTCAACTAATGAAACGCAATCCCAAAAGATATCGTGCCAAAACTAAGAAATGTATGTGGTTTTCTATGTTCGGTGAGACTTATTCGGTTTCCCTAGGCCCAAACTCCTGAGAAAAACCCTTAAAACGCTAAGGAAATGGTTTGTCTAGAAAGTTTCCTAGGGAAACAAGGGCTCTCTACGGCTGCTCAAAGTTTCCCGAGGATAGAAAAAAATGTGTAGGGAAACTCGTTGACTCCAGTAATGCAGGTGAACGTCCTGCTTGATGGGTAAAGCTCATTTGTGGTTCTCGGCTCCATTGTGCTGTTCTACTTTTTCTCATATCTTACGTTCATGTTGTTGGAAATCAAATTGAATATATATAGTTTGCTGACATGGATGTGTTCTTTTCTTATTTTTTATCTGATGATTTGTTATTTATTCAATCTGGCTCCCTCTAGTCTAGTACAAAATTACGAGCCAAAGGACACACTTTTACCAGAGTTATACGAGACCTGTCCTTGATCCAAAATTGTTATGAACACTATCTTTTTGTTGTGAAATGTCTAATCTTTTATGAATCGAATGTCTAAATAGTTGAAAGTTTCTCGATTTAGTTAAAAATTTGTATTACTCAACTAAAAATGTATGTTTTTCATTGGTATAAAGAAATTGGATAGTAATATTTATTATCTCTTTCGTAATTTTTAACCGTACTAATATGAGCCGCAACAGTTGTCATACCATCCACGTCACTGGTGCACATGCCCCTGTACTCACAAAGTCCTGAAGAAGGGAGGCCAATTTGACGTGTTGCCCTTCCCGCGATCTTCGTTCTTGGATGTCCAAGCGTGAGAAAAATAGTCTGGAAGGATGAGCTCATTTCATATAGAAAGAAGAAAGAAGGGTTGGGTTTGGGTCAAAATAGAATCCCTGAAAACTGGAGGTGGAATATTAGATTGTCCTGCGTCGATAGAGATACTGCAAGTGGAATAACAATCATTTGGCCTCTGATGCTCAATCTTCACAAATTATCAAGTGTGACATCGGACAACAAACTGATGGGGGTGGGGGGGGGGCTTGTAGTGAGAAGGGCCAGAAACTCAATTATGTTCTACCACATCTGACATGGGCGTGCGGGGCTCCTCACACGGGGACAATTGTTAGTTTGGGCCTGTGGATGCGAACTTGGTGCCGTATCAAACCCAGCGGGTATAGGTAAAAGGGCAAACAAATTAAAAGACTTTCCGAATCGTATATCCATATACCCACTTATTTTATCTGAAATATGGGCCCAAAAATGACTTGTATATATATACAAAACTCAGAGACTGCTAGGGTTTCCCTCTTCCCCCTCCTCACCATTTAGCATGCACCGCCGCCACTCGTCCCCTTCCTTCCCATTCACACAGGCTCCCCTCGCCTTCTAGATCTGGCTGCCAAGTAGTGGATCCAACTCCTCCCCCCACCAATCCGCCGCCAGCAGGCCATGGCTCTCGGCCCTGCCATCACCAACAAGAAAACCAACGGGCCACCACCGCCGCCATCACCTCCCATGCATGACGCACCAACCAACCGCTGCCACCTCCCCGCGCAACATGCAAGAAGGCCATCCCATCCAGCACGATTATCATCCTAATAGATCTCGGTACAACACCCCCTCCCCCCTCTCCCCGATCCCGCTGATCGAGGGTTCAGCCGCACGCCGACGCAGGCAAGGAGGTCCTTCATCGCGCAAAGCCGCCACTCGACAATCCTTCCGTGCAACGACGAGTTTGTAGGTATATCCCCCTCTATTCTTTTTTGCCACATATGTGATTCGATTTTGGCATGCTGTTGTCTACCTAGGCCCTATTTGGATCCAAGCAAGGGATTAATTGTTAGTTGATTAAGTTTAGTCCATAGAGATATCCAAACAGCCCGGACTAGTGGGGACTAATTTTTTGCCAACCAATAGACTAAGAGCATGTTTGGATACGTTTTAGTCTTATGACTAAAACTAGTCAGACTAGTAGTTTTTAGTCACCTCCCTGTTTGGAAAATAGGACTAAAGTGAGATCCGCCACAGATTGAAAGAGCATTAAAGTCTATTTTTCTCTCCCTCAAAAAAAAAGTCTATTTTTCTCTCTCCCTCTCTTTTCCCCCTCCCTTGCTATATCATAAATGAGGAGAGAGAGAGAGACTAAAACAAATTTTAGCCCCTCCCTGGACTAGAGACTAGACTAGTTTTAGTCACCTTTTAGTCCCACCTGTTTAGGAATTTAGTCCCTAAAAGTGACTAAATTTAGCCTGACTAGTTTTAGTCACTGGGATCCAAACACCTCCTAATAGTAATCCTATTAGTCGGAGGAATCCACTTAATAGGGACTAATTGTTAGTTGACCAATTACTTCATCCTCCAAACAGGCACCTGACTAACAATTAGTCGGTTAATTATTAATCCAAGATTATTTGTTATTTGTTAGTTCTCCTGGATCCAAACAAGGCCTCTGATTAGTTCTCCGACAAATAACCTTTTCTTCCCTACGAAAGATTAAATTGGAAGTCAATTTCTAGGGTCATGATGAAGATAAAATTATTCAGAAAATTTATGTTTCCATGATAGCAAAGTATGATAAGTATTTATGTGCTTGCGGAAAACATGCTTGCCCGCGGTTGCGGTTTCCTACCTGCGGTGGATCATTTGGTGCGGGCGAGGCAAACAAAGTATCCGCGAGCACTCCACCTGTTGCCATTTTTACAACCAGCGCCAATTCCTATGTTTTATGTTAATTTTGGGCAACATGTACGTGTTTTGTTCGGAAGGCAACGAGGGACCTGAGGTGGTTGCTATTTCATATTGCATCCACCCTTTTGATGCATGAGGTTGAAAACGTTAGATGTGCATGTGCCTGGGGAATTCGGTGCAGTGCGGTGAGCACGACCACCTCTGCCACATGAGTACGTAGCACGTGATGAACGAGGAGACAACAACGCCGGTTGTCGGTTTCAAATATGGACCGTTCTTGTCCTCCTTGGGTTTCTCGACTTGTAATGTTCTCTTCTTGACATAATATGTGGAATTCAGTGACTGCTTGATGACAGATGCTATATCTATGTGCTGTGCCAAGCTTAGAGTTGATGTTGTACTTTAGTTTTTGGTGAAGCACAAGTTTTGCTGATTGAATTAGACACGCCACTTTTTTTGTGCGTTTGACACCAAACAGAAAATTGATCATACTTGGTCAGCTTACGACCACGTATGGTGCATTTTCTGTTTGGTGCAGAAAAGGTAACGTGTCTAACTGAATCAACAAAAAATTGCACTTCACCACGAGGTAATTCGAAGAAAACTGTGCGTAGACAGCGTGACCTTCTAGGCTTGGCAGGGCACAGATATCGCAAGCACTCGAGTTGTCACTGAACTCCATACGTAATCCTCCAGTACGTCAAGAACAGAATGCAACGGGCACACTAGAAGTCGAAGCCCACCCAAGCACGGAAAGATCATGGTTAATTAACGGACGCCACGGGCAGACAAGAACGGAACGGACGACCGTTCGAAACACCAGACTGCTAGCTTCTCATGGTCTCATTCCCGTGCTGCTGATGTCGCGCAAGTGGACGAGGAGGTTCCTCAGCCATAACACGCGCATCTAACGGGCCGGCAATGTCATCCAGGCCCAAGAGAAAGGATCAAGCAGAGGAGTTGCGTCCCCGGTTCAGGTGGTGGATGACGTTCTCCACAAAAAAAAAAAAAAAAAAAAAAAAGGTGGTGGATGACGCTATTTGGAGTAGCGACCTCCTCGTCGCCACCCGATGAGACATGTATTATGGCGAACGGGAATTGGCTGATCCAGTTGTGAAAAATGGCAACGGGCAGAGCGCCTACGGATAGGATAGTTGCTTCGCTCACTCGTGCCGGCCACAGCCAGGAAACCGTGCCCGTGCCCTGAATAGTTCATCAGACATTTTTTCCTGCCTGTTGGCTTGCCGGCACACAAATACTTATCATACTTTGCTATCATTGTCATCAGACATTTTCCTGATAATTTCATCCCCATCATGGTCAGCATCCGAAGCATGTACTGAATGAGCCTTGAACTATACAGGCCCCGGTCGAGGCGCCCTTTGACACTCTGAAACAGAGTGCTCGCGCACAATTTTGCAGACCTAATCTCGAACGCTTGTGTAATACAACTTTCAGCGTTTCATCTAGCATCCGTGTTCGTGATGTCCAATCCTTGTTTGGTTTCTGCCGAGAAATGAGCATAAGGAATAAGTAGCGAACTGATGAAGACGAAAGGAACAAATACAGTCATCAACTCACATTGTCAGAACTCTTCCAGAGATCACTATAATATCGATTATTCTCAACCAGAACGAGGATAGACAACAGCACAAGATGCCTGGTTATTACTGGTTCTGCAATCCATCCAGACGAAGCTAAAACAGTCAGAGAGCTACTTGCGGAGGACCAGTGCGCCCAGATCAGACGCCAGCATGGTCAAGTCATGGTCGGCGGCGTTCCTCGCCACCAGCGGCGAGCCGGTCTTCAACAAGTACCCGCAGCCGGCCACGGCGGCCGCCGCGTACCAGTACTCCCGCTTGGTGCGCGCGGAGTCGCAGCGGGCCATGTCCGTGCGCGCCGTGCCGTACTCCTCGATGCAGCGCTGGTACGCCGGCCGCTCCCGCCCAGGATCAGCCGCTCCGCCGCGTCCACGGTGTCGTCGTACGCCCGCGCCGCGCGGCGCGCCGCCGCCAGCGCGTACGCCGTCACCTCCGCCCGCTCCGCCTCGTGCTGCAGCGTCTCCCCGCACAGCTTGTACCGCGCCGGCGTGCTGCACGCTCGGAGGCACGTCTCGTTCCATGTCATGGTAGGCATGCCATCGCAGGCGTCGCCGGCGACGAACAGGGCGGCGAGGGAGAACAGCATTGCAAGGACCACGGTTACCTCTGCTCTCTTCATGACGCTCCCTGACAGCAGAGAGCAGACTCCCTGTTTCTTTTCTCTTTTTTTTTTTATTCAGTGGCCAAGCTGAGTAATGCGGCAGAGCAATATATAGGCAGATTTTAACTGTCAGTCGCAACAAAAATAAATAATTTGGGGTTAGATATATTTCTTGGTATTCAACAAGCTTTGGCAGGTTAATCCAATAAATAACCAAAGTGGTCAGGTTTTTTGTGATCTATATATGAGGATCTCAAAAACATTGTCATATTCGATATATATAGTAGGCGTAAATGGTGCTATATGGAATAAATCTTTATTTACATTTCAATGAGTGCCAAGTATCAACCTTTAACAAGAAAGAAGAGTTTTTTTTGTTAGAGGTGGATGCGTTTTAGACACAGAACTTGAAAATTGCTCAATCGGATAACACAACTTCTTAGAAGGTGCAAATGAGTCATAACTATAGATATATTCTAGGATAAATTCGTATGGAGCAAAATAAAATCAATATTTAATATATATATATATATATATTCAAATATATGTTTCCACAACACATATTTTGCGCACTATATGCAAAAATAAATTATTTTTTTCTTCTTACACTTGCAAATTCAGTTGAATTGATTTTTATCAATGCAACTACTCCAACGAAGTCAAATTCTTGACTACCACTGCCATCTCTTAAGTCGCGTCATATATGTCGATGTCACATCATTTTATCTGCATGATGGTTGTTATTTGCTTTCATATCATCAAAATATGATGTTTTGGTATGCATTATGACTTCATTTGCACCATCATAACAAGTAGTGTGACCCAACTGAACAATGTCCAAGTTATATGACTATATCGCACTCACCTATCAAGTTGTGGTACCACCAATGCAATTCACTCATACCGTTATTTGTAGCTTGACAAGTAAGCACATTTTATGAACGGAAAAGCTAAACACTTTAAGAAACAAACAAACAAAAAAAAAAAAGGTGCGCTTTATGAAGGAGCTAGCCAATGAAGAGACGTGGATGCATGATGAACACAATGCCTTTGGAGGGTCGGTGCCCAGCTAGACGGCGGGCACCGGCACGCGGACGACAGGGCGGAGGAGGAGGTTGGCCTTCCGTCGCGCGGTGATGCCGAACGCCTCGGTCATGTCGAGCTCGGCGGGGTCCGACATGCCGGGCGCCTCCCAGTCGAAATGGAACAGCAAGCTGGCGAGCGCTAACTCGATGTTGGCGAGCCCGAACGCCATGCCGGGGCAAATCCTCCGGCCGGCGCCGAACGGCAGGAGCTCGAAGTCTGCGCCCTTGATGTCCGGCGCGGCGGCGCCGGCGGCCTCGAAGCGCTCGGGCCAGAACGCGTTGGGGTCCCCCGGCCAGTACCGCTCGTCGCGGCCCAGCGCCCAGACGTTGACCATCACGGTGGCGCCCGGAGGCATGTCGTATCCGAGCACGCGGCTGCACGGCTCCATCTGCGGCACGGCTCGGGCCAGCAGCGGCACGGGCGTGTGCAGCCGGAACGTCTCCCGAATGACCATGTGTAGGTACCGGAGCTCGCCGAGCGCTTCGTCGTGCACCGTCCCGTGCGCACCCAAGGCTTCACGTACCTCCATCGTCGCCCTGCGCATCACCGTGGGGTTCCGGATCAGCTCCACCATGGCCCACTCTAGCGTCGTCGACGAAGTCTCGCTGCCGGCGCCGAAAATGTCCTGTTTGCCGCACAACGCATTTTAGTTACTAGCCTTTCGCCCCGTGCATTGCACGGGCTAGAAATTAGAGACACATAATATTTAGAATTTTTTAAAAAAAGAATACTTTTGCAAGCATAATGATCGAGTAAACTAAATATTTAATCATTTTAGTATTAAATCTGAAATTTAAACTACGAAATTTCATATCACATCTCATTTGTATTATTAACAACGACTATGTGTTAGACTATATTCAATATTAGATGCAATCTCAACGTGATATGACTTTCCAAATGGTTTTATTCTATTAAAAATATCCTTTAAACTTAGATCCATGTTGTAGTACAATTTTTTATACCCACTATATTAGTCTTTTTTCATGGTCTTATTTTGCCCCGCATGAAGTTGCACCAATGGATATTGTAACTTTAAGCCGCCAATGTTATACCATTATTCTTGACATCCCAGCCTAGCGTGATCGGAAACATTAAATTAACCCATCGCTTTTATTGCGATGGTGCTACCTTATAAGAAGCAATACCATTCTAATTTATATTTTTACTATATTGTACAATACATGTTACTAAGTTCAATAATTTTTCGGGGGAAATGACTTTCATAGGCCAGACAAACATCAAACAATCTACCTCCAAAAGCAAAAGTATTTGTTAGATGGTTCGTTTGTTGATATATGCACTATATAAATTTGATTCCTTATTTACTGTTTTATTTATAGTATATACTATGACCGGTATATAAGAAATGGGTATCTTTCGGACCATAACATGAGTAACATTATTTTTATAGTTTTCCTATCATATATGTATGTTTAATTAAACATATATAATATTAGACTATTCAAACTTTAACCATCATATATGTTTATATATTGACATACTTTTCTTAAACTTATGAATATATGGTCTCTATGTCATGTATAATCATATCTATCACACATTTTTAGTTAAGTACAATATTATACTATCCAAACTTTAACCATCATCTATGTCTATATAGTGAAATTATTTTCAGAAAATTATGAGTATACGGTCTTAAAGTTCCATAATATTGTAATGGTTAAAGTGCTCTTTACCCTTCATCAATTATTTTGCTTTGTTTCCTTGATATATAGGAATATCCATACTTATTACCTATTTATGTATTGAAGATAAATATAGTTAGTGTTGAGGCATTGAGGCATTTTACATTTATGGAAACGATTCATTGCAACTCATGTTTGAACTAAATTATATCTAGGCCAAGAAATACTTTTAACCCTAATGCGAGCTGCATTGCGAATATTAAAATAGACTCCTGTATTAAACGGAATTGGCCAAGTGAGTAATTTGGAAATAGGAATTAGATGTATTTTTGGCTATTTTTATTATTTCAAAATTAGCTACTTTTGGACTTATAATGGTATGGTGAGTAAATTGGAAATAGGTATCCGCATTTTGTATTATTACGACTTTAGTTAATTTTTGGACTCATAATGGCATGTTGTGTAATTTAGGGGCTGTTTGGACGATTACCAGTGTAACGTTCCAGGCCGAAAATACGGCTCCAGACCAGTTCGCACATCGAGCGGTCCCACCTCACAGTAACAACTCTTACGCTTTCATCTTTACTTCGCGTAAAAAGGTTAACCCGATTGTTACTGTATTTTCAGACTGGGTATTTAAACAGGTCTTACTCCACCGTTCTTACCGATATGGGACTATCCTCCTGATGCTACAGCGTTTCGCGCTGCTACAGTAACCGCGCTACAGTAACCCGCCTCAAACACTGAGCTCGTTTGGGCCGAAATCCTCTTGGGCTGGGCCGGGATGTCACAACCAGAGATAGCCACGCCGCCAGTGCGGCTGCGCCGAAGGTGTGGCGACGAATTTGTCCGCCACACTTCTGGCGTCGGGTGGCGCGAAAATGAACGGAGAAACTGCAGCTTCGCCACACCATGCCGCAAGTCTGGACGTCGGCAAAACACTGGCTGTATTTCTGGCGTAGAAGCTGTGGCGCGGCGTGGCGAGTTGTGGACGTCGACCAAACAGCCCCTTAGAAATTGGCATCAGAGGTATTTTTGGTATTTTTTATCTTCCGAATTTAATTCGAATTTAACTATTTTTGACTAATGTGGGTAATTTAGAAATAGGAATTTTGGGTTTTATTTATTTATTTATTTTTTAACTCCAAATTTAATTATGTTTGACTCATAATGGCAAGGTGGGTAATTTAGAAATAGGAATTAGCGGTATTTTTAGCTATTTTTCTATTTTCCAATTTAATTATGTTTGACTCATAATGGCATGGTGAGTAAATTTAAAATAAGAATGGGGATATTTTTGGCTATTTTTTAATTCCGAATTTATCTATTTTTTACTCATAATGACATGGTGGGTAATTTGTAAATAGATATTAGGGGCCTCTTTGACTAAGTTTTTCGTAATGGTATGGTGGGTAATTTAGATCACCTTAGATCTTACGGCTATTGTTTATCTTACTTTAATTAGTACGGCCGGATGTTTTGCTTTTTTTGAGAATTTCTAGCATTTTCTTCTGATTAACGTGGAGGCCTGAGAAGGAGCCTCCAATTAGTAAATATAAGAAGGCCCTGTTTGCTGGCGTGCATTCTTTAGAAAACAATTTTTTAGAAACACACAATTTCTCTAGAAAACAGTTTCTCTACAAAAACAGATCGACCGCGCTGAACCCGGCCGAGAGCTCAATGACGCGGCCCAGCTCCCGCAGGAACACGTCGCGGGTGGTGCTCCCAAGTCCCAACCCAACTAAGCTCAGTTTTTGTTGGTAAGCTTCAGCTTTTTGTAGAGGAGTAGAGGTAACATATATTGCTAGCTCTTCAGTGAAAACGGAGTAAATTATGGGAGCACGCACTGTCCTTCTCTAGAGGGAGAACCCACACCAACTTGGAGCCTGCAACGATGCCATTGAGTAAAAAGACAAGATTATATGGCCTTAAACAGGCGCCACGGGCGTGGTATCGCGGGAAAATATTGGGTGCAAACCCACCTTTCAGTGCAAACATGGAAACCCAAATGTACACCGTCGGATGCAAAATGTGCGGAACGGATTGAGTGCCGAACTTTTTGCTGGTAACCCCCCGCAGCCCGTCGGAACATTTCGCAGCAAACACCTTGTGTAAAGGAACTTTCAGACTCACATCCACCATCTCCATTACTCCATCCAGACTCCATCATCCCGCCCGACGAGCTCAAAATTTCAGAGCTAGGGTTCCGGTTGGGGACCGAGACCGAAGAGCTCTACTCAGCCCCATTCGTCCCCTCCAACCACTAGATTGATTTGTTCCCTCCAATGGTTCTGGGCGAGCTCACTCAGGGGCAGCACACAATGAGTTAGGCCCGGCGGCGGCGGCGGCGACGGGGAGGGTACACGGCGGCGGCGGAGACGACGGGGAAGGCTACACGGCTGCGGCGACGTGCGGCAGCTAGACTCGTCCGATTGAGTCTTCCCGCTGCTACATTGTACCAGGTATGGCTTCGATTATAGGTGGTGGTACTTTTTGATTAGCTAGATCCTCCCCCAATATCAACATGGGTTCCTGATGTCTCCCGCATGCAAGTGTCATGCCTGATCTGTTGGTAGTAGTAGTGCCATGGTTCTTCTATTGGTTTTCCTTTGAGTGATTGACAAAACAATCCCCACAAAGGACTGTAGGGTAGACTGTAGTCCGCAATAAAGATCATATGGATGAGCAGAATGCTTTCTGCAATGTTTTGTGTTCATTCAGTTCTGAATTATTTGCTATTGTGTTCGTGAAATCTGATTGAAGTTAATCTCTGTACCTTGTAGAAATTATGGAGTTGGACCTTGAAATGAGCAATGCTGCACCAGTTGATTTGCCAGAAGTGCTGTCTGATGCAGAGTCAGTAGTCCAACTGAAAGCCGCATCGGGAGAGGGATGTGCAACACCACAAAAATCTGTAAGCATTTTTACGTATTTTAAAGAGATCACTGCTTGTTGTTGTTGGTCGTTTGTACGCATCCACTTATATACCGTAATAGGACGGTGTACAGTTGTAGCACTTTTTCTCTTAGAGTATTCTAAGGTTTAATATCGAACCACAGAGAACAAGCGGGACTTAAACTATTATTTAAACTACTAAATTAATATGGCAAAGGTGTGTATGGAAAGGGTGGTTAACAGCTAGAGATGAAAGGGCCTGCGGTTGTATCAAGGTTATGAAAAGGATTCTCTCCTATGGTTTGGGGTACTGGCATGCAACTCAGGTCATGGTTCAATTGATAGGTTTAGTATTCTACAAGACATGGTGGTTTCGTTCGCCCCGATCCTGTCACGACAAGGTACTAATAGCTCCCCACTGGTTTCTTGCACTATGTAATAAACACGTATTGATCGGATACGAGTTCAAAGCATCACATAGACTGAACACATCAAAAGAGTATTGTAAGCGTGAGAGTTACATAACCAGATTTCCCTCGCCACGGAGAGAATATGAGATCTACTCACGCATCATACTGCAACACATGAACATGGGTACAGTAAGACGCAGGGTTTTGGCGTGGTCCCACAGGTGCCGATCGGCACGGCGGTGTGCCGGTCGGCACAGTCTTCCTTTTTGGTGGTGATGATCGGTGATCGCCGTCTTCGCCGCCACAACCTTCAACCTAGGTCAAAACCTCTGTATGTCTGTCTGCCCCCTTACTTCGCGACCAAGATCTCCTCTTTATAGTCTCTTTCAGTTGTGGGCTGGATTTCACCGACTCCGACTCTGATATTTCTTCTGGGCTTCATATTCTCCGAGTGGGCTTTAAGTTTGGGGCCCGACCTCCATGGTGCCGGTCGGCACACGGGGCGTGCCGACCGGCACGGACTCCAATTTCCTTGCTCTTCGGGCCTCCGGCTGCTCTTTACTCGTAGTCTCCTTATCTTCTCTTGTTTCCTGCAAATACTTCCGAATACACAGAAACTACGCATATATATGATAATGGAGGTTAATTGTTAGCAATTATGACATAATAAAGTATTAAAAACACTATATTTGTCATATAAAATGTGCACCTAGAAAGCACCAACAGCTCCCCCACACTCAAATCATTGCTAGTCCTCGAGCAACACGAATCAAGAAAATCATCACCGTGCTTTCGTCATGTCAAGAAGCAAAAACTCTCACAAGTCTTCAACTTAGCCATTGTCAATCATCTCGTCGAATTAGTATCCCTCCACAAGACTTTCTCTCGATTTTTGAAAACAATTTCACCTCAAAACTTGAGTCGACCAAATCAATCACAAGGCTTATCAAACGAATACTTTTGTCTCCCTTCATATCAAGTAAGAAGAACGCAAAAGCTTCAGACTTCACTCAATCGCTCAAATGTATTTCCTTCCCTCTCCTGTTCTACAATATAAGGCTCTTTTGTGGATCTCGGAAAGTAATATAACCAAATTGAATCGAAAGAACAACTAAGTCAACAATTCGCTCAATCATGCCTTCTAAAAGGGAGTTTTCATCATAGGAATTCAGAGTATAAGCACAAGGATCAAGGGAAAAGGAAACAATCGAGAATGAATGAAATAGAATTAAGAAGGGATCAAGCCTGAAGCATATACAGATCTTTTTAGAATTTTAACTCTTTCTGCAGTCTGCTTCCTTTGATACTCATTATTCTCTTTCTTTTTGACCATTTTCCTTTATTTTTCCTTTTGTGCCGATCGGCACAGGCCTGTGCCGGTCGGCACCTGATAATTTAATTCTTTTCCTTCTTTTTCTTCTTTTATTTCCTTGCAGACTGCTATCAGAGCATATTTTGGATCGAAATCTGTTTATACTTCACATTTGCTTGTAGGTTGTATCAAGGAGGAGGGAGAAACGATGAAATATCGGTTTTTGGGTAGAAAGAATTTGATGATAGATGGAGGAGGGAGAAACGATGAAACTTCTCCCCTCTAGCTTAGTCGTAACGATGAAACTCAGATGAACAAATGAAACTTCTCCCTTCTAGCTTAGTCGTAATCAAGAGCAAAGAGTTGACAAAGACGTCTTCCTATCAAAAGGTTTATGTGTAGGCTTCTCTCATCTCATTTGGCTTAGTGTAATAGGCATAATATCAAATCCTCAGCCAAACGCTTCAACTTATGATGATAGAAGGGGTTTTCGAAAAGTGGATATATAAAGCCAAGCGATTATTCAATGAACTCAAGTAGATTGGCAAAACGATCGTCAAAAACAAAATCAAGAATATGGGGTAACACATCGATTCGACAACTAACACTAACTTTATTCAAGACATTGCAATAATTCTTGACCTCGAAGCTTAACTAAGCGCACCATCTCAAACCTCTCTAAGAAAACTCTCACACTTTCACACACTAACTCAAACCATACTAAATCGAAGCAAACGACCTTAAGAAGTGTAAGGGCGAATCCCCCACACTCAAACCTTGCAATGTCTCTATTGCAAAAGAAAAACGACTAGACCAACCTAATCCGAAATGCCATGCCTCCTTAACATGCTAAAGATGCTTCGAATGTTCCTCATGAGAAAAGAGTAATCCGCCGCGGCCATGCTCTCCATGTCATCAATCCTTATATCAATGTCCCGATGGTGCCTATAGCATCTCTCCATATCATAATAGAGACGTTCGATGTTTCTTCTGCAGATTGGGCAACAATTGGCAGGACGATCATGATGCTCATCTCGCAGGGGCGAGTTTCTGTCAAAACCCCGAGGTGCCGGTCGGCACGGTGCCCGTGCCGGTCGGCACGGGGCGCCGTTCACCTGATAACGCGGCCCTGAACTGCCTTGAGCTCCTGCAAGGCACCCTGTAGCTCCCTCTGCACTGGGTGGTTCGGAATCAGTAGGTTCTGGCTCATCTTCCATTGGTTCCTCCTCGGGATCTTCTTCCGGATCCTCTTCGGGATCTTCTTCATCCTTTGCAACAAGATTAGCTAATGGGTGTTCATGTGCAGGGGATGCCTCTATATAGCTCACTGATTCCAAGGTATATCTTGCTCTTGGCTTTGAAGAAAGATGAGCGGAACGCCGAACTTCCTCTACTTCTTTTGATCGCTTAGGGTCTGGCTCATCATCAGAGGAATCATCAGATATTTCAACGAAATTCACAACCTTGACGTCGTGCCGATCGGCACAAGGACCGTGCCGGTCGGCACGCCTACCGTTCCTTGCAAAATACGCTTCTAGATCTGCCAGGTTGCGTGCTCTCCTCTTTGCAGCATTGTCCTTGTCAATATGCCTCTGAATTTCATCATTGATCTCTTTAGGGGTCATGCGGCCTTTAGCAACGGGAAAGCCATCATCAAAGACGAAAGTCGCAGGACTGCATTCAGGATCTGCTAGACAATTCTCAATCTGCCTCTGATGGTCTTTCATACAGTAAAAACACTTACATCCAAAACCTCTGGTGTTCTTGTGCAGAATCTTCTCTTGGAGGTCTTCCCAGTCGGTCAGGACGCGTGGTAGTGTAGTGTGCCAATCGGCACCTTGCGTGTGCCGGTCGGCACCTCTATCAGGATTCCTTCCATCGTTCAGTCTAGACCTATGGATGGTCAGAAAGCAGTCTTTGTCTAACTCTTCCTTCTCGCTATCAGTAAGGATCGATTCAAAGGTGATAAGATCATCATATGTCAAAGGACGTTCCATAGCGAGAAGTCGATCCATTGTATACCTATCGGAGACCGGTGTGCTATCATCAACCTTGGATTTACCTTTGCGTACTAGCACTTCTCTAACCTTCTTCCGAAGGGCTTCATCCATCTCCTTCTTCTCTCTATTGAACGCGTCCGCTTCACTCTTCATCATCCATCGTTGCTTCAGGTGCAACCAGACGATTGGATCGTCCTCGGTGGGGTTGAGGCTCCTGTTGCTCTCCCATGGCAGAGTTAGGCTCATTGGCGAAAGTACGGCGCCGTGCCGGTCGGCACCGCCGGCGTGCCGATCGGCACCGTCGCCTCCGCTTCCGGTTTCGCCGCCTTGCATTGTTTTCTGCTCTAGGGTTTGGTGGGAACTCCGGCGGCGCTCGATTTTTGATGATGAGATCCGAGACAACTCCTTCATATATATATCCGTAATTCTCTTAGTCGAACCGGACTCTATCTCTTAAATTTGGAAGTCACCGAAGCATGTCTTGGAGGAAGGGCAAAACTCGACTCAAAAACGACACGGACTATCCCGTGCCGATCGGCACATGCTGTGCCGGTCGGCACGGAGGCAAAGTTGCCTCGAACGACTCAATAAAATCAAAGAAACACAAAACACACAGAAAAACAGTAAATACAACAGTGTTTTTGTTTTACGTCGGTAAGCTCGACCACCCAATCACTCAATTCACATAATATATATCAAATGACTTTAACTCAAAAGTGTCGGGTTCAAGATATACCTTTAGTCGTTGGCCATTCACCGTATATGTATTTTGCTTTCCATCCATGATGACAACAGCTCCGGAAGGAAGAACTTTATGAACAAGATACGGTCCATCCCATTTACTTTTCAATTTGCCTTTACCGAACAACCGAAATCTTGAATTGAATAGTAGCACCCTATCTCCTTCGTAAAATTCCTTTTTCAATAGCTTCTTATCATACCACTTCTTTGTTTTTTCTTTATAGATTGCTGCACTCTCATAAGCCTTTAAGCGCATTTCCTCGAGTTCACTAATTTGAATCTTTCTTTTTACCGCAGCAGCATCTAAATCCAAATTCATCTCTTTGATTGCCCAATATGCTCTATGTTCTAACTCTACAGGCAAATGACAAGTCTTTCCATAGACGAATTGATAGGGTGTCATACCTATTGGTGTTTTGAACGCTGTGCGATAAGCCCAGAGTGCGCCATTCAACTTGTTTGACCAATCCTTTCCTTCTCTTGTAACAATTTTCTGGAGAATTCCTTTCAACTGTTTATTAGAAGTTTCTGCTTGGCCATTGGTCTGTGGATGATAGGCTGTCCCAATTCGATGCTCAATATCCATCTTCTTCAAAGCTTTAGTAAACTCATGTCCGGTAAAATGAGTTCCACTATCTGTGATAATGACTCTAGGAACACCATATCTTGGAAATATGCACTCATTCAACATCTGCTTGGATTCACGAGTTGTACTGACTCGACATGGTATTGCTTCTACCCACTTTGACACGTAGTCCACAGCAACCAAAATATATTCATAACCATGAGAATTAACAAACGGTCCCATGAAATCCATGCCCCAAACATCGAATATATCAACTTGCAAGTTATACTTCAAAGGCATAGCATTACGAGCATTAACGTTTCCAATTCTTTGGCATTGAGGGCATCTAGCTACATACCTTTTCGCATCTTCATGCATCGAAGGCCAATAAAATCCACTAGCTCATACCTTTGCTTGTGTTCGAAAGTGCCCATAATGTCCACCATACTCAGATGAATGACACTTTTCCAATATGCTTTCGCGTTCGTCGCGAGGTACGCACCTTCGAACAGCTCCATCTTCACAATATCTGTATAAATAAGGATCATCCCATATGAATTTTCTCATCTCACTGACAATCTTCCTTCTTGAATTCTTGCTACAATCCTCTAGCTTCCTTTTGAATCCATTTATGATGTCTTGCATCCATGATTCTCGATGATCCTTAACTCGAAATAGCTGCTCTTGCGCCATGGCATCACCAATGCATCCCTCCTTGTTCTCAAGCGTCAAACAAGACAGATGATCTGCTACTGAATTCTCAACCTCTTTCTTGTCTCTAATCTCCAAATCAAATTCTTGTAACATCAAAACCCAACGAAGCAATCTAGGTTTCGACTCCTTTTTAGAGACAAGATATCTAATAGCAGCATGATCCGTATAAACAATGACCTTAGAATTGAGGATGTAGGATCTAAATTTCTCAAAAGCAAATATAACAGCTAGCATCTCTTTCTCTGTTGTTGTATAATTAATCTGGGCTTCATTAAGAGTTTTACTAGCATAGTAGATAGCATGCACTTTACCTTCTTTTCGTTGTCCAAGAACCGCTCCTACTGCATAATCACTTGCATCGCACATAATCTCAAAAGGTAAATTCCAATCCGGAGGTTGCATAATAGGTGCAGAACATAATGCTTCTTTCAACTTCCGAAAAGCAGTAAGCCTTTCATCATTCATCTCAAATTCAACATCCTTTTGCAGCAATTCCGTCAATGGCTTAGCAATCTTTGAATAATCCTTCACAAATCTGCGATAAAAATTTGCATGTCCAAGAAAACTTCGCAGCGTCTTAAGATCTGTAGGTGGTGGCAACCTTTCAACTGTGGATATTTTAGCTTTGTCTACTTCAATGCCTCGGTTAGAAATAACATGCCCCAAGACAATCCCTTCGGTTACCATGAAGTGACATTTCTCCCAATTAAGAACCAAATCAACTTCTACGCACCTCTTTAGTACTTTCAAATTTGCTAAGCAGTGATCAAAATCAGTACCATGAACAGAGAAATCATCCATAAATACCTCCATAATGTCTTCAATGAATTCAGTAAATATAGCATTCATGCATCTCTGAAATGTGGCTGGTGCGTTGCAAAGACCGAATGGCATTCGTCGATAAGCATAAGTTCCATAAGGACAAGTGAAAGTGGTCTTATGCTGATCTTCAGGTCTAACAGGGATTTGAAAGAAACCACTATAACCGTCGAGATAGCAAAAATAAGAGTTCTTGGCTAACCTTTCAAGCATCTCATCGATGAACGGTAATGGATAATGGTCTTTCTTTGTAGCGGTATTCAGTTTCCTGTAATCAATGCACATTCGCCATCCTGTAACTGTCCGTTGAGGGATCAACTCATTATTCTCATTAGGCACGACTGTGAGTCCTCCTTTCTTTGGCACGCAATGCACCGGGCTCACCCATTCACTATCAGCAACCGGATAAATCATTCCTGCATTAAGAAGTCTCAGCACTTCTTTCTTCACAACTTCCTTCATGCCCTCTTTCAATCTTCGCATGCCTTCGACGACTGGCTTGGCTGATTCTTCAAGATTGATCTTATGTGTGCAAAAAGCTGGGCTTATTCCTTTGATATCATCAAGACAATATCCGATGGCTTTCTTGTATTTCCTCAGAACAGCAAGCAATCGTTTTGTCTCCTTTGCATTCAAAGCACTATTGACGATGACGGGATAAGTTTTATCTTTGCCTAAGTATTCGTACCTCAGACCGTCAGGAAGTGGCTTCTGTTCTACTTCCGGTGCTGCACCAGGATCCAGATTACCCAAAGGCTCAAATTTAGGATTTTCGCTCCCGTGCCGGTCGGCACATTCTCTGTGCCGATCGGCACATTCAACGTGCCGGTCGGCACCGTCTTGGATTTCGGCCTCTTCCCTATCTGACTCTTCAAACAGTTTATTCAACGGGTCTGAGAATCCTGTACTGATTTCTTCATCTTTTTCTGTAAAGAACTCTTGGAGAGAGGGTGGGTCGTCACTTTCTTGAACGACGGGTGGGTCTTCGAATTCAAAGAGGACTTCCTCTCCGCCCAGAGTCAATTTGAGGTGACCTTTTCCAGCATCTATTACGGCTTGTACAAGCTTTAAGAAAGGTCTTCCCAAAATAATATCTTCGACTCCAACCTCACCTTTATCAAGAACAAAAATATCCACCGGTATAGTATTCTTCCTTACCTCAATGTTTAGATCCTTGATAACTCCCAGTGGTTTAGTTCTCCTTCCATCCGCCATGATTAGCTCAAGCTCGGTTCCTAGCAATCTTCCTTTTATGTCATAGGGCATATCCATGAATGCTTCATACGTCATCAAGCTGACGCGGGAACCGAAATCGCATAATGCTTTAGGAAAGCTTCTATATCCAATCTCGCACGGTATGTAAGGATCAACTTCCGTTCGTTCCGTAAGGCCAACTGCATATACTCCGCACAATCCTTCATACGGCGATGGGACAAAACAACTATCAAATAGCTTCTTTGCTTGTTGAACCTCCATCTGATCAATTTCCATATCGTCCTTATATAACTTCCCAATACTTCTCCAATGACGACATTATCCAGTATTTCCGAAGTTCTAGTGTCTTTAGGGAAGTTATACTGAACTCCTGTAGAAGAGGCATACCTTGGATCATATGTTCTCCTCATACTTAGCAGATTTGAGCTAAAATCTATAGGGATCCAATCCAATGGTTCAAACTCGTCCAACGGTCTAGCGTTGCTCAAGGTTGGATCTCCTACTGGTCTTGGAAATTTATTCACGAAGCTGTTCTCGTGCTCCTCTAATATTGCAGCTTCAGTCTTGGAAATCCCTTTAACAGCAGGAAGCGTGCCGGTCGGCACGAGAGCTGTGCCGGTCGGCACCAAGGGCTTCAGTGTGCCGGTCGGCACCTCCTCCAATCTGGGTCTTTTCAGATCGCCTTGCGCTGGTTTTTCTGTTCTTACTGTTAATCCCACTTCGGATACTGTACAGCTTTCCGCTTCAGCTCTCAAATCCAAAGAACCTTTTGCTAGCGTCGACCCTTCAGGGGGAATTGGATCTTCTTGGAATTCTTTCCAATGCCTATGCATAGCTTCAGTCTTTGATATCTTACTCAAAAGATCCAGACCTGCAGTAGCAGTCAAGTCGAGGAAACTCCCTCCAGCTGAACTATCCAAATGCATCCTGGAGGTTCCTTCAAGAGACATGTAGAATGTCTGAGCAGTCAAGTTATCATCCATGCCCAAATCGGGGCCTTGCTTCAATAAAGATTTGAAGCGTAACCATGCTTGCGTGAGGGTCTCTTCTTTCATTTGCTCGAAGTTAACCACTTCTCTTCTCAGTTTCTACACCTTCGGAAGCGGGAAGAAATGCAAACAGAAATTTCCTACAAGCTTATCCCAGTTTCCCTTAGCTTCACGGGCTGCAGATTTATACCAATCTTTGGCTCTTCCATCTAGAGAAAATGGAAATAGCAACCATTTGTACCAATTCTGAGGCACTCCCTCATGCTTAAAGGTCTGACAGAGAACTTCTAGATCTTGTAGATGTGTGTACGGGTTCTCGTCCTTCGTCCCAGAGAATTTGCTGTTCTCGACCATTTTGATGATGGTCGGGTTGAGAACGTATGACGAAGCAGTGACTTTCTCATCGGAAGTTTGTGGAATCAGCAATCCCGGAGACGGTAGCGAATGCTCCCTAACCGTATGAGCCGGTTCAGGAGTACCCATCCCCGGCAACGGCGCCAGAAAACGTGCTTGTTGGTCGTTTGTACGCACCCACTTATATACCGCAAGAGGACGGTGTACAGTTGTGGCACTTTTTCCCTTAGAGTATTCCAAGGTTTAATATCGAACCACAGAGAACAAGCAGGACTTAAACTATTATTTAAACTACTAAATTAATATGGCAAAGGTGTGTATGGAAAGGGTGGTTAACAGCTAGAGATGAAAGGGCCTGCGGTTGTATCAAGGTTATGAAAAGGATTCTCTCCTATGGTTTGGGGTACTGGCATGCAACTCAGGTCATGGTTCAATTGATAGGTTTAGTATTCTACAAGACATGGTGGTTTCGTTCGCCCCGATCCTGTCACGACAAGGTACTAATAGCTCCCCACTGGTTTCTTGCACTATGTAATAAACACGTATTGATCGGATACGAGTTCAAAGCATCACATAGACTGAACACATCAAAAGAGTATTGTAAGCGTGAGAGTTACATAACCAGATTTCCCTCGCCATGGAGAGAATATGAGATCTACTCACGCATCATACTGCAACACATGAACATGGGTACAGTAAGACGCAGGGTTTTGGCGTGGTCCCACAGGTGCCGATCGGCACGGCGGTGTGCCGGTCGGCACAGTCTTCCTTTTTGGTGGTGATGATCGGTGATCGCCGTCTTCGCCGCCACAACCTTCAACCTAGGTCAAAACCTCTGTATGTCTGTCTGCCCCCCTTACTTCGCGACCAAGATCTCCTCTTTATAGTCTCTTTCGGTTGTGGGCTGGATTTCACCGACTCCGACTCTGGTATTTCTTCTGGGCTTTATATTCTCCGAGTGGGCTTTAAGTTTGGGGCCCGACCTCCATGGTGCCGGTCGGCACACGGGCCGTGCCGACCGGCACGGACTCCAATTTCCTTGCTCTTCGAGCCTCCGGCTGCTCTTTACTCGTAGTCTCCTTATCTTCTCTTGTTTCCTGCAAATACTTCCGAATACACAGAAACTACGCATATATATGATAATGGGGGTTAATTGTTAGCAATTATGACATAATAAAGTATTAAAAACACTATATTTGTCATATAAAATGTGCACCTAGAAAGCACCAACAGTTGTCCAGTTCAAGAAATCATTAGTAGCACCAAAGAAATCATTGTTCTTTGTAAAAATGTTGTGTGCCATTTAACAAATTTACATGTCTTACTGTGGATGGAATTTGACTCTTCTTTGAAGCCGGACACTTTGGAAGAAAGATGGAAAACACCACAAAAATCATGTAGTGTGCCGGACACTTCAGGAGAGAGATGGACAACACCACAGAAATCATGGAGTGTGCCATTCTGTGTAAGTACATACTCTCTGTTTTGAAGAAACTATTTATCTAAATAACAAAGTATCATTCCTGTATGTTTTAAGAAACCATTATATCTACATAACACTAATCATTTTGTGCAGGGGTCAACCTTCATACCAGAATGTGATGAGTTGTTCATCAGTCGTCCCCTGCATTCTACTCAATTGCAAGGAGTTAATGGATCACTACCACTAACATATTGTATTCTGGACTGAATCCAAGGGCACGCAAAATGTGTACAACGAACTTGACAATCCAAACATGAAATGGACTCTATCCATTAGGCACAAGTAATTTTGTTCAGAGAAGGAACTGAACATTTTCATATTGGAGCAGAATACATCACGTTCATTACAAACAACTCAGCACACACCATAGAATACATCACTAGTAGATGGCACTGAATAAGCATTGCCGGCCAGAGATATTCATCTGGAATGTGTGTGTGTGTTTCAACAAGATGGGAAATTCTAATAGTACCATCATCTTGTGCCGTGAAGCGGGGCTCATAGCCTTGCACCCACACCTATGATGATGCATGTTCCTTTGATAAAATCTTCCTGAACTCATTTTCCTCCACCCTTGCTTGGAACAAATAAAGCTCTTCCAGATTGGAGCGCGACCTTCATCTAACTTTCGTGGGCCTCGACGAGCATAAAATAGAGCATGAAGTGCATATGTTTTGTAATAGTCTTCACCTTCCTCCCAACTGCTGAACACCATGCCAATTTTGGGTAAAAACAGTATCCCCTGTAGAAGCAGGAGCAAGAATTAGAGTTGAGAAAAATAATGATACAATTTGAGAGAAATATGGCATACTAGTTTGAAACAAGAACAACTTCAGGTACATACCATGCTGACGGTGGATTCCCAATCTAAATAGGTGGCATCTTTCAACTAGGGAGCTCGGAATGCACATTTCAGGACGAAGAACAACTGAAAAAAAAATGGTGCCTACATTTTTATCAATAGAAGTTTGGATAATTTATTTAATAAGGGTAACATGATATGTGCAACAGAAATGATTCCAAGTTTTTATTCTAAAACCGACGACTCATTCTTGTTGAATAATGTTAACTGTTTTTGGATGGCCGTGTGTCCTTTCTCATCTTTTGCTGTCCAGTGCTGAAGTAACAAATGCTTCCTGATTTTTATTGCAAAAACCAACCTTTCACATATGAACACTGGATCAGAACATTCTATAATATACATTGCTTCCCTGTATGGTCAGTAGGAAGAAAGCTTAAGAAATTCATCATTCAGGAATGGTATAGTAGCAGGGATCAGAAAGTAGTAGAACTATTAGCTCTTTTTCATATACTACAAAGTGGAATAAAAATTATGGCAGTGCGTGCTCTCTCACAGCAAGGTACCACTTTTGCAAGTAAAAAAAGAAAAGAAAAAGCAGTATGTTTCTTCTTTAATCGTTGCAGGCCATCCGTAGAAACAAAATAACCTGGCACCGTAACTAACGTTGCCCCCACAGTAGTGATAATTAACACCCAGAACACATTGCCGTGGTCTGAGCCAAAAATAACCTGGCACCGTAACTAACGTTGCCCCCACAGTAGTGATAATTAACACCCAGAACACATTGCCGTGGTCTGAGCCAAAAATTCCACGCCACAAAAAGTCAGAACACCTAATCGTATTCGGAACAGTCAGTTCGTATAAATCGTGTATGAACCAACTCAGATAAAAAACAATCAGAGGTGTATTAAGTACCTAAAGCTTCCATAGAGGAACAGTTGCATAGATTCACGATTGGGGATTTGAGAATGAATCTTGGATGGGAGACGGCAAAAGCACTTGGGAGATGAGAGATGGAAGCGGCGGCATTAACTAATCAACTGGTAGGAGCTTCCTCGGCCGGCGATCATGTTCAACCGACCAAGATCCGCCGCCGCAAGCTTCTCGCCGCCCGCACCGCGTAACCCTAGTAGGATTGATGCCGTATCCTCTTTCGATTTGGGATGCAGTACGGTAGTACATTTTGCTGGGGAAAAGTGTGATTCGGATCCAGAGCAAGGTGTTTTCTGCAAAATGTTTCAGGGGGTGGCGGGGGGTTACCAGCAAAAAGTTCTGCACTCAATCTGGTCCGCACATTCTGGATCCGACGCTCTACGGCTGAGTTTCCATGTTTGCACTGAAAAGGGGGTTTGCACCCAATATTTTCCCTGGTATCGCAGGCTCAGCTCCAAACTTCTTGATCTTTGTTTCAAAGCATCCAAAGCAGACACTTCTCTGTTCTTGTTCTTGGTTTCAAAGCATCCTAGCGCTACCACACCGGCCGGCGACGCGCTGGCGCCGATGGGCCCCTCTGTGGCCCATCTATGAAAAAAAAAAATTTGGCAAAGTACAAAATCGTCGGTGTCGTTCATTTCAATTCGCCCTCTACCTGCCAACAATGAGTTCACCCAGTTCAGACGCGACCATGGTGAGCTCATAGTCGGCCGAGACCATGGCGTACAGAGGCAACCCCTGGCCTGGAACGACCACAGCCCGTTCTGGCACGACTGGACGGCGGTTGGTACGTAGTGGCCACCTCGCTAGACGCCGGGCACTGGCACCCGGAGGAGCGGGCGGAGGAGGAGGTTGGCCTTCCGTCGCGCGGTGATGCCGAACGCCGCGGTCATGTCGAGCTCGGCGGGGTCCGACACGCCGGCCGCCTCCCAGTCGAAGTGGAAGAGGAGGCTGGCGAGCGCTAGCTCGATGTTGGCGAGGCCGAACGCCATGCCAGGGCACATCCTCCGGCCGGCGCCGAACGGCAGGAGCTCGAAGTCTGCGCCCTTCAAGTCCTGCGCGGCGGCCTCGAAGCGCTCGGGCCGGAACGCGTCGGGGTCCCCCGGCCAGTAGCGCTCGTCGCGGCCCAGCGCCCAGACGTGGACCATCACGGTGGCGCCCGGGGGCAAGTCGTATCCGAGCACGCGGCTGCACGGCTCCAGCTGCGGCACGGCTCGGGCCAGCAGCGGCACGGGCGTGTGCAGCCGGAACGTCTCCCGAATGACCATGTGTAGGTACCGGAGCTCGCCGAGCGCTTCCTCGTGCACCGTCCCGTGCGCGCCCAAGGCTTCACGTACCTCCGTCGTCGCCCTGCGCATCGTCGTGGGGTTCCGGATCAGCTCCACCATGGTCCACTCTAGCGTCGTCGACGAAGTCTCGCTGCCGGCGCCGAAAATGTCCTGTTTGACGCACAACGCATTTTAGTTCACTATAAGGCCCTGTTTGTTTGCTGGCGTGGATTCTTTAGAAAGTAGTACTTACAAAGATGACGGCATTGATGACTTCCATGTCGAGCGGGATCTGGAGGTCACCATTCCTCTGTATCTTGAGCAGAACGTGGAGGAGGTCCTCGGCCTCGCCGCCGTCCATCCTCTCGAGGTGCTCCTTGACGATGCCGTCGAGGATTCCGTACACCGTGTCGCGGCACTCCTCGGCGCGGCGCACGGCGCCGCTGAGCCGGCGGACGAGCCGGGAGGACGGCCACAGGTCGACCGCGTTGAACCCGGCCGAGAGCTCGATGACGCGGCCCAGCTCCTGCAGGAACACGTCGCGGTCCTTGCACCGGTCTCCGAGCACGGCGCGCACCGTCGTGTCCGCCACGAGCGCCGCGACTCCGCCGCTGCGGCGCACTCGCGCAGCACGGCGGACACCTCCTGCTCGCGGACCGGGCGGAAGGAGAGCACCCGGCGAGCGCTGAGGAGCTCCGTGACGGCGATCTTGCGGAGCTGGCGCCAGTGCTCGCCGTAGGGCGCGAAGAGGATGTCCCGGCCTCCGCCGGTGAGCGCGCTCACCGTGGCGCTCAGCGGCCGCGACGCGAGCGCGGCATCGTGCGTCTTCAACACCTCGCGCGCCGCCTCCCGGGACGACACCACTACCGTCGCTACCTCGCCTTTCCGAAGCAGCATCACCGGCCCGTGGCGCCGCGCCAGCTCCCGCATCGCGCGGTGCGGGAGCTGCCCGGCGAAGTGGTGCAAGGTGCCGATCACCGGAAGCTTCCAGGGCCCAGGAGGCAGCCGCGGCGCATTGGCCGAGCGCCGCCGCTTCTTCACGAGCACGACCAGCAGCGACACGAGAGCAAGCGCGAGGTACATCGTCAAGTAGTGCGCCTCCATTGGTGGTGCTCCCGAGTCCCAACCCAACTATGCTCAGGTGCGTGCGCCTGCTTCTGGTAAGCTTCAGATTAACTGTAGAGGCTCTTCAGTGAAAGCGGACACATCTATGTTCTTTTATCGGAAAAATAATGTTCAGCCTGTTCGGTAAGCTGCTTTGCAGCTGTTTTACTGTAGCGGCTGCTGAAGAAATAACTGCGAACACTGTAACTGCTGCTAAAGAAATAACTGCAAACACTATAGCTGCTGATAAGCAGCAGGCTTGACGAACAATCTCGTTGTTATCTTCATGCTTATCAATGTTGATGACATCATCGTAGTTAGTTCAATCCCAACTGCTACTCAGGCTCTTCTTTCAGATTTTTTTCTTTTTTTTTTTGCGAATTACATAGTACAAACTCAGACACTCACAACGCACGCACACTTATCTCTATGAACGCACGGACGCAAACTCTACCCCTATAAGCATCTTCAAAGACTGAGCCAGCAAATCCTTGAGATTGACAAAGTCACCACCAACGCTTCGCTGTCGACGGCCAACTTAGAGCATGCAGAGATGCCATTGAGTTACTACCTCCTTTTCAAAATGTGCTTGCAGAGAACTGACCAACTTCGAGCATGCAAAGATGCTATTGAGTTACTACCTCCGTTCCAAAATGTAAGCATTTGTTGACTTTTCAAGATCATGTTTCATCATTCGTCTTATTAAAAAAATTATTAAAAAAATCGCAAAAAGGCCTCTAGCCTAGTGGTTAGAGCACCAGAGTAGCATCTAGCAGACCTTGGTTCAACTCCCCATGGGAGCAAATAACCAGGCTGGAATAAAAAAAAGTTACAAAAATATGTTAGGGTTTTCCCTACTGACTTCGATAAAAAAAATTATAAAAATATTATTTATTGTCTTAAAATTTGGTTTATCATCCGATATACTTTAAGCATGACTTATTTATTGTATATTTTTATAAAAAAATTGAATAAGACGAACAGTCAAATGTGAATTTTAAAAATCAACAAATGCTTATATTTTGGACTGGAGAGAGTAGCTGTTTTAATGAGTTCGTTTAGTCAAACAATCGCTCATCTCCATACAAATCTTCTATAAGAAATGAATATAGTGCATTTCTTAATCTTACTATCCGCAACAGCTTGTGTGTCTCTCTGAACAAAAAATAAAATAGTCCCAGTGTCACGTTCTCCAGGTCTGAAGGGATCCAATGCCCGACTACCGAATCCTCCCGGAAGTGCGTTATTAGAGCCAACGCTCAGGGTACCAAGACCGAGACCGAGACAGTCATTAAAGCAGTGAGAGTCAAACCGCAAGGAGAGGCATCAAACATTAACGAGACTAGGTGAATTCTCCGTGCGTTGCTGCGGGAATTTTTAGAATATTTTTGTTTAATGATTTAAGATGAATAGCTCAAAGTATAAAGAAAATATGACAGTGGCCGTGGTTGGGGAATTAGACTAATATTTGTAGTTGAACATTTTGGAGTTTCACCTTGTAATACTTAAGAGACCAGACCGATGTACATGTCCATCCAGTGTCATACCATAAATTGTGATGACTCACGAACTACAAATTTGTCATAATAGTACCAAACATTATAAAAAAAGGTAGGAGGCTCCCCTGCCGTTCTATTAAAAAAAAGGTCCGTAGTGTAGCAGCAACATCAATTGGATTGAACATCTCAAAGTTCATATATGTGGTTATCTATAACTTTTATTCCCCGAGTCATCTCCGCTGAGGAACGATTCTTCTTTGTTTACGTAGCCAACAATGAGAATATGATGGTCAGAAGGCATTAACTCTCCAAAATGAGGATGTAAATGACAAATGTATGGTACCTCTGGTTATTGAGAAAGAGATACCATTACTGCTGTTACTTAGAGAAAATATGTGTAAAAAAGCAATAATATATGATAAAATGAGAAAGAAGGAACTGTTGGGGAAAAAGTATATAAATATTCCTCACAAAAAAAACAAACAAAAATGAGTGCGCTACATGAAGGAGGGGGGGGGGGGGGGGGGGGGAGTTTGTCTATTAATAGTTGCGCACCTTATAGCTGAAATGAATGTAGTGCACTCATTTTTACAACTGATGAGATATTAGGTGCACACCTTATAGATACGTAGTAGAAGACGAAGTATAGGTCTTCCGTTTACAGAAGGAAATTCGGCATGACAAAAGAAAAATCTGCTGAAGCGTTGATCCTACATGCATGTCTTGGACTATCTGTAGGCTAGTAACCTTAACTTAGATGAAAGCATGCGGGTGCAAACTGAAGAATTTAATAGCTGGGATATTGTTGTAAAAACAAAACCGCAAATAGTTACACACCAACAAATCTAACTCTTGAGGGGATGCAGCATAAAACTGATCCTCGCATATTGTTAGATGCAAAATATGATGATCCCCTGTTTGAGACATTGAAAATAAGAAGTAAAATCATGAGCAGCTGTCGGTATAGATAAGAAATTAAAAGAATTTCAAGAGTTTGGAATAATGGGTGAAGCAAAATGAAAAGACAGATTTCAAGAGTTTGGAATAATGGGTGAAGCAATGGCTCATATGGATATATGGGTACAAGAGTTTTGAAAGAGATATTAAAAATTACAATCCAATTTCTTATATCAATTAGAAAATTTCTGAACTTATCAAAATTGAACAGTATACAAATTATTTAACTCAATTTGAAATACTTTCAACCTGGACTTGACATTTCACCACAAATAAACAATTTCATTTTGTTAACCTTGATTTGGAAAGCTTCTAGGTTGATTTGAATACCCTCATCATACATCAAGGACAACACTCATATCAGCTTCTAGGTTGATTTGCCGCAAGGCACTCGGTCTCGGTAAACCGGCGAGGGGGAGCGGCCTTGTCCAGAAGACCGGAAACTTTTATCTTAGAGTTTAGGTAGTTTTTATGGCAGCGCACACTGGCTGCAGACCACAAGCATCTATAACAGACGAGAGTAAGCTCAAATAGGAAAATGAGTGTGAATCTATTATCACTATATTTAGCTAAGAAAATGATCCACCACATTTTCCGGAGGTAGTCGGAAATAATAAATCAGCAGATATAAAACAGAAAATAAAATTAAGTCACCATTTTTTTATTCCAACATGCAGGTCAGACATGACAAAACATAGAACAGCTGAGAACAACATCAAAACGGATCGACCGCCTTAAGGGAGGCTAGTCAATGACAACCTCAATCGATGTCTAATTCTCGACCGGACAGAACGAAGCTAAGAACAACCAGGCTACAAAAAAAATCAAGGATCCCAGAGCAAGCGCCACCGTGGTCGTGTCACGATCGGCGGCGTTCAAGGCGACCATCGGCGAGCCTGGGAACACTAGCACGTCCTGGCAGGACTCCCCGGCATATTCGACGTAGCTATAATCGTCGATGGTGGTGCCGAACTGGCAGTTCCGGATGTCCTCAGCCACGGCCTCCATGCGGCCGCTCGCCATAGACATCTTGTACAAGCATTGCTCGACCGCCGCCCGCTCGGGTGCCTAGAGCGACCCGAACAGCAGCTCCTTCTCGGCCTCGTCGATGGTGGCACCGTACGACTGTTTGGCGCTCTCCACCGCGATGACCGCGTAGACGGTCACCTCCGCGGGGGCGTCCGGCACGTGCTCCAGGATCACCCCGCAGAGGTTGAATATGGATGGTGTTTTGGAGACGTTGAGGCATGCCTCGGACCAGGTCATTGTTCGGATGTTCTTGCACGCATCCGCAGCCATGAACATGGCCGTGAGGGAGACCCACGTCGCGACGACGAAGGCCATGGCTGCAACCTTCATGGTTTCGATCCTTGGTGATCGATGTTTTGTTTAATTTGGTGGGTAGGTAAGAGGATATTTGTGATGGTGATGCTTGAAACTATGCGTTGATCGATGGCCTTATATATGTAAAACATGTGGGGCTGAAGGCAAAAAAAAATGCTAGTAAGTTTGTGATTTCGCGAAGCACACAATAACTCTTCGTGGTAGGTCATAAATGGTGCTTATTTATGTAGTACAACGTTCGTTTACCGTTTCAACAAGTCAAAGGCAAATAAGAAAGCATATCTTAAGTGTTTTTGGATTTTATTAAATCATACAACTGTTGATGAAGAAGCACAGCACCGCTACGCGTACAACCAGTTGCGCACCTATCGAATACAACACACAATCCAACTATTGAAATTACTTGGAGTTCAAAAGATATAAATGGGTCCAATGGTTGGAATGCATGATTTATGATTTGAAATTACTTGGAATGCATGATTTTACTCGAGGTAGTTTTGAGGGCCTTGTAGATGTTGGTTTAGTATTGACTATTGAGGGCCCTTTAATTTATATATTTCTTGGTTGGTGACAACTCACTTGATCAATGTGCTATTCACATATTAAAATTTACTGCCTGTTCTTCCCATCTCTATTCTGTTGAATTTGCATTGTCAACATCAAACCAAGACAAGTGGCAGTAAACCGAATTCCCCTTTCATGGCTTGAAGACAATAAATGAGCCATGCAATTTAACAAGCCAGAAAACAATGGCTTGCATGATTGAGGCATAAAATTATTGGTCTGGAAAATAACGGGCCTAATGATTAATGGACCAGAAATAAACAGTACGAATATAATGGCCAGAAAAATATAAACTTATTTAACGCAGCACTAAAAACTAAGCACATGAACGATAGTTTTTGTATCACTGAAACCATTTGATTGATCCGCAACCCAAACAACAAGGGCAACAATCACATGATTTATAAAACTCAGATCAACAATCATATAATAAACCTTTTAATTAATTGGCAAAGTACAAAATCGTCGGTGTCGTTCATTTCAATTCGCCCTCTACCTGCCAACAATGAGTTCACCCAGTTCAGACGCGACCATGGTGAGCTCATAGTCGGCCGAGACCATGGCGTACAGAGGCAACCCCTGGCCTGGAACGACCACAGCCCGTTGTGGCACAACTGGACGGCGGTTGGTACGTAGCGGCTACCTCGCTAGACGCCGGGCACTGGCACGCGGAGGAGCGGGCGGAGGAGGAGGTTGGCCTTCCGTCGCGCGGTGATGCCGAACGCCTCGGTCATGTCGAGCTCGGCGGGGTCCGACACGCCGGCCGCCTCCCAGTCGAAGTGGAAGAGGAGGCTGGCGAGCGCTAGCTCGATGTTGGCGAGGCCGAACGCCATGCCAGGGCACATCCTCCGGCCGGCGCCGAACGGCAGGAGCTCGAAGTCTGCGCCCTTCAAGTGCTGCGCGGCGGCCTCGAAGCGCTCGGGCCGGAACGCGTCGGGGTCCCCCGGCCAGTAGCGCTCGTCGCGGCCCAGCGCCCAGACGTTGACCATCACGGTGGCGCCCGGGGCAAGTCGTATCCGAGCACGCGGCTGCACGGCTCCAGCTGCGGCACGGCTCGGGCCAGCAGCGGCACGGGCGTGTGCAGCCGGAACGTCTCCCGAATGACCATGTGTAGGTACCGGAGCTCGCCGAGCGCTTCCTCGTGCACCGTCCCGTGCGCGCCCAAGGCTTCACGTACCTCCGTCGTCGCCCTGCGCATCGCCGTGGGGTTCCGGATCAGCTCCACCATGGCCCACTCTAGCGTCGTCGACGAAGTCTCGCTGCCGGCGCCGAAAATGTCCTGTTTGACGCACAACGCATTTTAGTTAACTATAAGGCCCTGTTTGTTTGCTGGCGTGGATTCTTTAGAAAGTAGTACTTACAAAGATGACGGCATTGATTACTTCCATGTCGAGCGGGATCTGGTGGTCACCATTCCTCTGTATCTTGAGCAGAACGTGGAGGAGGTCCTCAGCCTCGCCGCCGTCCATCCTCTCGAGGTGCTCCTTGACGATGCCGTCGAGGATTCCGTACACCGTGTCGCGGCACTCCTCGGCGCGGCGCACGGCACCGCTGAGCCGGCGGACGAGCCGGGAGGACGGCCACAGGTCGACCGCGTTGAACCCGGCCGAGAGCTCGATGACGCGGCCCAGCTCCCGCAGGAACACGTCGCGGTCCTTGCACCGGTCGCCGAGCACGGCGCGCGCCGTCGTGTCCGCCACGAGTGCCGCCAGCCGCGCGCGCATCTCGACGGGGCGCCGCGACTCCGCCGCCGCGGCGCACTCGCGCAGCACGGCGGACACCTCCTGCTCGCGGACCGGGCGGAAGGAGAGCACCCGGCGAGCGCTGAGGAGCTCCGTGACGGCGATCTTGCGGAGCTGGCGCCAGTGCTCGCCGTAGGGCGCGAAGAGGATGTCCCGGCCTCCGCCGGTGAGCGCGCTCACCGTGGAGCTCAGCGGCCGCGACGCGAGCGCCGCATCGTGCGTCTTCAACACCTCGCGCGCCGCCTCCCGGGACGACACCACTACCGTCGCCACCTCGCCTTTCCGGAGCAGCATCACCGGCCCGTGCCGCCGCGCCAGCTCCCGCATCGCGCGGTGCGGGAGCTGCCCGGCGAAGTGGTGCAAGGTGCCGATCACCGGAAGCTTCCAGGGCCCAGGAGGCAGCCGCGGCGCATTGGCCGAGCGCCGCCGCTTCTTCACGAGCACGACCAGCAGCGACACGAGAGCAAGCGCGAGGTACATCGTCAAGTAGTGCGCCTCCATTGGTGGTGCTCCCAAGTCCCAACCCAACTATGCTCAGGTGCGTGCGCCTGCTTCTGGTAGCTTCAGATTAACTGTAGAGGCTCTTCAGTGAAAGCGGACACATCTATGTTCTTTTATCGGAAAAATAATGTTCAGCCTGTTCGGTAGGCTGTTTTGCAGCTATTTTACTGTAGCGGCCGCTGAAAAACTAAGTACGAATACTGTAGCTGCTGCTGAAGAAATAATTGTGATAGCTGCTGATAAGCAGCAGGCTTGGCGAACAGGCTCGTTGTTATCTTCATGCTTATCTATGTTGATGACATCATTGTAGTTAGTTCAATCCCAACTGCTACTCAGGCTCTTCTTTCAGATTTTTTTTCTTTTTTTTTGCAAATTACATAGTACAAACTCAGAGCCTCACAACGCACGCGCACTCACCTCTATGAACGCACGGACGCAAACTCTACCCTATAAGCATCTTCAAAGACTGAGCCGGTAAATCCTTGAGATTGACGAAGTCACCACCAGCGCTTCGCTGTCGACGGCCACCTTAGAGCATGCAGAGATGCCATTGAGTTACTACCTCCTTTCCAAAATGTGCTTGCAGAGAATTGACCAACTTCGAGCATGCAAAGATGCTATTGAGTTACTACCTCCGTTCCAAAATGTAAGCATTTGTTGATTTTTCAAGATCACGTTTCATCATTCATCTTATTAAAAAAATTATAAAAAAAATCGCAAAATGGCCTCTAGCCGAGTGGTTAGAGCACCTGAGTAGCATCTAGCAGACCTTGGTTCAACTCCCCATGGGAGCAAATAACCAGACTGGAATAAAAAAAGTTAAAAAATAGGTTAGGGTTTCCCTACTGACTTCGGTCAAAACAGCTTGCATTCCCACCTTTTAGGGTCCGGCTCTTGACATGGGTCCCACATATGGATATAGTCATACTGATTTGCACATAGTAGCTAATTAACATAGTGAGTCCTCTGTAAAAATTTTGGTCGATTTCGATGATTTTTTTGGGTGTGAACACGAAGTTTTAGTTTTAAGTTCTGGCTCCTAACGTGGGTCCCATGTATAGATATGGTGGCGCTAAATTTGCATGAAATAGATGACGATCATAGTGAATTAGTTTAAACAAATTTCAGTTGATTTCGACAGAAAAATTAAGGTGTGAATGCAAAATTTTGGTTTTAGGGTCGGCTTGGGCAGTCCAAGTATCCCCCGTACAGATATTGCTGCACCGATTTGCATGAAGTAGCTGAATGTCATAGTGATTAAGTTTAACCAAATTTCAGTTGATTTTGATAAAAATATTATTTATTGTCTTAAAAGTTGGTTTATCATCCGATATACTTTAAACATGACTTATTTATTGTATATTTTATAAAAAAATTGAATAAGACGAATAGTCAAATATGATTTTTAAAAATCAACAAATACTTATATTTTGGACCGGAGAGAGTAGCTGTTTTAATGAGTTCGTTTAGTCAAACAATCGCTCATCTCCATACAAATCTTCTATAAGAAATGAATATGGTGCATTTCTTAATCTTATTATCCGCAACAACTTGTGTGTCTCTCTGAACAAAAAATAAAATAGTCCCAGTGTCACGTTCTCCAGGTCTGAAGGGATCCAATGCCCGACTACCGAATCCTCCCGGAAATGCGTTATTGGAGCCAACGCTCAAGGTACCAAGACCGAGACCGAGATAGTCATTAAAGCAGTGAGAGTCAAACCGCAAGGAGAGGCATCAAACATTAACGAGACTAGGTGAATTTCCCGCGTGTTGCTGCGAGAATTTTTAAAATATTTTAGTTTAATGATTTAAGATGAATAGCTCAAAGTATAAAGAAAATGTGACAGTGGCCGTGGTTAGGGAATTAGACTAATATTTGTAGTTGAACATTTTGGGGTTTCACCTTGTAATACTTAAGAGACCAGACCGATGTACATGTCCATCCAGTGTCATACCATAAATTGTGATGACTCACGAACTACAAATTTGTCATAAAAATAGTACCAAACATTATAAAAAAAGGTAGGAGGCTCCCCTGCCGTTCTATTAAAAAAAAGGTAGCAGCAACATCAATTGGATTGAACATCTCAAAGTTCATATATGTGGTTATGTATAACTTTTATTCCCCGAGTCATCTCCGCTGAGGCACGATTCTTCTTTGTTTACGTAGCCAACAATGAGAATATGATGGTCAGAAGGCATTAACTCTCCAAAATGAGAATGTAAATGACAAATGTATGGCTCCAAAATGAGAATGTAAATGACAAATGTATGGTACCTCTGGTTATTGAGAAAGAGATACCATTACTGCTGTTACTTAGAGAAAATATGTGTAAAAAAGCAATGATATATGATAAAATGAGAAAGAAGGAACTGTTGGGGAAAAAAGTATATAAATATTCCTCACAAAAATAAAACAAACAAAAATGAGTGCGCTACATGAAGGGGGGGGGGGGGGGGGGGGGGGGGGAGTTTGTCTATTTATAGTTGCGCACCTTATAGGTGAAATGAATGTAGTGCACTCATTTTTACAACTGATGAGATATTAGGTGCACACCTTATAGATAGAAGACGAAGTATAGGTCTTCCGTTTACAGAAGGAAATTCGGCATGACAAAAGAAAAATCTGCTGAAGCGTTGATCCTACATGCATGTCTTGGACTATCTGTAGCCTAGTAACCTTAACGCAGATGAAAGCATGCCGGTGCAAACTGAAGAATTTAATAGCTGGGATGTTGTTGTAAAAACAAAACTGCAAATAGTTACACACCAACAAATCTAACTCTTGAGGGGATGCAGCATAAAACTGATCCTGGCATATTGTCAGATGCAAAATATGATGATCCCCTGTTTGAGACATTGAAAATAAGAAGTAAAATCATGAGCAGCTGTCGGTATAGATAAGAAATTAAAAGAATTTCAAGAGTTTGGAATAATGGGTGAAGCAAAATGAAAAGACAGATTTGAACACACCTTAGTTCAGGAAAGCGGACATGAAAAACATAATGTATAAGTTGTCAGTATGCTGAAGGAAATTTAGGATGAGAAATGGCCAAATCAACAGACCTATGAACGATCCTATTATTCCTTCGTCCTTGTCTTGGACTCTCGGTGGCCTAGTAATTTTCTTACCTCTCGTAGAAAGCAAATGAGAACCGGAGGTGAGCATTTGTATGGTTCATGGGAGAGGATATTGTACATGAGAGCATACGGGTGCAAACTGAAGCAATTAATGGCTGGGATCATATTGCTGTAAAACAAAAACTTCCCATCAATTTTTGCAAACTGAAGAATTATGGCCGGTAATGGGTGGGGGAGAATGACGCTAAGGAAGGGATATATTGTTGTAAGGAAAAAACTTCCCATCAGTTGCAAACTGAAGATATTATAGCTGCTAAACAATTTCATTGCTATAAATGACAGAGAGGGAGTGTGAGATTGGCATGGATGGCTAGGATTATGTTAAGCAAAGAATCTGATGGTCAAAACAATTGAGATGATGTGGCTTAACGTGAGGGCAGCTTTATAGCAATTATGACGCTTAGGGCAAGTACAAAGGTGTTGTCTCATAGTTCGTCTCATAATCTTCAGACGGTTTCATCAGAACACTTGTACAACGGGTGATTGTTTTAGTTATCTCATAGTAATTACATCTTTCCTTAATTTGTGGGTGAGTAAAGGAATATTTATGAGTTGCATGGCAACAATAACTCGTACAATGATGTGTAAGCCGTCTCATACTCCTGAATTTTAGCGCATGAGGTGGTTGCTTCGCGAAACAACTACCTCTTTCTCTCACCACCCTCTCTCTCTTCCACCTCATCAAAAATTCTATATAAAGTTGCATGAGACGGACTATGAGACTGCTTACGTGTAGCATTGTACCTGCCCTTAGTGGGTTGCATCTATATAGTATATATAGATACGACGGACACCTCCTGCTCGCGGACCGGGCGGAAGGAGAGCACCCGGGGCGCGCTCAGGAGCTCCGTGACGGCGACATTGCGGAGCTGGCGCCAGTGCTCGCCGTAGGGCGCGAAGAGGATGTCCCGGCCGCCGCCAGTGAGCGCGCTCACCGTGGCGTTCAGCGGCCGCGACGCGAATGCCGCGTCGTGCGTCTTGGTCACCTCGCGCGCCGCCTCCGCGGACGACACCACCACCATCGCCACCTCGCCGTTCCACAGCAGCATCACCGGCCCGTGGCGCCGCGCCAGCTCCCGCATCGCGCGGTGCGGGAGCTGCCCGGCGAGGTGGTGCAAGGTGCCGATGACCGAAGCTTCCAGGGCCCCGGAGGTAGCCGCAGCCCGTGCTCCTGCGCCTTGGCCGAGCGCCGGAGCTTCTTCTCGACCACGACCAGCAGCGACACAAGAGCCAGCGCGAGGTACATCATCAAGTAGTGCGCCTCCATTGGTGGTGCTCCCAATTAAGCTCAGGTGTGCCTGCCTTTGGTAAGCTTTCAGCTTAATACTCCTAGGTAATATATAACCACTCCCAACTGCTAGCTAGCCCTTCAGTGAAGGCGGAATAAATTATTGGAGCACGCAATGTAGTTTTCTAGAGGGAGAACTGACCAACTTGGAGCCTGCAGGGATGCCATTGAGTTAGCTGTTTAATGAGTCCGTTTAGTCAAACAATCCTTGATGTCCATACATACAAATCTTCTATATAAATGTACATGCGGAGTGCATGTGCATTTCTTAATCTTATTATCCGCAACAACTTGTGTGTCTCTCTGAACAAAAAAAAAAAAAAAATCCCAGTGTCACGTTCTCCAGGTTCGAAGAGATCCAGTGCCCAACTATACCGACTCCTCCCGGGATTGCGTTATTGGAGCCGACGCTCAAGGTACCAAGACCGAGACCGAGATAGTCATTAAAGCAGTCAGAGTCAAACCGCAAGGAGAGGCACCAACCATTAACCAGATAAAACCGTATTCAATATCAATAGCAGTAGATATTGCGATAATCTCCATAGCCGCTGTGGTCATCAAAGAAGAACAACCGAACTTTTTTGTTCTTCTTTGATGATCACAGCGGAATGCTCGCCGAGTAACGAACCTGATCAGAATGCTTGTGCTTCCGGATCTGGATCTAGTACTTGTATCATCTCTTATTAGCCATCGGCTTGAAGAGAGGATCCTGGCTGTCATCCCAGTCCCAACTTCATTCATTTAATTACATGCCCTTGTGAAATATTAATTTGTCGAAGAAATCAAACGACGACAAATAATATTCATGCCGCTTTTCCATAGCATGACTTTTTAGTAACCTTATCCAAGAATTAATTGATTTTTGTGGAAGAAAGCGATTTATGCGTGAACACACGGGCTCACAACTTCGCAATGTTTCTTACCAGCATTAAGCATATCAGGTCAACTTAATTCATACCAGATTTGAGCCATTGTATCACGTGAAGATCGAGTTGTCAGTACTATCTGTCCCCAGGGGCATGCCCCTGAGCTATTGCATCAACAGCATGCAACACATCATTAACACCCCTGAGACGTAGTAAGGCTTTGTCAGCCAAAGATCATGTCTTGAGCGACATCGGCAGCTACATCCACAAGGCAGTTCAAGATGCTGTTAGTTATCCCAACATCGACGATGCCGCTGGTAGGGGGGATGTTGATGAGCACTTCTTTGCTGCCGCATTGACTTTGATGGTCAGGCTAATCTCAGCATTAGGAGTAGTGGTCATGTTAACCTCAGCATTAGGAGTAGGACTCTCGAGAGACCATGGTTGTCTAAATGAGAAAAATACTTTGTGACCAGAGAGGCATATATGTGTTCTCCTAGTGACGTAGATAATCTAACAACGTCCGATTATATATGCAATGGCTCATATGGATATATGGGTACAAAAGTTTTGAAAGAGATATTAAAAATTACAATCCAATTTCTTATATCAATTAGAAAATTTCTGAACTTTTCAAAATTGAACAGTATACAAATTATTTAACTCAATTTGAAATACTTTCAACCTGGACTTGACATTTCACCACAAATAAACAATTTCATTTTGTTAACCTTGATTTGGAAAGCTTCTAGGTTGATTTGAATACCCTCATCATACATCAAGGACAACACTCATATCAGCTTCTAGGTTGATTTGCTGCAAGGCACTCGGTCTCGGTAAACCGGCAAGGGGGAGCGGCCTTGTCCAGAAGACCGGAAACTTTTATCTTAGAGTTTAGGTAGTTTTTATGGCAGCGCACACTGGCTGAAGACCAGAAGCATCTATAACAGACGAGAGTAAGCTCAAATAGGAAAATGAGTGTGAATCTATTATCACTATATTTAGCTAAGAAAATGATCCACCACGTTTTCCGGAGGTAGTCGGAAATAATAAATCAGCAGATATAAAACAGAAAATAAAATTAAGTCACCATTTTTTTATTCCAACATGCAGGTCAGACATGACAAAACATAGAACAGCTGAGAACAACATGAAAACGGATCGACCGCCTTAAGGGAGGCTAGTCAATGACAACCTCAATCGATGTCTAATTCTCGACCGGACAGAACGAAGCTAAGAACAACCAGGCTACAAAAAAATCAAGGATCCCAGAGCAAGCGCCACCGTGGTCGTGTCACGGTCGGCGGCGTTCAAGGCGACCATCGGCGAGCCTGGGAACGCCGCCAGCGCGTCCCGGCAGGACTCCCCGGCATATTCGACGTAGCTGTAATCATCGATGGTGGTTCCGAACTGGCAGTTCCGGATGTCCTCAGCCACGGCCTCCATGCGGCCGCTCGCCATGGACATCTTGTACAAGCATTGCTCGACCGCCGCCCGCTCGGGTGCCTGGAGCGACCCGAACAGAAGCTCCTTCTCGGCCTCGTCGATGGTGGCGCCGTACGACTGCATGGCGCTCTCCGCCGCGATGACCGCGTAGACGGTCACCTCCGCGGCGGTGTCCGGCACGTGCTCCAGGATCACCCCGCACAGGTTGAATATGGATGGTGTTTTGGAGACGCTGAGGCATGCGTCGGACCATGTCATTGTTCGGATATTCTTGCATGCGTCCGCAGCCATGAACATGGCCGTGAGGGACATCGACATTGCGAGGATGACGGTGATGGCTGCGAACTTCATGGTTTCGATCCATGGTGATCGATGTTCTTTTGGTGGGTAGGTTAGAGGATATTTGTGATGGCGATGCTTGAAACTATGCGTTGATCGATGGCCTTATATATGTAAAACAAGTGGGGCTGAAGGCAACAAAATTGCCAGCATGTTTAATTATGATTTCAGGAAGCACAATCACTCTTCTTGGTTGGTCATTAATGGTGCTTTTATGGAGTACAACTTTTTTTTCTACCTTTCAACAAGTCAGATGCAAATAAGAAAGAATATCATGAGTGGTTTTGGATTTTATTAATTAAATCATACAACTATAGATGAACAAACACAGCGCTGCTACGTGTACAGCCAGTTGCGCACCTATCGAATACAACGCACAATCCAACTGTTGAAATGAATGGGATTTCAAAGGATATATATGAGTCCAATGGTTGGAATGCATGATTTTACTCGAGGTGTGCATGAAGCATAATCTTAAATTCGTATCTTTGTGTCAGCTACAAGCCTACAAGCATTTTCCTCCACTGATCGCAACAACGCGATGTCCAGCGGGGAGTCCTACCGGGACACGCTGGCGGCCTTCTCGGGCTCGCCAATGGTCACCTTGAACGCCGACGACCGTGAAGCGACCACGGTGGCGCTTGATTTGGGCTCCTTGATTTTCGGGTAGCCTAGCAAGTTGTTTGTTTCTTTCCTTTCGATCAAGAATTAGTCATCTGACTGAGGTTTGTTAGCTAGTTAGGCATATTCTTTTGCTGATATTGTCATCAACTAGCCTCCCTTATCGATCGTGGTGTTTTCTTCGGATGATACTGGTTTCGATTGTTCTCAGCTATTCTATTTCTTGTCATATATTACCCCCATTGTTGGAAATAAAAATATTTTGGTGAAATGATTGTTATTTTCTGGTTTTTTTATCTGATGTTTTATTGAATTATTTGTTCAATCTTACCACATCTAGACAACGTGGTGTTCTGTTGAGGGTGTTCAAATCAACCTAAAATCTTTACAAATCAAGGTAAAAAAATCTGAAACGGTTTTCAACGCTATTTATTTGCGCTGAAATATCTAATCCAATTTGAATTGAGTTATAAATAACCTGTACAATCTATTCAAATTTTGAGTTTAGAAATGTTCTAATCTATATAAGAAATTGGATTGTAATTTTTAATATCTCTTTCAGAACTTTTGTACCCACATATCAATATGAGCCATTCCGTCATAATTAAACAGTCGTCAGATTATCCACGTCACTAGGGGGACATTGCCCCTATTCTCACAAAGTATTTCATCATTTAAGCAACTACGATTTTGAGAGTCCATCAAAGCCAATGTTCTTGGGCATCTTGAACTCCATCGTGTCGTGGGCGTCGCTGTCGATGTCGCCCAAGCCATGATCTTGGACTGACAAAGCCTTACTACTTCTCAGGGGCGTTATGTTCGTTTGCTTGTTGCATGCTGTTGATGCAAGGGTCAAGGGCACGTGCCCCTGAGTGGCATGGATTGTAGTCGTCTAACAACTCATTGATATTTTGGCACTCATTGAAATGTAAATAACGATTTACTCCATACAGCACCATCTACGACCTACTGTATACATCAAATATGTCAATGTTTTTGAGATCCTCATAGATCCCAAAAACCTGCCCAGTTTGGTTATTTATTTGATTAACCTGCCAAGTTTGTTGAATACCAAGAAATATATATAACCCCAAGTTATGTATTTTTGTTGCTACTGAGAATTAAATCTGCCTATATATTGTTCTGCTCGCAATACTCAGCTTGGCCACTGAATAAAAAAAGAAAAAAAGAAACAGGGTGTCTGCTCTTGCTGTCAATGAGCGTCATGGAGAGAGCAGAGGTAACCGTGGTCCTTGCAATGCTGTTCTCCCTGGCCGCCTTGTTCGTCGCCGGCGATGCCTGCGACGGCGTGCCGACCATGACATGGAACGAGACGTGCCTCCGAGCGTGCAGCACCCCTGCGCGGTACAAGCTCTGCGGGGAGACGCTGCGGCACGAGGCGGAGCGGGCGGAGGTGACGGCGTACGCGGTGGCGGCGGTGCGTCGCGCGGCGCGGGCTTACGACGAGACCGTGGACGCGGCGGAGCGGCTGATCGTGGGCGGGACGGTCCACAGCGACGAGCGGCCGGTGTACCAGCGCTGCATCGAGCAGTACGGCACGGCGCGCAAGGAGATGGACGGCGTGGCCGCCGACATGGCCGGCTGCGACTTCGCGCGCACCAAGCAGGGGTACTGGTGCGCGGCGGCCGCCGTGAAGGGCTGCGGGGACTTGCTGAAGCCGGCCGGCTCGCCGCTGGTGGCGAAGAACGCCGCCGACCATGAGTTGACCATGCTGGCGTCTGATCTGGGCGCACTGGTCAGTGGTCCTCCGCAAGTGGTAGTAATCAGTTGAGGTTCCTAGGCATCTGTTGTCTTGTGCTGTTGTTGTCGTCCATGTTCTGGTCGGAAATAATCGAAATAAAATAATCTATTGATCCGTGAAAGAACTCTGACGATGTGTTGACGCGGACGGCGGAATTCATTTCCTCTTCATCGGTTCAGTACTCGCATCGTGCTCGTTGCTCGGCAGAAACAAAACAAGGATTACAATTAATTTACACATCACGAACATGGATGATAGATGAGACGCTGCAAGTTGCATTGCGAGAGTGGTGCGCATGCACTCTGTTTCAGGGTGTCAAGGGGCGCAACGCCACCTTGACCAATCGTCCGCGGGCGCTTCGTTTTGGTGCTTGGCCTCACCATGGCGCCGCCGCCTGGACGACAGTGGCGTTGGATGAGGAGAACCGGGCCCACCTGCGCGACATCAGCAGCACCAACCAGATGATGACGAGGGCTGGGCTGGCCTGGCGCGATGCCGTTTCAAACGGACGACGACCGTTCTTGTCTACCCGTGGTTGGTACACGCTCGTCAGCTTCTCACCATGTATGTCCTTTCCGTGCGTGGGTTTCAACTTCTACCGTGCCCGGCCGTTGCATTCTCTTCTTGTCGTCTCCTCGTTCATCACGTGCTACAGCTGTGGCAGAGGTGAGGTGGTCGTGCTCGCCGCACTGCACCACCGGGTTCCTCAGCCACCGCGCATCTAACGCTGTCGTCGTCCTCAGCAAAGGGGGTGGACGCTGTATGAAATAGCAACCACCCCAGCCCAGGTCCTCCTCGTCTTCCCAACAAATATGTGTGGCCCAAAATTAGCATACAAAATAGGAATTGGCTCTTCTTGTAAAGGTGAAGTGTCCACGGATAGTTGCTTAGCTCGCATCGCACCAATGATCCACTGCAGGTAGGAAACCGCAACCGCGAGCAAGCATGTTTTCCGCAAGAACATTACCTATCATACTTTGCTACCATGAAAACATAAATTTTCTGAATAATTTTATTTTCATCATGACCCTAAAAGTTGACTTCCAATTTAATCTTTTGTAGGGAAGAAAAGGTATCTTGTCGGAAAACTAATCGGAGGCTTTGTTTGGATCCAGGAGAACCAACAATTAATCTTAGATTAATAATTAACTGACTAAGGAGGCTGAACTAATCAATCAACTAATAGTTAGTCCGTATTCGACTAAAATTAATCAACTAACAATTGATCCCCTTGGATCCAAATATGGCCTGAGAAGATAACATCATGCCAAAATCAAATCTCATATGTGGCGAAAACAATATAGAAGGGGGATATACCTGCAGACTCGTCTTGCGCAGAAGGATTGTCGAACGGCGGCCGCGGTGGAGGACCTCCATTGCCGGCGTCGACGTGGGAGTGAGGCCTCGACCAGAGAAATCTGAGAGAAATTGGGGTGGGGGGGGGGGGGGGGGGGGGGGGGGGGGGGGGGGGGGGGGGGGGGGGATGCATGTTGTACCGGGGTCTACCGGGGCGATAACCGTGTTGGAGGAGATGGCCTTCTGGCATGTTGCGCTGGAGGTGGCAGTTGTTTGTTGGTGCGTCGCGCATGGAAGGTGATGGTGGCTTCTCGTGTGGTGGTGGCCCATTGGTGTTCTTGGTGAGGGAGGGGCCGAGAGCCATGGCCCGCCGATGACGGATTTGGTGGGGGGGGGGGGGGGGGGGGGGGGGAGTCGGATCTACTACCTCGTAGCAAGATCTGGAAGGAGAGGGGAGCCTGTGTGAATGGGATGGAAGGGGACAAGTGGTGGCGGCTTCTCGTGTGGTGGTGGACCGTTGGTGTTCTTGGTGATGGAGGGGCCGAGAGCCATGGCCTGTCGACGGCGGATTTGGTGGGGGGAGGAGTCAATACCTTGCAGCCAGATCTGGAAAGGGGAGGGGAGCCTGTGTGAATGGAAAAGAAGAGGACAACTGATGGCGGCTTCTCGTGTGGTGGTGGCCCGTTGGTGTTCTTGGTGAGGGAGGGGCCGAGAGCCATGGCCTGCCGTCGGGGGATTTGGTGGAGGGGAGGAGTCGGATCTACTACCTTGTAGCTAGATCTGGAAGGGAAGGGGAGCCTGTGTGAATGAGAAGGTATTGAGGGGATAAGTGATGGCGGTGCATGCTGAATGGTGAGGACGGAGGAGAGAGAAACCTGTCGTGTGTATATATAAATCCTTGTTGGGCCCACACTTCAGGTAAATTAAGTGGTTATATGGATATAAGGTTGGAAAAGGGTTTTGTTTGCCCATAGGTTCGATACGATACCAAGTTGGCGCTCATGGGCCCAAATTAACAATTGCATCCGTGTGAGGAGCTTTGCCCATGTCAGGTGCGGTAGAACATAAATGAGTTTCTAGCCCTTCTCACTACAAGGCCCCTATCAGTTTGTTGCTTGATGTCACACATGATAGTTTGTGAAGAATGAGCATGAGATGCCAAATGATTGTTAGGTCCTGTTTGGATCCTCTAGCAGGCTAAAATCAGCCAATTAAAACATTAGCAAGTTAATTTTTTAGTCAACCTTTAAGAGGTACTTGTTTGGATTGTTGACTAATGTTCTCTGGTTTTTAGACTTTCCTTGCCTTTTTAATGTGTTTCTTGTCTAGTTTAGTCAAGTTTAAGAGGGTTAGGGTGACTAGGGGCTAAGAGTTTAGGAGGTGGGCTGGCTAAAAGTTTAGTCACTTTTAAAAGGTCATGTTTGAATTTAAAGTGACTAAAGATTAGCCATGTAAACATTTAGAAAGTAGATCCAAACAGAGCCTTATTCCACTAGCAGTATGACAAGTCTAATATTCCAGCCCAAGTTCTCATGTCTTCTATGTCGATCTAAACCCAGCGCATCTTTCTTTCTATATCTGAAATGAGTTCATCTTTTTTTTTTAGAAGTAGAAACAGAAATACTATTTAGGAATAGTACGGGTACCATGCTGTGCGAGCATGTTGCCGCGACAAAGCTTCACGTCGACCACGCTGCTCGAAGATGCCACTAATGCTACATCTACTTAATGTGTTTTCCTTGTATAATTTGAGGATTTTTTAAGGTGTACTACTGTCCCGAGGAAGCTTGGTTTTTCTCTTTCGGTGCTATGGTGGTGCAGAGGAGATGCCGCCGTGACGCGCCGTCGACCCAGTGCATTGACTCGAGCGGCCTTGAGGCTTGGCAAAGGAGCCTTACTTATTCAGCGTGTTCGGCTGGAGAAAAAGCAGCGTGCCAGCCCTCTCACTGTTGCTATAGTGCGCGTTTTCTTCGCTACAGTATTCCCTCTTACAAAAAACTGCAACTGTAACTGCAACTGCAACTGCAACCTCCAACCGAACAGACTGATTGTCTCGACTACTTATTGTCTCGACCGACTAACGCGATGCTGACTCCTTTGGTTGCTCCAATTCTGGGCTCATGGGCTGTTGTGACCGGTTCACCGGAGCGTAGCCTCCGTCGGTCCTCACCCGCCTCTTCACCACAGCTTGTTTGATGTCGCAGAAGTGGGTGGGCCAAGAACGGAGCAGAGTTCCGGGTAGTGATGGCCAAACGGACGGCCCGGCACGGCACGGCCCAAATCTATTTCGAGCCGGCATGGCCCGGTGTTATTTGCGTACTGTGCTGTGCCGTGCCAGCCCATAGGCTCCCCCTCGGCCCATGGCACGGCACGCAATGGAGCAATCGTGCCGGGCCAGTCTGTTTAACCCGACAGCCTGTTTAAAATGTCGGCTCATTTAGTCATTTTTAAAGGAATTTAGTGTAAAATGATGTAAAAATAAGTGCAAGTATGGAGAATTGAACCTTAGGACATCATAAATAAGAAGGAACATATTTATATCACTAAGCTAAGACTACTAGTTGTATGCATATAAATTAAAAATATATTTAATAAAACTTAATCATGACGTGCCCGAGACCTCCTATGCAGGAACTTCCTATGCATAGGACGTCCTACAGGATTCAATTTGTAAGTCAGCCTAATAGCCCATCAAATTCGGCACACTTAAAACAACTTAGCTTACCAACTAACCGTCAACATTTTCAAACAACAGTTTCAACATTTCCGTAAGCTTATGTCAACATTTCTAAACAACAGAGTCAACATTTTGCCAAAAATATTGACATAGCACATAAAAAATATTGACACAGTGAAAACAAAATGTTGACACGGTACATTCAAAATGTTAACGAAAAATTTGAATTTCAAAAAATTTCAAAAAATATTCAAATTGGATCTCATTTTGTAGCATTAATTTCAAACAACATCATGCTTCAAACGGATTCAAAAACGGACTTACGGTTTGGGAGAAAAAATGAGTTTGAAATTTGAAAACCGGTTCTTTTTTTCCTCCCTCCCACCCACCCAAATAGGAAGGCGACACGTGTTAGTTTCGGGTTCCTCCCCTCTTTACCAGATTGAATCTCACGCGTTCATCTAGTCTCGCACGGGGGCTCAAACACTGACCTATCAAAGGTTAAACATAGCCCGCCCTACGTATAGGATCTACGGTCGTGTCGTGCCGTTCATTAGGCCGCACCCTCGGCCCACGACACGGCCCAACCCTCGTGCCAGCCCGGCCCGGGCACGAAATTCATCGTGCCGTGCTCGGGCCAGGCCAAAAATTGCGTGCTTCGTGCCCGCCTATTTGGCCTGGCCCATTTAGCCATCACTAGTTCCGGGTTCGGGGGTGGAGTCCTTCAACACTAGTGGTCCAGATTTTGAAGACGGCGAACGGCATTGGCTCTGGTTGGTTTAGGGTTTTAGGAGCACAGCAGAGCAGCTCGAGGAGGGCAAGCTACGCAACCACGCGAGCAGCTGACGGCGAACAGAACAGGTCCGAACTAATTTTAAGAGGTACTTGTTTGGATTCTTGACTAATGTTCTAGTTTTTAGACTTTCCTTGCCTTTTTAATGTGTTTGTTGCCTAGTTTAGTCAAGTTTAAGAGGGTTAGGGTCACTAGTAGCTAAGAGTTTAGGAGATGGACTGGCTAAAAGTGTAGTCACTTTTAAGAGGTCATGTTTGGATCTAAAATGACTAAAATTAGCCAGATAAAAGTTAAAAAGGTGGATCCAATCCAAACATAACTTTATTCCACTTGCAGTACCTCTATGGACGCATGACAAGTCTAATATTCCAGCCCAAGTTCTCATGTCTTCTATGTCCATCTAAACCCAGCGCATCTTTCTTTGAATATCTGAAATGAGTTCATCGTTTTTTTTTTAGAAGTAGAAACAGAAATACTATTTAGGAATAGTACGGGTACCATGCTGTGCGAGCATGTCGCCGCGACAAAGCTTCACGTCGACCACGCTGCGCAGCTGACGGCGAACAGAACAGGTTCGGAGAGACCTCAAACGGGGAGCCGCCGTGCCCTGCTGCCTTTTTCATCTCGCCTCGTCTGCTGGACCGCAGTGTCGCGACCGGACAACAATCTCCTCTGCCGCGCACTGCAGCATGTCAGACGTCCTCGTCACGGCCTAAAGAAAATAGTAGAATCAAGTAGTCAAGTGGCAATATGAAAGAAAATCAACACTTGTTGATTGCTGGTCGATATCTCTTTCGGTGTAGAAGCTATGCAGTTTATCATCTTAGAAGATCCATGAACAAATTCCGTAAATTGATGGTATTTTTGTGTGAGATATATATGCATTTATTAGGATTTGGGAAATGTATTCTTAGAAGCTATGCAATTATCGCCTTATAGGATTCATTCATGAACAAATTCACAAATTGATGGTTTCCCTGTATGAGATTTATTTATTTATTTATTAGGTTGTTGGAAAGGTATTCTTGCATTGTTGGAAGGGGATGTTGTGAGGAACAACAGATTTTATTTTTGGTCCATTTGTAATAAATTAGGTTCATCGATCCACAGAGGTTGCTCTTGTTTGAAGCTTATCTTCAAGAAGGCAACCCATGCCTATCTAGAAAATAATCACATTGAAATTGACCTATTCCTTCGCAAAAATAAAAAAAATTGACCTATTATAGGAAGGTCTCATATTCATTCCCCATTATTTGCCGGCTCCATTTTTTGCTGCAGCATGTCCCTAGTATCGATGCTGTCCCTCAGCAGTAGCTAAAAGAAAACTTTTGTGTTTCAGAGAAAAAAAAAACTGTGTGCTTCATTTGGCATCTAGAATTTGAAAGCCAATTGAAAGCCCGAGGTATCCTTGCAGCTCTAGAAAAAAAATTAGGAACTCTAGGAAAGACCCATTAATAATAACCTATGAAGCCACAAACTTGGCCTTATGGTCGACATATTGTTTGATAAATCCACAAATTAGCGAATCTACCCCTATACATAAATATAATGAGAGCCATCTGATGAATCTGAGAATCTCCTCTTCCTTATAAATGCCAATGCTTTGTGGAGTATATCTAATATCTTTCTTAACATCTAAACAGAAAAATTGTATTTATAAATCTTGGAAGAAAACGTTTTTTTATATAGAAATTTGTAGCTCGGGAAGCTGTTAACATTGGGGAAAAAAAATCTTCTACAATATTTTTTAACATAAAAAATGAGACTAGGGTGAGATCACAATGTGGATTTCCGGGAGATGTAAGACATGATGCGGTGTTGCAAGCACCGCCACTGGCTGTACCATGCGTCACATTCTTGCAGTGGAGTGAACATTAACAACAGTATTTGAATCACTGAAACCATTTGATTGATCCGTAACCCACACAACAAGGGCAACAATCACATGATTTATATAACTCAGACCAACACAATCATATAATAACCCTTATAATTGACAAATTACAAAATCATCCGTCTCGTTCATTTCGCCCTCTACCTGCCAACAATCAATTCACCCAGTTCAGACGCGACCATGGTGAGATCATAGTCGGCCGAGACCATGGCGTACAGCGGCAATCCCTTGAACGACAACAGCCCGTTGTGGCACGACTGGACGGCGACCTGGGCGTCGACGTACTCCTGCCTGGCGCGCGAGAAGTCGCAGGCGAACAGCTGGTCGACGACGCTCACCATCTGGCCGCGCGCCACGCCGTACTTGGCCTTGCAGTTCTCGACGGCGTCCTTCTCGCCGGCGGGGAGCTTCCCTACGTCGCCGGCGAGCGTCTGGTCGATGGTGGCCATGGTGTCCTCGTACTTGAGCTTGGCGATCCTCGCCGCGACGAGCGCGTAGACGGTGACCTCGGAGGTTGGCGGCGCGCTCTTGAGCGTGTCCAGGCAGAGAGTGTACAACTTCGGCGTGCCGCCGCACGCCTTGCGGCACGCCTCGGTCCACTTCGTGGTGGGCACCTTGTCGCAAGCGTCGCTGGCGACGAAAAAGGCGGCCAGACAGATCGTTGTTGCAAGGACGAAGGTCATGGCAGCTCTCGCCATGTTAATCTCTTAGCAAATACTTGATTTTCTGGTGAATTTTGTGATGGAGAAACGAAGGGTTCAGGACGCTTTAAATACAGAATGGAATTACCCAAATAAGCCAACTTTGTGATTTTTCGTGATTCTCCTAGTATAATAACGCCAAAAATAAGCACTTCAGTGATTTCACAGGAAATTATTAATCCGAAAAATAGGTATCTCTTTACTCAGCCAGCTCACAAAATGATGTTATATGGAGTATGTCTTGCATCATCACTTTTAATCAGATCAAAAAATAGGAATATCTGCAGCTTCGTCACAAATCACGAAGATAGATGTTCTCCAAAACAAGTTTTGGAAAATGTTAAACAGAATCAAAGTGTACCAAGAGTGTTTGCGTTGGTTAAATCATACAACCAGCGTATAGTAGTTCATACATCGATCTAATTAGTATACTTTATACGTTAAATATATCTGCATAAATGTCACAAAGCAGGAACAAAGCTTTGCAGGGAAAGATGAAATTGAATGCTTTTCTGGAGCAATAATAAAATAATTGTATTGTACCCGCCTTGCGAGTATCTTAACTCCAAATGTGCCACCGACATGTTTATGGCATATGGGCCAGGACACATCAATTCCAGTAATAAATGATTTTGTTTGCCAGTGCAAAAAAGAATGAGTAAACCGCACAGCAAATACAAACACAGTTTTGTAATTCATGTTATCCCCAGCGGCATATGATGATTTGGAATTTGAATGCTCAGGATGAAATGTTAGTTCCTCATCTGCATTGTCAACCAGTAGTAGTTTATAATAAGGTTGTTCATGTGCGTGTTGTTGATTTTTATGACATTGAATATTTTCAGAAACTTTTAGCGTACCAGCTGTATAAGTATTCCTTAACAAAGGATCGATTCAAAATACACTATGACCAGAAACGGAAACAAAAAGTTCTTGATTTGCAAAGAGCCATATCAAGGATCACAAAAAAAACTCAGAACAGCAGCCACAGATTTATGACCATAACATGCAAGCTAGCTAGCAGCCTAATAAACTCAGAGCATCTTCAAGAGATTACCAAAAAATTAGCCCCATAAACTTGTTTTTGGGGCTAACCAAAAAATTATATGGGGTAATTTTTCTTTCCTCCTCCAACAATTCCTCCCTAAAAGTGGATTAAAACACTTTTGATTGAGCCACGTCAGTATTTGGGGCCACAAAATCATTAATTCTAGTGAAAGAAGAAGGAATGGGGATCCCAATTATTCCCCTGTTTGTAGCTACAAATAAGGGGAGTTTAGGGGGTATGAAAAAGTTAGGAGTAGTTTTGGGGTGCTGTTGGAGATGATTCTTTTGATAGAATCCCATTATTTTGATTTAAGGAGAGGTTTTGGGGCTCTTTTGGAGATGCTCTCATATATCAGCTAAGCGTGTCGTTGGCAGCTGCCACCTACTTGCCAACAATCAGGGCACCCAGTTCATACGCGACCATGGTCACATCATAATTTGCCAAGGCCGTGGCGTACAGCGGCAAGTTCTGGTACGACGTCAGCCCGTCCCTGCACGACTTGACGGCGACCTCGGCGTCGATGTACTCCTGCCTGAGTCTTGTGAGGTCGCAGGTGTAGAGCTGGTCGGCGATGCTCGCCGTGAGGCCGTGCGCCACGCCGTACTTGATCTTGCAATTGTCCACGGCCGCCCTCACATCGGCCGGCAAGTTCCCGGCTCCCAGCATCGGGTCAATCGTGCCCTGCACGGTGCTCTCGTACATCAGCTTGGCCTTCCCCGCCGCGGCGAGGGCGAACACGGTGACCTCCGCCGACGGCGGCACGTTCGACATGGTGTTCTTGCAGAGCGTGGTCCAAGCCGGCGAGGAGCTGCACGACTGGAGGCAGGCGTCGTTCCATGACATGGAGGGGACCTGGTCACAGGCATTGCCGGCGGCGAACATGACGTACCCCATTTCTGGAGTACTTAGTGTTTCCCGTATCAGTCCCTGGATCAGTAGCTGATACGACACTTTTACAGAATGCTTCACAGCAAATACTTTATTTGTATTACCGAGAGTCATTACAAGCCTTTGAATACATAAAGGTCTTTGTACAGAGGAGGCGAGCAGCCTCAGCACACACAGACAGCACGCTCAAAGGCTGACGCAGCAGCCGGAGCTAACACTTAAACTAGCGGAAGACGACACGGCTCCACTCCTACAGGCACCGCTTGAGCGTAGGCCGAACTCTACTCTTCTTCACCATCAGCTTGAAAGTCATACTCAGGCTCATCTTCTGAATGATTTAAGCAAGAGTGAGTACTTAAGGTACTCAGCAAGCCTAACACGAGGGTTATGATTATGCAAGGGATTATCAAAGGATAGGCTGAGGTTTACCGACAAGGCGAGAAAGCCAAGTTTATGCAGGGTTGTTTTGAAAACAAAGCATTTCGCAATTCTAATCAAATGTCTGTAGAGATTAGTGGGGTTGGGCGGCCCTGGGGGAGATGCAATCCATCCCGCCAGTTCCTCAATTTTATCACTGGCCGACAACCAGCACACGGCTCCAAACCGGCGTTTTTCCAAAAACACACCAAGGGAACTCACGCGGAAAATCTAATCATAGTGTGGCCGATGCTTTCGCATTGTCCAATACCGTGGAACACGGCTTTCCGGAAAGATTTTTAACCTTGGCCAAGGGTGCACAAATTTCCCCACAAGGTGGTCCAGTCCTCCCTATCGTCATAGTTTGGACTGTCCCACTAAAGGTCCCATACCTACTTGGTACCACCACGGCATCCCCCACGGACATCACCAGGGGCTTCACAATCATAATAATATGGCCAGTCATAAATGCCGGATCTCGAACACCCACCAACGAACGAGTCTTCTCCTGGGACTCCGTTGCAATCTCCTGCCTCCGGGGGGTACCGGGTGAGTACTAGTAGGGTGTGGTTCCAATCCCGTACCCATATACGGCTTGTGGCTGCGCGTAAGGTGCTAAGCAAAGGCGGCACAAGAACCGGTCCTTATACGACCGAACCAGGCATCTTCAATAGCCAATCCACAAGTGGAAGGGCGTCCCAGAGATAGCCTCCCCACTGAGGACTACCTCGCCTGGTCCCGCCAAAAACATCCCTCACTAGGATTGCACTTATTATTATGCCACCCAATTCCACATTTACACACACCACCAAAACACACGCATTTACACGAAAATCATGTGAGCAAAATTAATTAAACACATATGAAAATCCTAAGCAGCGAGCATATCAACAATTCATTAATTAAATTAATGATGTTGATTCCTAGGGTTAACAAGGATACAGGATATAATCAAGTCAAGGCAGGCAATCAAATATTGCATAGGACCATTCTAGCATTTAAATCCATTTAAATACCATGCTATTTATTTGTAAACAGCTCTATTTAGGATATTTGCAAACATAGGATCAATATGATCAATGGAAGTTAGACTTGCCTTCACCAAGCTCTTCTTCCTCTAAATCCTCGTAATCAGGATCTTCAGTATCTTCGTCTTGATTATCTATCGAGTTAAAAAGAATAAATCTACCGCTTGCAATCAAATTAACAGAGCAATAAATCCGAATAAAATCCAAATAAAACCAGATGGGAGTTGATTTTGGTGGCACTGGATAGATCATGATTTTAGATGAATTTTGGCGCAAGTTTCGCCAAAATCGGAGTTGGAATGAAAAAGATATTGATTTTTGATGTAAAAGAAAGGAAATTGATTAGGATGTGATTATCATAATTAAATATAACCATCATCCTAATTTTCCAGTGTGTAGCAAAGGTTGGAATATGGCTAGGAATGATTATTGGATTTTTGAGGAATTTTGGGAATTTTTCTGATATTGAAAATGTGGTCGAAATGATTTTCTGTGTACGAATCTGGGTGCGCGTAGCAATTTCCAGTGAGAATGTCCCACTGACCGGTGGGCCAAAGGGCCCAGCGGGGTCCGCGCTTTACTGTTTCGTGAGCCGGGTCCATGGAATGGTGGACCGGGCAGTATATCACGGCGGGTCCACGGTGCACCGAGTCTGCCACATCGGCGCGGCGGTCGGTCCACCGGGCCCACCGATCCGACGTGGCCGCCACGTCGGACGGCGGCGCGGTCCAAAGGGCGCACGGCGGCGCGCGGCGGCGCGGCGCCGGAGATCTCGCTGGCGACGAGCACGAAGGTCCAAAGGTGACGAGAACTAGTCGAACAGGGCCTACGTGCGAAGGCGAACCGTCCGGTGGGTGATGTTGTCGTCGGGGATGACAGACGCGGCGGCGCGACGTCGCCGGAGATGGCGATGCGCCGGCGAGCGAAGGGGAAACAACGGAGACGTGTGCCGCGGTCGAGTGTGAGTGGTCGTGCGGGTTCGCGGAAGTGCGGGGAGTCGCACAGGTAGCTCAGCCGGGCCGGAGGAAGCCCACGGCGGCCGGCGGCGAGAGCGAAGGGCGGCGGCCATGGCAGCGCTCGGTGCGGCGGTGTTGCGAGAGAGCGAGAGAGAAAAAGAGAGAGCGCAAGAGGGAGAGGGAGCCACGGTGAACCTAGAGGTGCCACGTGTTGACGAGGAGAAAGGCCGGAGCGGCGGCACGAGCTCGCCGGAGCTCGGCGGCGCGCCGGGGTGCACGAGGAGAAGAAGGGATGCGCACGCGCGAGAGCGTGCTGGAGTGGGTGCGAACGCGCGTGCGAGTGCGAGGAGGCAGTGGATGGCCTCGGTGTGCTCGCGTGTGGCCGGGAGTGTGGCCGGCGGCGATAAGAGGCACGGCGGCTAGCCGGCGCTCGGTGAAAAGGGCTGCGCGCTAACAGAGAGTCGACGAGGTCGTGCGCAAGAGAGAGAGAAGGGCTTGAGGGTGCTCACCGTGCTCTCGGTTAAGCGAGAGAAAGAGCAGAGAGATGCCGGCGACGGAGACGACGGACGGCGGCGCTAGGGTTCCCAACGTTCTCAACCTGCGATCCACGGCTGCGGACGAGGTGAGCACGATGAGATCGAGCGCGGGAAGGAGATGCCAAAAGTGGAAGAAGTTGACGTCGAGACTCACCGTCGACAGAGAGAGAGCTCACCGGAGAGTTCACCGGACTTGAGCGAGAAAGGGGAAAAGAACTGTGGAGAGCTCGGGAGTGAGTGAGGGAGTGAAATGAAATGCGAGAGGAGAAGAGAGGGTCTGCCCCTTGGTTTATAGCCGTCAATGGCGGTTCGAGGGGGCTGCTAGGTCGGTTTTGCCGGCGAGAAATATCTCGCCGGACTGGAGCTCGACGCGACGCGCAGAGGCGGTTCGCGAGCTTCGAGAACGGCGGTGACGTGCGACGAGCATGGCTGCAGTTCATCGGACGGAACGGAGCGAGAGAGGAAGCCGCTGTGGCTGACGAGTGCGGCATGGAGCTCGCCGGATTTATAGGGGACTTGGCGCGCGCGTTAAGTAGAGGAAGGGAGTGACGGGACGGGGCAGTGGAGGCGGTTGAGCTGCGCGCGAGCTTCACGTGCGTTTACTGGCGCTTGGAGATGACGGTGGCGGTTTGCCGGCATGGAGGGATGGGCGGCGGCGCAAATCGCGCCGGCGACGCGAGGTAGGCGACGGGGTGCGGGGCCCACACGTCAGCGGGAGAGGGAGAGAGGCAGGCTGGGCCGGAATGCTGGGCCGCGCGGTCTGGGCCGGAACGGGCTGGCGCGGGAGAGAAAAGAAAGAGGGAGAGAATGGGCCGGCGGGAGAGAAAAGAAAAGGGGCGGCCCGAGAAGAGAGAATTGATTTGATCTTTTCGCTGGGATTAAATTTGAATGAATTTTGAATTCATTCAAAAGGAAGGATTTGAAACCAACACTCAAACAAATCAAGAAAACACGAATATGCATATGGTGACTCTTATGCATTGTTTAAAATTCAAAATCTTTTGGTTTCGCTACTAACTAAAGCTAGCAAATTGATTTTAATTGGAAAAATTTTAAAAAGTTCAAATTTTTAGTGATTTTTGGCAACGGGCAAAAACGCGGGTCGCTACAACCTACCCCACTTAAAGAGAATCTCGTCCCCGAGATTCCGGCTCTTCCTCGAAAAGGTAAGGAAACTCTCGCTTGAGGTCATCTTCTCTTTCCCATGTTGCCTCTGCTTCGGTGTGATTACTCCACTGAACTCGACAAAACCTTATAGCATTTCTCCTTGTTAGTCGAGTTGCCACATCCAAAATTTTAATTGGCCTTTCCTGATATCTTAAATCAGGCTGTAAGTCCATCACTTCTGGAGGGACTATTTCTTCTGGCTTTCTCAGGCATTTCTTTAACTGTGACACATGGAAAACATCGTGCACATCTGCCATTTCTTCGGGAAGCTCGAGGCGATATGCCACGGCTCCTATCTTCTTAAGTACCTTGAAAGGTCCAATATACCTCGGTGCCAACTTTCCTTTTATCCGAAATCTCCTGGTCCCTCGAATCGGTGACACTTTGAGATACACATAATCTCCAACTTCGAAGCTCAAATCTCTGCGTCGGGTATCAGCATAACTTTTCTGTCTGCTTTGGGCTGCCTTTAAATTTTCCCTGACCAGAGCTACTTTCTCTTCTGCATCCCTGATAACTGCAGGTCCGAAGAAAGAACGTTCTCCAACTTCTGACCACATCAGCGGGGTTCTGCATTTTCTACCATACAGTGCCTCAAATGGTGACATCTGTAAACTGGCTTGATAACTGTTGTTATATGAGAATTCTGCAAAGGACAAGCTTTTCTCCCAATCTTTTCCATAGGTTAGTACACATGCTCTCAACATGTCTTCCAGGATTTGATTCACCCTTTCTGTCTGACCATCGGTTTGTGGATGGTATGCTGAACTGTAATCTAGTCTTGTTCCGAGCAAATTATGCAAACTTTTCCAGAATATCGAAGTAAACTGTGTGCCTCGATCTGACACTATTCTGCGAGGAACTCCATGCAATTTGAGCACATTGTCTATGTACAGTTGAGCATAATGATTTCCTCTGTACACTGTCTTCACAGGAATAAAGTGTGCCACCTTTGTTAGTCTATCCACAATAACCCATATGGAATCATATCCTTTTTGGGTACGGGGTAACCCTATGATGAAATCCATACTGATCTCATCCCATTTCCACTCTGGAACATGGAGGGGTTGCAACAATCCTGCAGGTCTTTTATACTCCGCCTTTACTCTGCTACAGATGTCGCATCGAGCAATAAATTCTGCTATGTCTCTTTTCATTCCTGACCACCAATATTTCTGTTTTATATCTATATACATTTTGGTGCTTCCAGGATGAATAGAATATGCTGAGTTATGAGCTTCATCCATAATCAGCTCCTGATATCCACCAGTTTTCGGTACACAAACTCTATCCTTGTACCATAGGGTACCCCGATTATCCACTCGAAATCCAGGGGCTTTATCCAACCCTGTCATTTTCTTTAGCTCATTTATTTCTTCATCTGACTCTTGTGCTGCTCTAATTTGCTTTTCCAGAGTTGGTTCCACACATAAGGTATTTAGACTGCCTGGCTTAGCAAAGTGGAGATTCAATTGTTTGAATTCTTCCACAAGCTCAGGGCTTCGTCTCCGCATTTTAATCCCATTATTCTGAGATTTGCGGCTTAAAGCATCTGCAACCACATTTGCCTTTCCGGGATGGTAGTGAATTTCTAGGTCATAATCCTTTATTAATTCCAACCATCTTCTCTGTCTGAGGTTTAAATCCGGTTGCGTGAAAATATATTTCAGGCTCTTGTGATCCGTATATATTTCACATTTATTGCCAATCAAATAATGTCTCCAAATTTTGAGAGCATGCACAACTGCTGCTAGCTCCAAATCATGAGTGGGATAATTTTGCTCATGTGTTTTCAACTGCCTTGATGCGTATGCAATCACTCTGTCATCTTGCATAAGCACACATCCCAATCCTTGTCGAGATGCGTCGCAATATACGACAAAATCTCGGTGTATGTCCGGTAAAGCCAACACTGGGGCTGTGGTCAACTTTTTCTTTAATTCCTGAAAACTTCTCTCACAAGCTTCATTCCATTTGAATTCTTTTCCCTTTTGTGTCAGAGCTGTCATTGGTCTTGCTATTTTTGAGAAACCTTCAATAAATTTGCGGTAATAACCAGCTAGACCAAGGAAACTTCTGACTTCTGTCACGGTGGTTGGTTGCTTCCAGCTAAGGACTGCCTCAACTTTGGCTGGATCCACTGATACTCCTTCTTCTGTCAAAATGTGACCAAGAAAAGCCACTTTATTTAACCAAAATTCACATTTACTGAACTTGGCATACAGCTCATGAACTCTCAATTTCTCTAACACAATTCTCAAATGCTGCTCGTGCTCTTCTTCACTTTTGGAGTAGATAAGTATGTCGTCAATGAAAACAACGACAAACCGATCTAACTCCTCCATAAACACCTTATTCATCAAATTCATGAAGTATGCGGGTGCATTTGTCAATCCAAATGGCATCACTGTGAACTCATATTGACCATATCTGGTGACAAAAGCTGTCTTGAGAATATCACATTCCCTGATTTTTAGCTGATAATACCCAGATCTTAAATCAATTTTGGAGAAATACTTGGCTCCTTTCAATTGATCAAATAAATCATCGATCCTGGGCAGTGGATATTTATTCTTGATAGTGACTTCATTTAAAGAGCGGTAATCTATGCACATTCTGAGACTACCATCTTTCTTTTTAACAAAAAGAACAGGTGATCCCCATGGTGATGAGCTTGGTCTAATAAATCCTTTTTCCTGTAACTCTGCTATTTGTGCCTTCAATTCTGCTAGCTCAGTTGCTGCCATTCTATACGGTCTCTTTGCTATTGGAGCTGTGCCGGGAATAAGGTCAATGATGAACTCTATGTCTCTGTCAGGTGGCATGCCTGGCAATTCTTCTGGAAACACATCAGGATATTCACAGACCACTGGCACTTCCTCCAACGGTCTTGCTTCCATATTATGAACCATAGGTGCAACTTTTGACCTTTTTGGTTCACATACCACTTTAATTCCTTTGTGGTTTACCAGGGTGACTTTCCTGGTGTCGCAGGCTATATTGCCGTGGTGCTTACTCAACCAGTCCATCCCGAGGATAACATCTATCCCTTGGGATTCTAGGACTACTAAGTTCGCTAGGAACTCTACCCCACTTAAAAGGATCTTAACCCATGGGCATCCCAAATAACTTTTGGTCTCGGCCCCGGGAGTCCGAATTATCAGGGGTTGTTTTAGCATGACAGTTGGCAAACCATTCGCAGCAACAAACTTCGAAGAAACAAACGAATGCGAAGCTCCAGAATCAAACGGCTGCAAGAATGGAGTTGACAAGATACTCACCAAGAATGACATCAGGAGTGTCCTCAACTTCATCTGCATTAATGTGATTAACTTTTCCTCGACCGAAGGATTGATTATTCCTCCGCTGCTGTCCAGAGGGTTGCTGTCCACCACGACCATTTCCAGAAGCTGCAGTTCTGGCACTGTTTGGTTGATGCTGCGGAGTAGGAGCATTATTCTGGCTCAGATAGGGACATCTAGCGATCATGTGACCAGGCTCACGGCAGTGAAAGCAAGTTCTTTTGTCATTGTTGTTAGGCTGAACAACACTAGAACTGCTCCTCTGCTGACCACCAGAATTTTGACTGCGATATGATGGTGCTGAGCTTGGTTGATTGGACGCTGAGGTCCTATACTGCATGGTAGACTGATATTTTGGCTTCTGAAAATTATTATTAAACCTTGGCTTCTGATTTCTCTCCTGCTGCTTAAACTTTTGCGCATTGAATTTGCGCTTCCTATCATGATCGATGGGAGAGCGGGCATCTTCCAATAAAAGTGCACGGTTCATGAGAGTGTTGAAATCAGGATAAATATGAGTGACCAATTGCACTTTCAATCCAGGGTTAAGTCCCTTTCTGAAACGATCCTGCTTCTTCTTGTCAGTGTTAACATCATCAGGGGCATATCGGGCCAATTTCATGAATTTCCGAATATACTGATTTACTGTCATCGCTCCCTGCTTCAGAGAGCGGAATTCATCAGCCTTCATTTCAATCACACCTTCTGGGATGTGATACCTCCTGAACTCCTCCTGGAATTCCTCCCAGGTAATAGCATCTGCATTCTCTGCACCCTCACGGTAATTATCCCACCATTCTCCTAATGCTCCCTTGAGCTGGTGAGATGCCAGAAGGACTTTTTCTCTGTCATCAGCATTCACCAAGTGCAATTTCTTGGTGATATCACGCAGCCAATCATCAGCTGCCAGAGGATCCTCCTCAGTACCCTCGAAGGTCGGGGGCCTGAGTCTCATAAATTCTGACATTTTGCTCTGCTGGCCTGGAGCTCTGTCCACAAGTCCCTGTGCAATAATCTCCATTAAGCGAGTCTGATTATCCATTACTGCCACCAGGTTGGTGACTGGTGCTGCGGGTATTCTTCCACCTCTTCCACCACCTCTTCCACCACCTCTTCTACCACCTCTACCACGGTTCTGTTGTCCTTCACTTCTATTCTGATCATTGTTTTCTCCAACCTCATCCTGTACTTCCTGCTGATTTTGACTCACTTCTTCTTCCTGATAATCTTGTTCATTATCATGTCTGCCTCCACCTCTACCTCCTCCTCTACCTCTGCCACGCTGATTATTATTTCTTCCTCTACCACGTCCACGTCCTGCACTGTGGACATCATCCTGATCATTATCTTGAGCGTTACGCTCTCGGCGTTGACGCTGCTGAATTCTGGCAGATCTTTTGGGAGGCATCTGATGGAGAGATTAGCAAGAAGGTGAGTTAAGACACTCAGGCGATTAACTAACTACAAGGCGAAACTACAAACTACGAGGCAGAACAAACAAGATAAATGGAAAAGAAATTCCACAAATCTTGCAAGCACACAAACAAGTTAAAACCAGCATCAATACATCATTACAGCAAGCCTATTCACAATAACAAGGTTCGATCATACATACCCAAGTCCTTTTATTTATATACAAGGACTCGACGATCTACGACTCGACACAAGACTCAACCACAGGGCAACTCCGACTCGCAACCACTGAGACACACTACTGACACACCTGACACTACTAGACACTACGACCAAGGCAACGGCTGCCACTACAAGCTAGCAAAAGCTACTCCACGACGCCAACTCTGCTACTCAGGCGTCGAAGCCACGGTCCTGGCGCCACTCTGCGCAGAGGTCGAACGGGTCCTGGGTGAGGTCGACGGTGCCGGTGCTGATCAGCCTGTAGTACTCGTCGAGGTCCACGTCTCCAATAAGGCGAGGTCCTGCTGGTGCCTCCTGTGCGGGCGAGTCGATCACCACAAACTCGTCCATATCCATCTCATCGTCAGTACCAGTGAGATCGATGACGTTATCCGCCACCGACTCACTCCCTGACGACACGTCCACGACTGGCTCGTCCTCCATCGGCTCCTCCTCAGAGTCTCCGACGGTCTCAAGGGCGGCCTCAAGCTCTGCTGCCCAACGGGCAAGCTCCTCTGAGTCGTCTGCCGGCTCAACCTCAGGGGAGTCCACGGTAGTGTCTGAACCTGTACGTGTAGTGGAGTCCTCCTCCGTGTCGGTCGGACAGGCGTAGTGGTAGTGTCCGTGCGGTCCTCCTGTCCTCACTGTGAAGTGGCGGCGGGGTCCTCCGTGCTCCTCGTGACAGTATCCGTAATGGCTGTTGAGCTTACGGATCAGGTACATCGCGTCCTCCTCCCAGAAACGGCGGGTGTAGTCCAGGGTCCACTGCAGGCGGTCCCTCTCAGCCTGGCAAGCAGCAAGCTGAGCCCGTGCCTGTGCAAGCTGAGCTCGAGTCTCTACAAGGCGGCGCTGGTCCTCGCCCCACCTCTCGGCAGTCTGCTCAAGAACACGAGCAGTCTGGGCACGCTGCGCCTCCAGCTGGTCAAGCTCCTGACGAAGGGCCTCCATCTGTTCAACAAAATGTTGATAGACGGGTAAGTACCGGTGAAAATAATTTTATAAATAGAAATAAGATGAGGAAGATTTTTATAAAATAAATCTTTACAAAATATCGCACTCTTCTCACTCGATTTCAACCTATGGTTTGGCCTACGGACAAGCATCACTCTGATACCACTCTGACGTACCCCATTTCTGGAGTACTTAGTGTTTCCCGTATCAGTCCCTGGATCAGTAGCTGATACGACACTTTTACAGAATGCTTCACAGCAAATACTTTATTTGTATTACCGAGAGTCATTACAAGCCTTTGAATACATAAAGGTCTTTGTACAGAGGAGGCGAGCAGCCTCAGCACACACAGACAGCACGCTCAAAGGCTGACGCAGCAGCCGGAGCTAACACTTAAACTAGCGGAAGACGACACGGCTCCACTCCTACAGGCACCGCTTGAGCGTAGGCCGAACTCTACTCTTCTTCACCATCAGCTTGAAAGTCATACTCAGGCTCATCTTCTGAATGATTTAAGCAAGAGTGAGTACTTAAGGTACTCAGCAAGCCTAACACGAGGGTTATGATTATGCAAGGGATTATCAAAGGATAGGCTGAGGTTTACCGACAAGGCGAGAAAGCCAAGTTTATGCAGGGTTGTTTTGAAAACAAAGCATTTCGCAATTCTAATCAAATGTCTGTAGAGATTAGTGGGGTTGGGCGGCCCTGGGGGAGATGCAATCCATCCCGCCAGTTCCTCAATTTTATCACTGGCCGACAACCAGCACACGGCTCCAAACCGGCGTTTTTCCAAAAACACACCAAGGGAACTCACGCGGAAAATCTAATCATAGTGTGGCCGATGCTTTCGCATTGTCCAATACCGTGGAACACGGCTTTCCGGAAAGATTTTTAACCTTGGCCAAGGGTGCACAAATTTCCCCACAAGGTGGTCCAGTCCTCCCTATCGTCATAGTTTGGACTGTCCCACTAAAGGTCCCATACCTACTTGGTACCACCACGGCATCCCCCACGGACATCACCAGGGGCTTCACAATCATAATAATATGGCCAGTCATAAATGCCGGATCTCGAACACCCACCAACGAACGAGTCTTCTCCTGGGACTCCGTTGCAATCTCCTGCCTCCGGGGGGTACCGGGTGAGTACTAGTAGGGTGTGGTTCCAATCCCGTACCCATATACGGCTTGTGGCTGCGCGTAAGGTGCTAAGCAAAGGCGGCACAAGAACCGGTCCTTATACGACCGAACCAGGCATCTTCAATAGCCAATCCACAAGTGGAAGGGCGTCCCAGAGATAGCCTCCCCACTGAGGACTACCTCGCTTGGTCCCGCCAAAAACATCCCTCACTAGGGTTGCACTTATTATTATGCCACCCAATTCCACATTTACACACACCACCAAAACACACACATTTACACGAAAATCATGTGAGCAAAATTAATTAAACACATGTGAAAATCCTAAGCAGCGAGCATATCAACAATTCATTAATTAAATTAATGATGTTGATTCCTAGGGTTAACAAGGATACAGGATATAATCAAGTCAAGGCAGGCAATCAAATATTGCATAGGACCATTCTAGCATTTAAATCCATTTAAATACCATGCTATTTATTTGTAAACAGCTCTATTTAGGATATTTGCAAACATAGGATCAATATGATCAATGGAAGTTAGACTTGCCTTCACCAAGCTCTTCTTCCTCTAAATCCTCGTAATCAGGATCTTCAGTATCTTCGTCTTGATTATCTATCGAGTTAAAAAGAATAAATCTACCGCTTGCAATCAAATTAACAGAGCAATAAATCCGAATAAAATCCAAATAAAACCAGATGGGAGTTGATTTTGGTGGCACTGGATAGATCATGATTTTAGATGAATTTTGGCGCAAGTTTCGCCAAAATCGGAGTTGGAATGAAAAAGATATTGATTTTTGATGTAAAAGAAAGGAAATTGATTAGGATGTGATTATCATAATTAAATATAACCATCATCCTAATTTTCCAGTGTGTAGCAAAGGTTGGAATATGGCTAGGAATGATTATTGGATTTTTGAGGAATTTTGGGAATTTTTCTGATATTGGAAATGTGGTCGAAATGATTTTCTGTGTACGAATCTGGGTGCGCGTAGCAATTTCCAGTGAGAATGTCCCACTGACCGGTGGGCCAAAGGGCCCAGCGGGGTCCGCGCTTTACTGTTTCGTGAGCCGGGTCCATGGAATGGTGGACCGGGCAGTATATCACGGCGGGTCCACGGTGCACCGAGTCTGCCACATCGGCGGCGACTCGGTCTCCACCGGGCCCACCGATCCGACGTGGCCACCACGTCGGACGGCGGCGCGGTCCAAAGGGCGCACGGCGGCGCGCGGCGGCGCGGCGCCGGAGATCTCGCTGGCGACGAGCACGAAGGTCCAAAGGTGACGAGAACTAGTCGAACAGGGCCTACGTGCGAAGGCGAACCGTCCGGTGGGTGATGTTGTCGTCGGGGATGACGGACGCGGCGGCGCGACGTCGCCGGAGATGGCGATGCGCCGGCGAGCGAAGGGGAAACAACGGAGAAGTGTGCCGCGGTCGAGTGTGAGTGGTCGTGCGGGTTCGCGGAAGTGCGGGGAGTCGCACAGGTAGCTCAGCCGGGCCGGAGGAAGCCCACGGCGGCCGGCGGCGAGAGCGAAGGGCGGCGGCCATGGCAGCGCTCGGTGCGGCGGTGTTGCGAGAGAGCGAGAGAGAAAAAGAGAGAGCGCAAGAGGGAGAGGGAGCCACGGTGAACCTAGAGGTGCCACGTGTTGACGAGGAGAAAGGCCGGAGCGGCGGCACGAGCTCGCCGGAGCTCGGCGGCGCGCCGGGGTGCACGAGGAGAAGAAGGGATGCGCACGCGCGAGAGCGTGCTGGAGTGGGTGCGAACGCGCGTGCGAGTGCGAGGAGGCAGTGGATGGCCTCGGTGTGCTCGCGTGTGGCCGGGAGTGTGGCCGGCGGCGATAAGAGGCACGGCGGCTAGCCGGCGCTCGGTGAAAAGGGCTGCGCGCTAACAGAGAGTCGACGAGGTCGTGCGCAAGAGAGAGAGAAGGGCTTGAGGGTGCTCACCGTGCTCTCGGTTAAGCGAGAGAAAGAGCAGAGAGATGCCGGCGACGGAGACGGCGGACGGCGGCGCTAGGGTTCCCAACGTTCTCAACCTGCGATCCACGGCTGCGGACGAGGTGAGCACGATGAGATCGAGCGCGGGAAGGAGATGCCAAAAGTGGAAGAAGTTGACGTCGAGACTCACCGTCGACAGAGAGAGAGCTCACCGGAGAGTTCACCGGACTTGAGCGAGAAAGGGGAAAAGAACTGTGGAGAGCTCGGGAGTGAGTGAGGGAGTGAAATGAAATGAGAGAGGAGAAGAGAGGGTCTGCCCCTTGGTTTATAGCCGTCAATGGCGGTTCGAGGGGGCTGCTAGGTCGGTTTTGCCGGCGAGAAATATCTCGCCGGACTGGAGCTCGACGCGACGCGCAGAGGCGGTTCGCGAGCTTCGAGAACGGCGGTGACGCGCGACGAGCATGGCTGCAGTTCAACGGACGGAACGGAGCGAGAGAGGAAGCCGCTGTGGCTGACGAGTGCGGCATGGAGCTCGCCGGATTTATAGGGGACTTGGCGCGCGCGTTAAGTAGAGGAAGGGAGTGACGGGACGGGGCAGTGGAGGCGGTTGAGCTGCGCGCGAGCTTCACGTGCGTTTACTGGCGCTTGGAGATGACGGTGGCGGTTTGCCGGCATGGAGGGATGGGCGGCGGCGCAAATCGCGCCGGCGACGCGAGGTAGGCGACGGGGTGCGGGGCCCACACGTCAGCGGGAGAGGGAGAGAGGCAGGCTGGGCCGGAATGCTGGGCCGCGCGGTCTGGGCCGGAACGGGCTGGCGCGGGAGAGAGAAAAGAAAAAGGGAGAGAATGGGCCGGCGGGAGAGAAAAGAAAAGGGGCGGCCCGAGAAGAGAGAATTGATTTGATCTTTTCGCTGGGATTAAATTTGAATGAATTTTGAATTCATTCAAAAGGAAGGATTTGAAACCAACACTCAAACAAATCAAGAAAACACGAATATGCATATGGTGACTCTTATGCACGGTTTAAAATTCAAAATCTTTTGGTTTTTGCTACTAACTAAAGCTAGCAAATTGATTTTAATTGGAAAAATTTTAAAAAGTTCAAATTTTTAGTGATTTTTGGCAACGGGCAAAAACGCGGGTCGCTACAGAACAGGGCTGCGAGGGAGACAAGTACTGCAAGGACGAAGGCCATGGCTCCTCTTGTCATCTTGTTCTTCTCCTAGCTAATGCTTTGATTTTCTGGTGACTTTTGTGACGGAGAAACAAAGGGTTTATATAGGACGACGCTATAAATTGGCTCGAAGACCCAGATAAGGAAGTTTTGTGACAAAACAGGAAAAGGTTGGCTCATCCTATATATATAGTATAATAAGGCAATGAATAATCGACATCTGTCATTTCACGGGACGTCAATCCCGAAAATTATGTATCTCTTACCATAACAAGCTCACAAAATTATGGAGTAAGATCTTAAAACATAGGCATCCGAAGCTTCACAAGATGTTCTTCCAAATAATATATATATTCCATCGTGATTGAGGACAATGTGAATCATATCTGGGAGTGAAAATATGAAACTAAATCATCCGTCATAGTTTTTTTCCTTTCGAGTCTTTCTTAACAAATATATGTATATCTCAGTTAAAGAAAAAGGAAATAGACTCCCCTCTGTGTGGAGACATTTGATGAAAGTACGAGAGAGATACCTGAGAGGCAGAGCCATGGTCATTGGGAATGGAGAAATGGCAAGCTTCTGGGATGACATGTGGTGTGGGCAAGTAGCACTAAAGGAGAAGATCCCTGATTTGTGTCAAGTGTGCTGTAAGCAAAATGTCACAATAGCTGAAATGGCTAACAAAAACTGGAACTTCAATTACTCTAGGTGGCTGGATGAAAGGTTGCAAATGCAGAGACGAAGAGTGGGAGACATGTTGGTGATTATATGACAACCAACAACGACGAGAGAGAGAACCCAAAAGGATTTGTGGGAAAAATCAGGGCCACTGTTAAATGCTCATGAGACTAGCTGTTCTTGAAACATGCAGCGGAAAGAAAAAAATACCACTCAAAAAAAAATCTCTGACTACCACGACTCCATTCTGACTAAGGATAACCTTGTCAGGAGGAAATGGAAAGGCAGCCCAAAATGTGTTTTTTGTAATGAGAATGAGAGTATTCAACTCTTTCGGCTGTGTGGTGGCCAAATATGTGTGGAGCTTAATAGGCTTGGTTATCGGAGCCAACTGTAGGCCTGAAAGCTTACACCAGTATTTTACTTGGGTTAAACACTTCCCTTCCTGAGGGTGTAAACTTTTACATAGTGGGTTTGGCAGCCATTTTCTTGGCCATATGGAAGCTCAGAAATGGGGTTTGTTTTGAGAGAAAAGTTGTATGATCTCCTACCGAGATTGTCTGTTATGCTTTTGCCTTCTTAAAATACTGGGCAGGTTTCCAAAGAAAGAAGACAGCAAAGACTTGAAGAGGCGGAAGAAGTGATCCAGAAGACGTGAAAGCACTTGGAGAGGCGGCGGAAGTGATCCATGTTGAGCCATAACTGAATTGCCCACCTTTCCCCATCAGCTAAGGCTTTTGACTGAGTTGATTGGTGCATGCAACTCAACAATCCAGCAGACGACATTGCGGTTCCAGCCAAGAATATCCACAGCAGTGGTGAGGGCGACAAGATCTGAGGACTAGACGAAGATGATGGCCGGGCAACACACAGTACAATCTGTGAAAAGCTCTGGGTGCTGCTCATCTTGATCGCAACACTGGTCGTTTAGTTTTATTTCCTCTATAACTGCTGTGAAGTGTTGAACTCAGTAGTACTAGAAGCTAAAGTAGCATTTACTTTCCAGCAAAACTTTTTCGAACGCTTGCCATGTAATTTCGTTGCTCTTGGGTAATAGAATTTCGGGGAATGGCCCTTGCCATGCAGAAAAAAAAAATGCACTCAGTTACATCAAGGCTCACAGAAAACACAGAACAGCAGCCACACTTTACATATATCAAGCGGTGTAGTTCGCGGCTATATATCTACTTGCCAACAATCAGGGCACCAAGTTCATACGCAACCATGGTCATATCATAATCTGCCAATATCATTTTCATAAACATAACACTAATAATGCTTCCGCTACCTCAGCGGCTTTAAAGCTGTCATAGGCAATGTTGTACAGCTGCGAAAATGCACCACCAATCGCCCACAGCTTGACATCGCACGGCTCCAAGGCGTCCTCCGCGCCGCGGCACTCCTGTTTGGTGCGCGTCAGGTCACAGCCAGAAAGGTGGTTCGCGGCGCTACGCATCAGGTCCCGCGCCTCGCCGAACTTGGCCTGGCAGAGATTGATGGCCGCCTTCACGTCGATGGGGACGGTCGTCCCGTTGGTCATCAACTGGTCGAACGTTGCCATTGTGGCATTGTACTTGAGCGTGGCCAGCCTCATCACGATGAGCGCGTAGACGGTAACCTCGGCCGTGGCCGGCGAGTTCTTGAGCGCGTCCTGGCAGAATTCCAGGTGGGGCACCTTGTCGCATGCATCTTCCCGTGACATGGTGGGCACCTTGTCGCAAGCGTCGCCCGTGGCGACCACGGTTGCGAAGAAGACCAACATTACAAGAACAAGCACCCTTCATATTTGTTTCGGTGGTGATTGATGGCCCCCCTTTGTTTTCCTGGGATGAAATATCTTAGTGTAGAAAGGTCTTTTATAGCCGAGACTCATTTATCAGAAGTTTTTGCATACAATATGTGTACAAAAGGTTACACCCATCTGGTCAATTAATTAGTACTCCCTCTATCCCACAATAAATGACATCCTAAAAAATCTTAGACAAATTAGGAGTGAAGCAAAATGACCACGATACCCCTAATTATTGGTGATAATATGCCTTAATATGAGCAAGTAAACGGAAAACAATGCCTTTTAATGATGTGCACCAAATTACCTTTCCATAAATACCATATTAACTTGCCATAAATTGGCTAGGTGACCTCACAAATTGGTTACAATGTCATTTGTTTTAGGTCAAAATTTAAATGCTGATGCCATTTGTTGCGGGACGGAGGGAGTAAATCTTCTAGACAGACAGACAGACAGGCAGACAAACAGATAGATAGTATGGTTGTAGCCTCATTGAGGTCAATACTAGGGATACCATTATCTAAAAAAGATAGATAGATAGATAGATAGATAGATAGATAGATAGATAGATAGATAGATAGATAGATAGATAGATAGATAGATAGATAGATAGATAGATAGATAGAAACAGACAGATAGTGAAATCTTCTAGATTTAATAGTGCTTTATGGAGTGTATATTTTATACAATGTCAACCAGAATCAAAGAGTTAGGTCCTAACAAGAAAGAAATATAAAAAACTACCCATAGTTTTGATGTCTTACAGAACTTTTTTCGGTGGTGAAGAAGACCAACATTACGAGAACAATGGTCATGTCTGCACTCTTCATATTTGTTTCGGTGGTGATTGATGGTCCCCCTTTTTTGCTGGGATGAGAGATCTTAGTGTAGAAGGGTCTTATTTATAGCCGAGACTCATTTATCGGAAGTTTTCGCATACAATATGCATTCAATGTTTTTGATGGAGAACCTTTCATTTTTAGATCCCTATAAATAGCCTTAGGATGATGCATTGTTTATCAAGGCTGATATGGTAGCATCATGATATTGTCAGGAAAGATATATCTACTGACAATGACAAACCTATGATTATCGTGGATAATAGTATATCAAGACAATAAGAAACATGATATTGTCAGAAATAGATATCTTATTTTTGGAACTTATCATGTGAGATAACCAACTCGATTGTTCATTTCATATGCATGATTTATTTTGTATCGTTAAAAACTTGGGTTTTCATATCCTAATAAATCAATGATTTCTTGTGGATCGATGCTATCCTCCTAGCAAGACGATAATAAACAGATATTGTGAGGAAAGATATATATGTTACCCTATGAATCCCCGTGGATGATTGATAGCAAGCAATGATATTGGCAGGAAAGAGATATCTTATTTTGGAATTTATTATGTCAGATCACCAATTGGTTCGTTTAATATGCATGTTTCTAATTGTCTTGCTAGCATCCACAAGCATTCATAGATTTATTTGAATGGGAAAGAAAGGAAACCCAAGTTTTTAATGATAAATAATAAAGTATCGTAATTTTCATGTGGAATAGGAAAAAGCGTGGTATCCCTCGAAACATTATATCTTGCTTTGTGTCTCATATTAATTCATGTTTAAATAATGGACAAACTACAAACTGAATTAGTAGGTACTGCATTGAGTCGCTGGAGTTCGATCCGCATGTTCGTATATACCGCCAGCACATTATCATCCTTATTACAAGATATTAACATCAGTTTACCTATATTATAATTTGTTATATGCACCCGCTAGTATAGCCTACGATTCCATGTACGTGCAGCTAGTAATCTGCTCATTCTCGAGAAAATAATTCATTAATGTGCGAGCAAAACTTTTGAAAAATAAAGTTAAATTCTGACTCAAAATGTCAGTATCGATTCAGAAGTCACAGTAGAGAGGAGGCGACCAGAGGGCGATTTCTCGCCGGCGGCCGCTCCCCTCGCTCTCCCTCCCTTCCGGCGGCCCGTAGGGCTTCGGAGGGCCGGGAGAGCGGCGGAGCTGCCGTCCGGTTCCCTTTCTAGCCTATATACAGTTAGTAGTCTAGGTTAGGGTTAGGGTTCCGCCGTCGTCTCCGGTGATGGCGGTCGGATTTCGTGTCTTCCGCGGCGGATCTGGCGGTGGCGGCGTCGTCGACGACTGCTCCTTGCTCGGTGAGTCCGTGTGGAGTGTGCTTTCCTCCGGTTCTTTTGCGAAAGGGTGGAGGATCTTGTGGTCACCCTTGCTGGCGTCGCTGGCGATGGTTGATCTGGTTTCCGGGCTGTCGGCGTCGAGCTTCGGTGCCGATTTCTTCGGTCTTTTGTTCCCCTCGCCGGCGGCGTCGGTGATGGTGGAGTGCTCTTCCGGGTGGTCGGCGTCGTCCGGCGGCGTCGATTTCTTCGGACTTTTGTTCCTCGATGCGGTTTCCCCGTTGGTGGTTGTTCGGTTCGTCACCTCTCGGATTGGGTCCTTGCGATGGCCGGGTTGGTGCCATCCTCGTACACATCTAATCGGCTTCATCCACAACGCGTTGTGGTCGCGGATCTGGTCGGAGGAGAACGCCGGGCGAAGCTTTCGGTGGTGGCCGGCGGCGAGGAGAGTGTGGATCGGGAGGGTTCTTGAAGAAGGACTTCTTTGTAATTTCTTTTTCTTTGAGGACTTTTCTGTAAAATGGACCCAGGGGTGTCCCTGTAAAGGTGTGGTTGTACTGTGATCCAATATTAATATAACCCCACCCTTTTCGCAAAAAAAAAAAAAAAAAAAGTATCGATTCAGAAGTCTGTAACTCATGCTGGTTTGCCTGGACGGAACAGATCAAACTTACATCATCATTTTCAAAAACGTAACATTAACGATATTATTTCTATCACGGAAGAAACAATTCTATGCGCATCAAGATCCAGAGCAACGATCGCTGGGATACATGCATAACTCAGATCAACACAATCATTAGCCATTAATTAATTATAATCTGCAGCATACAAATCGTCCCTAGCTTCCTCACCTGCTAAAAATCAGGCCAGCATTGCTTGCGCTACACGAGTCAGTTCATAATTGGCATTGACCATGTGAAGCAGCTCAGGTACATCGTTAATTAGCATCAACAGCTTAACCTGGCACGCCGTCAAGTCGGCCAGCATGTCGTGGTAGCCCTGTTTGATATGGGCGTCAAGTCGCAGCGGGAAAGCTTGTCCACGATGTAAAGCATCGTGCCGTGTGCCTGGCCGTACTTGTCCCAGCAGAGTTGGAGTTGGAGGTCCTCCCTCCCGCTGCGGCTGCCGCGGAATGTCGTGCCGTTGGTCAGCAGCTGGCCGATAGTGGCCAATGTGTGCTGGTATTGGAGCATGGTCTGCCTCGCCACGATGAGCGTGTAGACGGTCACTTTTTCCGTATCCGGCGCGTGCTTAAGCGTGTCTAGGCAGAGCTGGTACTGATGAAACTTGTCGGGCACCTTAAGGCATGCCTGTTTCCATGACGTGGTGGGGACGTTGTGGCAAGCTTTGCCGGCGGCAGTGGAAAGGGTGGCGAAGGAGACCACCGTTACAAGAACAATGGTTATGGCCGCCACACTCTTCATGTTTGTTTTTGGTGATCGATGGTTCCTTTTCTTTGCTCGGGTGACAGATCTCAGTGTAGAGAAGGTCTTATTTATAGCTGGGACTCCCTCAATAATTTATTGGTAGATTTTGCAAACAATGTGCACAAAAGTGATAGTCATTTGATCAACTAATTAAAATAAGTTCCAGTATAGATAGATAGATAGATAGATAGATAGATAGATCAACTAGTTAATATATCTTATGAAGTGTATCTTTCTTACCATGTCAAAAAGAATAAAAGATCCGGATCCTAATAAGAAATAAAAATATCCATAGTATCTGACTTTCTTATATATTAACAACAGTCCAGTAGTGAAACACATCTTTTAGTATTATAACTATCTCATAATAAATTATGAAGTGTCATAAATAGCTATAATCACATTACACTTGATCTGATTTTTTTTTGTTTGCTATCTGAATAATATAAATAATCACGTGTTCTTTCTTCTTTTATTGTCTGTCTTTTGTTATCCATGATGTCACAATACACATCAGAATTTTGTCACGTGGAAGATTTCTCATACATCTCTGCCATGCACAAATATTTATATATATAGGAAGTAATAAATGGTGCTATATTGAGTATATCTTTCTTACCATGTCGATCAGCCGGAATCAAAGAGCTAGGCCCTAATAAGAATGTAAATCAAAACTACTCATAGTATCTGATTTTCTTATATTAATAATTGTCAGTTAATGAAACATATATCTGTCGATATTACAAACAAATGCTACTTTTCATAAATTGATATGTGTACTTGTTATGATAAAAATAATATATCCCTCCATGAAGCTGATATTTGTATTTGCAACGTTTCAACTTTGAAAGAGTCAAGATATAAAAGCTTTATAAATTTTTAGTCGAGAAGTAATGGGTTTTGCCTCCTTTGATTCGGAAGCCATGACTTTGCCAACTAATAAGGCCTTGTTTAATGGATCCATTAACTAATTACTAGCTAATTAGTTTTAGTTCTTAGATGTTCCAAACAGTTGGACTATCCAACTACTTGTTAATCTATTGATCTCCATGAAAGCGAGCTGTTTAGACTGTATCAGTCATTCTATACAGAAAGTTCAAAAACGCAACATCAACGATATTATTTCTATCACGGAAGAAACAATTTGATATGCATCAAGATCCAGAGCAACGATCGCTGGGATACATAAATCAGATCAACACAAATCATTACCCATTCATATTATAATCTGCAGCATACAAATCGTCCCTAGCTTCCTCTACCTGCTAAAAATCAGGCCAGCATTGCTTGCGCTACCCGAGTCAGTTCATAATTGTCAAGGTCCATGGCAAACAGCACAGGTACCTCGTTACCCATCATCCACAGCTTATTCCCGCACGCCGTCAAGTCGGCCACCACGTCCTGGTAGCCCTGTTTGATGGGCGTCAAGTCACAGCGGGGAAGCATGTCCTCGATGCCAAGCACCGTGCCGTGTGCCTGGCTGTACTTGTCCCAGCAGAGTTGAAGGTCCTCCCTCCCGCTGCCACGGAACGTCGTCCCGTTGCTCAGCAGCTGGCCCACGGTGGCCAATGTGTCCTGGTACTTGAGCTTGGCCAGCCTCGTCACGATGAGCGCGTAAACGGTCACCTTTTCCGTATCCGGCGCGTCCTTAAGCGCGTCCAGGCAGAGGTGGTACTCATGATCCAGATCGAACACCTTTATACTTGTTTCGAAACAATTACCCCAACTTTCATACTCGCCACACTTTGTTTCGATTATTACATCCTCAAAACATTACCTTAGTTTTTTCAAAAACAATCCAAGTTATTACTCACGTACTTGCAAACCAATTTTAGTGCAATAGCATGTTTCATAGAAAAATTTGGAGCTCCTTCACATGGCATAGTGTAATTAAAATTTGACCATTCCAATTGAAATGGCAAATGCATGTGCTTGCGCAAATATAAGTGTTGTAATGATGAATACGATGGGCGATATTACAGTTACTCCATTATATGGGTTTCAAAGCGATGAGTGCGAGTCATCAACTAGATCGCCCGAAAATTTGAAAATACACGCAACGCAAATACAACTGAAATATATGTATGAAAGTGATCATTAGACAGAGAGACACAGCTGGTATTTGATGAAATTATCAAATAGGTAAATTTGATTCGCACAGAGCATCGTACACGGAATTTAAGAGGCAAGTATTCAAATGATGATATCGCCACCGCTTAGCCAGCTAGTTGCCCGCGCGCCATCTTCCATGGCGTCACCATTACTGAACGCCGAGCAATCTGCCGAGGAAGTAGGCGAGAATGGCCTTGTTCCGGTCGCCCAGGTTCATGTCGTACAGCGGCGAAGAGGTCAGCTGCAGCAGCTTATCCCTGCACGTCTCCATCTGCGCGATGCCGTCTTGTACAGCTTCCCAAGATAGCCCCGAATCGGCATCCGACCAGCGCACCGGCGACCTGCTCCATGGTGCCGGTGCCCAGGCTGTACGCGCCGGCGCAGACGTCGTACGCGTCCTTCTCCTCGCCGACGAGCGAGCCCGCGGCGCCGCCGCCGGCGGCGTTCAGCCGGTCGCTGATGGCGCGCGCCGTGTCGCCGTACGACGCATGGGCGCGCTTGGCGGCGACGAGCGCGTACAGGTCGACGCCGCTGGTCGCGAACGCGACGTCGCGCAGGGCGTCCTTGCAGAGGCCGTACATGAGCGGCGTGCCGGCCGCCGTCCGGCACTCGTCCTCCACGCTCATGGACGGGACGTTCGGGCACGCGGCGGCGAGAGGGAGGTGGCGGTGGAGCGCGGAGAGGAAGGCCACGAGGTGGAGGAGGAAGACGACGGTGGCCTTCATGGTCGTCAGGTGGATGGAACCTTGGCTTGGATCACGGCGATGTTGGTGGTGGGTGGTGGCAAGCAGCACCGCGGCACTAGTCCTTTTAAAGGCGAAATGAAATGTACAGTCATATGGTAAGTTATTTTCTTTATGGAAATTGTGATTATTTGGAAAGCATTTTGTATTGGAATCAGTACTTTCCATGTCGCTATTTTTGATATTTGGTGTTTGGGATCTGCTCGCTCGATCATACACAGCCAAGATGAGATGTGCTTCTTTTGAAGGCATGGCCACCGGCCAGGCATGTCAAACATTTCCTCGGGCTCGTCCTGCACAAGCGGATCTGAACTGCAGATAGAATGTCACGAAGGCCGGGGACTCGATCGCACCAGCTATATATGTCCATTGTGCAGACAGGAACAGGAGACACCGCAACATCTACTATGGCCATGCTCATTCACAAGTCTAAGTATGGAGCTTGTTGCAGAATCAACAATGCTGCCGCAATACCACTCTTTTAACTTTTTATAAAAACTGATACCACCAGATCTAAAAATTAGTACCATGCAAGTTACGAGTTTTGTTCCGCTTTGTACCATTCCACGGGGAAATTAAGTATTTCGAAGAGACCAACATCAACTCCCAAACCAAACCTTTGAGCATGTGTCGCGTGGCTTAAAAAGTTTGAGGAGAACGAGCGCAGACGGGAAAAAAAGTCCCTGCACGGTGGCTGCCGCCGCCGCCATGCTCGCCACCCTGCTCCCCGTCGCGTCGAGCCGCCGTCCCCGCCCCTGCTCCCGCCGCTCCCTACAACCCAGCGCCGCCGTCCCCGCCCCTGCTCCCTGCTCCTGGCGCGACGAAGACAATGGACGAACGGGCCGTGGGGCGACTTCAAACAGGTCGTGGACTGATCTACACCTTGCTAAACTTAGATTGATCTGTACATAGGAGGTTCCGATGAAACGGGATTATCCCGGTCCAAAACGGGATACCGCAAAAACGGGCGGAAATACTTCTAACGTTTTTCGCTCCCGTTTTCGTTTACTGTTTTCCCGTTTTCGTCCGTTACCATATTTTTCCCGAAAATCCGAAAACGGTCCGGATAAAAGCAGGAACGGTCGCGGGACGGGACGGGATTTTTCCGTCCCGTTTTCATCCCTACCTAGCACTACCCTCGTTTTTGTACAAATTTCATTTTTACTCCACATACCATAAGCCAATAAATGACCAAGAAGCCTTCCCTTTCCTATGGGCATGCTCCTTGTTGGGTGCTCCATCGTTCAAACTTTAGATGTATGGTATTTATGTTATTTTTTATGTGAGATGTTTAGAATTTTCAATGTCAACTGGGATTAGAAAAACAGAATGTCAAGACATATAACACAATTGCCTGCTTTTGTATCGATTTGCCTGCTTTTGTATCGATCGGTGATTATTGCCAGTGAAAACAATTCGCCTGAAATTCATCGAAATTTCGATCTATCAGCCCTCTGCGATAAAATGACGTACCGGGCTAAATATTTCAGCCCAATTCGAATTTTTCCTTTGATCCAGCAGAGCCAAGACGGCCTATTTATTCTTCTCCATGTGGTAAAATAAGCAGGTGAAACCCTAGCCGTCGCAAAATTCATTTCTCTTTCGCCGCAAAACACTTGGCGAGTGCGGCTGCCACCCGCAACACAAGGCCTCCTTTGTGCTCAAGTTGTTCTGAATCAGTTTTTTTTTATCAGTCTGCTACTCTGCTCAATGCTTGTGCTCAAGTAGGGTTCATAGTTTATCCGTGATGAACGCCGCAAAACATTACTTTCGAAGGCCAGTGCTTGTTCTGTTGTTCATGAATCATCCTTGATGAACGCTCGTCACTTTTTACAGCCAATGTGACATGCTTGACGATGCTTTTCGTGCTTACACTGTGTCTCCGAAACAAAAGTTTCGGTTTTTTTTTTGGACCCAAATTTTGGATAAATTTTGGGAAAATTCAAAATTTTGTTTGAAAATTTTTGGCCTGAAAAATTGTAAAATATGTGAATTTTGTTTTCGATCTTCACTGATTATTGCATACTCCATAACAAAATTGCAGGCTTCACCTCTGATTGACAAATCTGAGAGCTTGCACCCACAATGGCAACGGCAATCATGAATTAAAGATCCACTAGCAAAGCAGACACTGATACAATCATACAGCTAATGGCTGGTTAGGCCAGTACACAAAGTAACTACTAGTAGTACAGCTAGAAGTTCTCTGGCTAGTGACTAACGACGACTAGCCAAGCACATGGCGTCCTGCCGTCGGCGGCGCGACAAGGCTGCAGAGCAAGGCGGCGAGCAGGGTCTTGTTCCGGTCGGCGAGGTTCATGGCGTACAACGGCGACGCCGGGTAATTCACCATGCCCCTGCTGCACATGTCCATGCCGCGGAGCCCTTCCATGTAGTCCGCCGCCACCCTGTCCTCGCATCCGCCGGCGGCCAGGTCGTCGGCGAGGCGCGACATGGCGACGCGGGCGAGGCCGTAGCCGACCATGCAGTCGCCGTAGGCCGCCTTCTCGCCGCCGTCCTTGACCGCGCCGCCGTCGACCAGCGACACCGCCGCCGCCTTCGTGGCGGCGTACGCGTCGAGCGCGCCGCGCACGGCCTCCGCGGCGAGGCCGGTGACCGGCAGTACCGCCGCCGCGCCGGCGCCGGCCGGCGGACGAGGAGGGAGCAGCGTGCGGCGGCAGAGCGCGCGCATGTGGCGCGTGCCGCAGACCGCCCAGCACGCGCGTGCGGCGGTCATCGACGGGACCCGAGGGCACGGGCCGCCGCCGCCGCCGGCAGTGGCGGGAAGCAGCAGGCAGACGAGCAGCGAGAGGACGACGACGAGGAGGAGAGAGCCGAAGGTTCGTGCTCCGGCCATGGTCGACGGAGTTGCGTGTGTGGATGGATGGACGTACGTGTTGATATGGCGTGGCCGAAGTTGCCGCCGAGTATGCGTAGGAGTTTCTTGGTTATACGCGAATGTCGAAACTGACAGAGAACAAGATTAGCGTGCGAGGTGATCAACACTAGACTTGCTTTTAACAGCGATTTTTGGCAGTGCAGTTGTGCGTGTAGTAAGAAACAGGTTACTGCTGCTGTCACTAGCGAGCATGACACGGACAGTCGGACACAGCTAGTATGATTATGATTCGTACATCGCTAATTAATTTTAGCAGGTCGATGGGCTCGACCTCCCAGTGCCGCCGCGGGAGACGCGCACGCAGCGGCCGCTTCATGCATGACGGCGAAGTATCCTCCGGCCGTGGTGGAGCACGGCTGGGCAGGGCACATCCTCCGGCCGGCGCCGAACGGCATCATCGTCCTGATCTCCCCGGCGTTGCCTGCGGCCAGCAACCATTCAGGCCGGAACTCACCTGAGTGATCACGCCGTCTTGTCCCGTGACAGCCTTGCCAGCGGGAAATGCACCTCCGCGCCAGCCGGAACACACTTGACGTCGAGGCGACGACGTGGTCCTCACACTCAGGGTTTCTTCTTCTTCTTCTCCTTCTTCTTTTTTTTTTTTTTTTTTTTTTTGGAGAATCTGGTTCTCACAGGTACAATGGAAGCTTTCAGTGACCGGCAAATTCAGCCTGCAATGACGACAAAGTACTCGTTACTGCATTGACGCCATTGGAAAACTGTAAATAGCAGTGATGTGCCACTAGAAAGCACTAAAGATAATTTTTAAAAAAAAGACGGCTAGACCATTGTAGGCCTGGACCTGCCCGCCACAACCCGCCTGCCACCAAACTCTAACCGCCGAAGCCGAAGCCGCATCGTGCTAGCTGAGGCCGCCGCATCTCCCTTACTCGTGGAGGGAATATGAGACCTGCCGCCCCAGCACATGATGCCCACCGAGGTCGTCGGTACCTGATGGCACTGTCGAGGAGCCATTGCGCCTGTTGGATCCCGCCCGAAGCCGCCACACATGCACAGATCTGGATGACCCCGATGGCGACTGGCGAGTGAGGGAGGGCCGCCACCGCCTCGCCAACCCCACTGCCACCACCTGGGGAAGGGCGGGGGAAGGGGGGAAGAAGGCCGGGACTCGGGAGAGGGACACCGTGACCGCGCGTCGCACGCAAGCTCGCGAATCCACGCCAGCATGGCCTAGCCCTAAGCAAGGGCTAGGTCGTGGCAGAGCCCTCGGTGCGCCAGGGGCGAGCCCCGCCACTACCACTCTCAACACGAACTCTCGGCCCAGACCACCAACACGGGTGGTCGTAGGCTTTGACTCGGTCATGACTCTGGCTGAGTGCGCTGCTCGACGATGGGACATCAACCAGGAGGGCGACTAATTAATAGAGTGATGGCACCCACCGACAACAACGACCATGCTGGGGATTGTAGCTGCCTTGCGTCCCACTGCCCACTGATCCCTGGTTCCTTCACCTCGAAGGGAACCAGAAGAGAAGCTACTAGAAGGGAGACTTCCCCGATCGCGACAACGCTCCCAACCTGTCCGACCAGGCTCCGAACTGACTATAGCAAAACCAATAGTGTCCAATTTGTAACCTCACCCCTACAACTAGATAAAGGGGTGAGGACCCCCTCTTTAGGGCAAGAAGCAGTTCTTATTCCCTCATCCACTTGTTAGATTTCCACCTCACGCTTGTAACGCACCACACCCGCACGCTCTCAGGAGCTTCTGCTTGCATCCACCTCCTTGTAAGATCTTGAGGATAGGTTACACGAGGAACACGAACTAGCAAGCTCAATTGGACGTAGGGCACTGCCCGAACCAGTATAATCCTATTGTGTCTCTGTGCTACCATCGAATTCCTACGAAAGTGCGATGCTAACTAGTATTGTCAATACGAAACACCGACAACAGGCGTGAGAGGAGGGGGGGGGGGGGGGGGGGGGGGGGGGCGGAACACCAACAACAGGCGCGAGAGGGGAGGCGGAGAAGCCAGAATTGCTGTGAAGTCTGAAAGAGTGGAGCGGTTGCGGTTTATATATGGATGATTGGTTTGGGCTTGTTTTGGGCTGCCCGTAAACTTTGGTTTTCTGGTGACGGGTGCTAACGTCAGCGGCCTATAAGTAGTGCCAATTTTTAGATGACGAGACATGTTAATGTCATGATGACCGTCACTGTTATTTTGGGGCTGCAGATGTCATCATTTTTCTGTCACCGGTAAGACATTCCTATGTATGACGCCTGCCACTACTGAAAAATGCCCTGCGTCACTGCAGGTCTGATTGTACTAGTCGCAACCATCACTTTGCAAAAGCAAATATCATGAACATGCACAATGGCTATAAATACTATACTATCTTTTCTTATTCAATAAAACCTTCTCGTTGACGATATCAGCGTTCGAGATGAAGATGTCAATCTGTCATCATGGGAATATTTGCTCGATGATTGTAGGGGATGGTTAGATCTACTTAAAAGTGTTGGGCTAACTTTTGGGTACAGAAAGGTTTCCTTCCGCTTAGGACAAAAGCTCTCGAGTTGGGCCAATTGTGATATCAGACCGCGCCATGGAAATATTATCCTGTATGTAGCGAACCAATCGCAACAAAAACTAAAACAAAACAAAAAAAGACCAAAAAAAAAACTTCTAGTTGAATTATGGTACTCCTCTAGACTCTACTAGAGTTACTTCACAAGAAAAATGAATTATCTAACAAATTCACCTCTATTCATTTCCTCGAGGCGCTGATAAGCGCCCTGTTACCAATAAATTTCCCTGTTATCAACTAGATATTGGCTCCTGACTTCACATGACTTAGCTGAATTCCCACTTGATTACAAAAATTTCCATCCTAGCGTTCCAAAAATGGCTAAAGCATGTAAAGTCACATTGCTAGGTGAGAGCAAATTCTAAAATTTCACATGGCTTCGTCAGGTTTGTACAACATTGAAAAGGGGAAAAAATCCTAGCACAACCAGCCATCCTTTGGACCTAACAAAAGAATGCTTCTTTCCTAAAAGGATGCTACTGTACATATCAATGTGAGATCTTGAAGTTCTTGGGGCGCTGCAGCCGTTTCCTGGCTTTCCGTGCGCTCAAAATGCCCAAAATTAGATCGCTACTTTCATCACAAGTACAATCGTAACCCATCAATTTCACACTAAGGTCCTTGCATAACAATTCTAACCTACTTTTATCATTGTCGCTTGAAAGTTGCAGCCGATCTGCCTGTTCCCGGGAGATGGTGGCATACAAATAGAAGGTTTGACGATCAACTTTCTGAGCTGCAGGGGCCTGATCCTTTTGATCTTCCTTTAAGTCATGATTCTTGAGCGGCAGAAGCAAATGTGTGTCGAGTGAAATCCTAGCTAATCCTGGAGCCTCTGGATCCTCAGGTGTCACTGAAGAGAACACGAATGAGAATCTCCCAAATGCTAGATCTGGCTCCATGAAAAGATCTTCGAGGGAACCATTGGGTAGTCTCAGGCTTTTCTGCAACAAATACTTCTTTTGATCAGTATCTGATCTACTCTCTGCAGCACGAAGAATTTTCGAGGCTTCTCTTAATCCGCTCAACAAAGCTCCATGCATTGTTGCAGGGTATGCACGATTTGTCGCTTCTCCAGCAAAGAAGACCCGTTCATTGATACTCTCAGCAAGGATGTCGTAGTCAGCACCAGAAGACCCAACTCTGATGTGAGAGTATGAACCCGAGCAAAAAGGATCGCTACCCCATCTTGTGCAAACTGATTGAATGGGATCAGGAACAGTAACACCTTTTGGACCATAGATACCTGAAATATCATTAAAACATATGTTCATTGCTTATCTTAATGAAAGAAATACTAATTAAAAATAGATAATGTTATGTGCATTTCGCTATTTATCTGCCTATCACATCAAATATTTAATAGTACTTACATTCTACTCCCCTACTTGTTGTAATCAACTTATGCTTGAATCTTAGGGACAAACAAGATGCACATGGTATGCATCAAATATGCAAGATCCTTTATTCCTATGCTCCGAGGCAAGGCAGAAATTTGCATTTCTTTTAGTTGTGATCTTTATAAGCAAAACATGACTCAAACAAATTATCCAAGGGGATAGAGTCATATCATTATCAACTTCCTTTTATCAAGCCAATTTAGTAACTTACAACCATTTTGATACTTTGCTGTGAAAATCAACAACTTCTCACCAGGGGCCCACATGTGAGCTTTTGGTAGGCCTATGATGTCAGCAAAGGGTAGCTGAAAAAGTTATCGGTTCTTTTTCTATGAAATGTCACAAACATAGTCTTCTGCAAACGTGCATTAGAGGTCGTAGATCTTTGCAACATGTAATAAATTGTTGCTAGTTCTTTTGACTTATGTTCCTCTCTTTGCTTCCCTTTGTTCTTGTGGGATTCATCCCTAGCCAACCTCAACTTGCTTAGGACTAAAAGGCTTTGTTGTTGTTGTTATATTAAAGTAGTTGTAGAATTTTTAGCTCCCCTTGTTATTTTCAAATTCTTCATTTCCAATTTGTTAGAGTATAAGGTAAGGATACAGGTGTTACAGTAGAGCAAGAATAATTTCTCCACTTCCACTCTCGTCAACTAGCATCACATCATCTACGAAGAGCATACAGGCCTAAAACAAAGTATATGAAGTGTAATTTCAGTGCTATGGGGCATGAGGATAGATATGTCAGCCTTGATGGTCAAGTAGTGCCCAAGAAAGACATTTTTCGTTACTTAGGGTTGATGCTACATAAGGATGGAGATATCGATGAAGATGTCAGTCACAGAATTAGAGTTGGATGGTTGAAGTGGCGTCAAGCAGCAGGTGCCCTTTGCGACACTAGGGTGCCACAAAAGTTAAAAGGAAAATTCTACAAGTGCTATGCGATATGGAGTAGAATGTTGGCCTACCAAAAGACGACATATCCAGCAACTAAGCATAGCAGAGATGCATATGTTACGATGGATATGTGGCCACACAAGAAAAGATCAAGTCCGGAACGATGACATACGAGAGAGATTAGGGGTGACACCAATTGCGGGAAAGATTGTACAACATCGCTTGAGATGGTTTGGACATGTTCAACGGAGATCTGAGGAGGCGCCACTATGTAGCGGGATAATACAAGTATACAACATCTCGAAAATGTGGAGAGAGACAAAGGTCGACCAATTTTGACATGGACGGAGTCTGTGAAGAGGGACTTGAAGGATTGGAATATTGCTGCGGAGCTAGCCATGGATAGGAGAGAGTGGAAGCAAGCAATCCACGTCTAGAACCTTGATTTCCCCTCTTTTTTTTTACCTTAACCCTTTGGTGTTTTACCTTTTGCATTCCCTTCTTTCTCTTGTTACCCTGTTTTTCTTGCTCTTTCTTCTTTTTGTTTTTGCGCCTCTTGTTGGTTCCTGCAGGTTTCATCTCTAGCCTACCCCAACTTGTTTGGGATAAAAAGGCTTTGTTGTTGTTGTTGTCGTCGTACTGTCGTAGTCCATTTATAAAAGCTAAAAAGATATCTCTGTAATTAATCCTAAAACTTAATTTCCTATAGATTTTTTCCACCATTTTTCTTAGTAATTTATTATTGCTGGGAAAAAAACAAGTCCCTAGCACTTGGCGAATCATATAGGCTCCTCGCGAACAAAAAAAAACATATTGGCAGTAGCTAAAAAGGTATTCTCTCCTGTTTTCCATGGATGATGTTAGAACAATTTTTTTTAGTTTTAAGTTCATTATTGAGTTAAAAATTATGTTCTAGTGCCATCAATTAAGAACTGGAGGGAATAAATAACAAGAACCTTAGCGCTAAATGGAACGTAAGTTTTTGTTATGACCGACTTCTAATTCTGGATCCTAATCAAAGCACTATTGTAGCTGGTACCCATACATCCCCCCCCCCCCCCCCCCCCCCCCCCCCCCCCCAAAAAAAAAAAAAAAAACCGTGAACTATGAAACCATCTAAAATATTCCAAGCATTTTTCAAAACAGAAATCGTAAACTCCTCAAATAAATTTTCCATCACTACAGATAACATGGCGATGGCTTGCCCCTGCCCTTCAGTACCAAGCTGTCACTAGCCCTTTCCACTCTTAATCCTCTCTCAGCTGTCTGTCACATGTCTACCCTTTCTCCTTTCTGCACAGATCTCTTCATCCACAAGTCCCATTTGATCCCACCAACACCAATGCCATAAGAACATACAAATAGTAGGAGTAGAGGGTAAAGGAGATCCTACAGGCATTGCTAAGCGACAGTAGAAGGGTAGAAACAGGAATCGTAGGACAGTCTGTGGGAAACATTGATTTGTTGAGTCATCCGATTGTTGTTGGCCATGTCACCCGCCACGGTAGCTAAAACACCTTCTGAACCACCACAGGCTTAGTTTGGATAGGTCGGGATTGGTCCTAAACTGCATAATCCCTCAACATCCAGACAAGCCATTAGGGTGAGTACAGTTTCTTAAGTTCCACGAAGCATTTCGACGGGGTCACAACTCACAAGCAAAGTGGTTAAGTTCTTATCCTACACCAATTACTCTATCATATGCTTCACAATAAATTGAAAAGTTTAGATCTAAATTGATTGCCAGCCCATTGGTTATGTAAATCAACATTACCAGCATTACTTATAAAGGCAATGCTTAAGAAATTTCAGACAGACAGGATTAATGTAGAAATGTTAAAAGTACAAATTTTTCAAGTTGAAAATGGCTCAACAAACATATAAACGGATTCACATAAAAGGAGTATCAACTTAATCAGCACAAGTGCCACTGTATCAAATATGGAGTGTATATGAGTCTAGTAACTTCCAAATGTGAAATTTTAATGCTACAACAATCCTACTTGAATTGTTACAACTCGTCCACCTGCTATAGTAACACTTAAACTCGATCATAAAACCATAAAGGAAACTTCAATGAAGTGAGAAACAATTATGCTATCTTCAGCCATTCAGTGAATATTGGTTAGATATGAGATACATCAGTTAGACATTTCCTCATAACAGTACTCATTATGCTATCCACACAAATACCGAGTATGCACTTGTCTTAAAGACCTAATTACACTTCTAGTGGCATCAAAGATATAAATAGTCCAATCACGCACGGTCGTTGTGTTGGAAAACATTTTTTTTCCATTTTTGTAATTCTTGGAGTTTCCATTTAGAATTTCAATAGTAATTAAGCTTATTAAAATCACAAGAGAATAGAGTTAGAGTGTACCTCTAAGAATGCCGAGTACTCGATGAAGCGCAACAATGGGATCAACCTTTTCAAACTCCAAAGCAGCCTCTCCTGCCACAAGTGCAATAAGAACTGCACCGCCAGATACAGTGTGGTAGCTGTAGAAGAGAAAGAACTCCCCACGCTTGCTACTATCCTTATTCAAACATCCAAACGTATCGATTTCCTCATCCCAAAACACATGAGGAAACACCATGGCCACCTTATTCAACAACCCAAACCCGAGCCTCTGTATTGCTCCAAGCTTCTGCTCAGGCAACTCTGGGTCAAACACGACGCTCCCACTCTTGAGCACCCCAAGGGGGATTGTACAGAGTGCCATATCAGCCTGGAAAACCTGCCCACCTTCCACCGTGACACTAACTCCATCCACTCCATGCTCGATCCGCTTCACCGTCTTTTCATACAACACTGGAACACCATCGCACAATGCGTGTACAAGCCGGGAATTCCCTCCAGCTAAGAAGCAATGGTCTCCCCCCATCTCGTACGGGTCATCCTGGTCCCAGTGAGCGAGCGAGAGCTCCGATAGGCATCCTGCATTGGAGAATTCCAGATTGGCGAAATGCCAATCCAAAAGCATCCTCTCCTCCTCTGTCCTCGCCACATGGTAAAGTCTCCTGAGCTTCTCAATCGCTTCCCCAAGTGAGATTTTCTCAGCGGCCTGACTCAGAGACTCTCGGAGCCTGGTGGCGTGGTCAAGAAGCGTGTTGAACACCAGATCAATGCTCCTGTCCAGCCTGGTCTCCACGGTCCGGCCGTCGGGGTAGTAGAGCGGGCAGCGGTCACGTACCTTGTGCAGCGGGATGCCAAGCTGCCGCGCGAGCACGCCGAGCGGGTTGGCGTGGATTCCGGTAATGACGCTTCCGCCCAGCTCGACGGCGGCCTTGTCCCCACCGAGGCGGGTCGTATAGACGCGGCCGCCGGGGCGCGCTCGGCCCTCAAGGACGAGCACACGGAGGCCGAAGCGGAGGAGCTGGCGCGCGGCTGCAAGCCCCGCCAGTCCAGCACCGACGACGAGGACGGAGGCGGCCGGGCCGTCCTTGGGCGCAACGTCGGGGGGCGGGGCGGCGGGGAACGAGGCGGACACGCCGAAGTTAATGTGCCCCTCGCGGGCGAGGAACCCGTGGGCGGCGGCGACGAGGTGGTCGTAAGTGGCGGCGACGGTCTCGAGGACGCGCGCGCGGGGGAGCGGCGCGGCCGGGTCGGCGCGCCAGGAGGCGAGGATGTGGTTGCGGACGACGATGTAGTCGTTGGGCGCGTCGGCGACGGGGCCCGGGAGCAGGGGCCGCTCCTCGGGGAGCAGCTCGTCTATGGGGAAGCCGACGGAGAGCGCGATGAGAGCCTCCTTCTCCGTCTCCCGCTGCCTCTCCTCGGCCGAGAGGCGGCGCAGGCGGCGGATGCGCCGCGACGGGGCGTCGCCGAGGTAGGCCTGCAGCTCGACGTCGAGTAGGGACTCGTCGTACGACGGCGGGCGCGACGACGCCGCGCGCCGCTGCGGCCGGCGCGGCGGCGACATCGCCGGGATTTGGGTTTTTCGCTGTTCGTTTGGTGTGGGCGCTCCGCCGCCGCGTTTAGTTATGTTTTGGGAAGAGGAGGGACTAGGGAGGGAGAGAGAGAGGTGTGAACGGGGAATGGGAGACTTCGTTGATGTTTGCGTGACATGTGGGTCCAATATGGAAGTGAGGGAACGCGTGGAGCGGGTTGACGAGGTGGGTGGATTTGGCCGTGGCGTCATTGCGTGGTCCATGCTCTTTGGGCCCGTTTGTCTGTCTGACGTGTGTGGAATGCTTTCTGTGAGGAGCACGCTCGTGCGGTGGTGGGCTCTACGGATCCAGATAGTTAAAGGCCGATCTGCTTCTTTTATTTTTGAGGTCATAAAGGCCGATCTGCTGTCATCGGCCCGTTGCGTCAGTCATTAAAATCGAGCGAACAGAACTGTACATGATGGTCATGAATTATCAGGCCAGCCCATTTGTTTCCCTATGCTGAACTAGGCCCACGCGGTACATTTAGGCCCAATGGTCATCTCGTGTCAGTTCATCGACTCAACCACTTCGTCTTTCCCTGTTGCTTGCTGGTTGCTGCGGCAGCTGACAGAGAGCTTCAGCTCAGCCGCCAGCCACCGAGATCAGCCTGAGCCTGCCGCCGCCGTGCCTGATCGTTGAGAAGGGTGGTCGCCGGCCGCCCCTGCCTTGCTAAGCGCGCAACCCCTGTCGACATTTCCTCGCGTTTAGCTTGAGGAATCTGCCGCTTCTGAGTGGCCGCATCTCGGGTGCAGATCCAATTCATCCCCCTGAGCGATTCCGTTGCTATCGAGAATTCGAGATTTTAGCCTCAGAAATGCCGATGTCCTCCCAAAAATTGGATCTTTGGAGCTCCAGTTGAGCTAAGGAAGGAAGGCGCGAGCTCGCCGGGGAAATGAGGAAGCATTGGGGGTTCAGCTCCGGCCCCGCCCGGCCGTTCGGCGACCGCCGGTGGCTGATACCCTTCCTCGCCAGCCTGCTCGTCACGGCCACGATCCTCCTCGCCGCCCTCTGCGGCCTCTTCTCGCCGCCCTATCATAGCGGCGGCGGCGGCGACACCTTCCTGTTCGACCTCGTCTCCCTCGACGGCTGGGACGACTCGCCGCCGGGCGACGGCGCCCCCTCCGTCGAGTCCGGAATCAAGAGCCGGCTGCTGGACAACAGTAACAACAACGGCGACGACGACGATGACAACCCCGACAACGCCGCCGTCAACTCGGACGCCTCCGACGCGGAGCCGCCGCGGATCGCGTACCTGCTCGAGGGCACCAAGGGGGACGGCCTGCGGATGCGGCGGACGCTGCAGGCCATCTACCACCCGCGCAACCAGTACATCCTGCACCTCGACCTGGAGGCGCCGCCGCGGGAGCGGATCGACCTCGCCATGTACGTCAAGGGCGACCCCATGTTCAGCCAGGTCGGGAACGTGCGGGTCATCGCCAAGGGCAACCTCGTCACCTACAAGGGGCCGACCATGGTCGCCTGCACGCTGCACGCCGTGGCCATCCTCCTCAAGGAGGGGCTGGAGTGGGACTGGTTCATCAATCTCAGCGCCTCGGATTATCCCCTCATGACTCAAGATGGTCAGTGTTCTTGAGCTTCTCCCTCCATTTATGTAAGAGTGAAACATTTTCTTTTTCAAGGTATCTCAATTTGTATGGTTTATCTGCTGTAATCTGTTCAGATAGTGTGCTTGAACACACTGTTTATTATGTTTCGAAGGATTGAAGTAGTAGGCATCGTTGTCTTAGATGACACTGCCATGTCCACTAGTTGCACTAGATTGCACTATTCCCGTAGATAACACCTGTTTATGTGTCAACAAACAGACCACATTGATTGTGCGAACTACCTAACCTGACCATTCACTTGTTATTTCTGTAGATAATTGTTATCTTGTACTACTCAACTGTCTGTCTTAATTGTGTCCACTACTTGTCTTAACATGACTCTAGTACCGCAGACAACCATATTGAGTGCAGATGCTTATGCAGGAGACATCAAAATGTAATGTGAAATAGCCCCCTTGTGTTAATAGGCATGTATAACAATTTCATCTCCGCAGACATCTATTTATGGTACTGTTTTCACACAGAAAGGCGGTACTAGCAGTAGTTTTCATTCATTTGAGGATTAGCATACCTCTATAAAATATAATGATTCTTCAATTTCATACATAAAACAGCAACATAGCTATTGAAGTAATTGTACTTATACGATTAAATGCTATTGTTCATGTGCAGATATACTTCATGTGTTCTCTTCTTTGCCAAGAAATCTTAATTTTGTAGAGCACTTTCAGTTATCCGGGTGGAAAGTGTAAGATTGCTTGATAAATTCATCATTTTTCAGTTGACTCACATCATACGGCATGCTTTATTTTCCTCTTTCACATGTCTATGTGGTTTCCACACAGGATGCAAAGGGCAAAACCAATTGTTCTAGATCCAGGGCTCTATCTATCAAAAAAGTTTGACCTTACCATGACTACTGAGCGGAGAGAATTGCCAACGTCTTTCAAATTATATACTGGTACGCCTGGTTCTCAGATTGCAATCTATTTTGCACTTAGGCATTCCTGAAGCTATTATATCCATAAAGAAGTGATGTATCCATGAGGCTATTGGCAAGGGTGTGGGCGTGTGGCCACCAACAATTTGATATATTCAATAGTTTAGCCTTTGAGGCCTTCTGTTTTACAATCAGTGAACCACAGAAAAGATTTCAGTTTCAGCACTGTCATGGCAGCAAATTGCAAGCACCCCTTAAGCTAGAAGCCTATTGCGGTCTGACCATTGCAAGATTGCAGTTTCTTAATTCATCTTGAACAAAGAATTGTGGGCCATGTCCTGATTTTCTTTTCTTCATGAACTCAATTCATCAGAGATCAGACTATTGCTATCATCAACTAATGCTTGTGTACGATGACACAGAAGAGTGCTTCAAAGTCAAGATGAATCTCGCATAGACACTAGTCACTAGATACTGTCCGCATTGCTTCTTGAATTCTACCTCCTTATGTCCTATGTTTACAGTATTTATATGCTCTCTTTTCAATAGGATTATTGAAGGTTTGTTTGTATTTTTGCATTTTCTGCAACAAAAAGACTAACCAAAAACATACTGGTCAATGTGACTAATCAAGTTTTTCGGACCCAGACCTTGGAATTTGGTAATGGTATTAGGTTCTTGTTTTGAAATGATCAATTCTTCTGATTGACCATAGATATGTTCTTGTTTTATTAGTTCCTGTTGAACTAGATTTAGTTTTTTTTCCCAAGAAATAATCTGTGGAATCATTCAATGAATCATTGATGACTAAATGAATAGAAATTTTACTCTTTTATCACATGCTAAAATGAGTTAATAGTGATATAGAAAAAGGAAAATTGGAATATAAGGTGTAAAGATTTAAAATTTCTGCATTTCAAATATTAGAATGCTTTGTTTATTCACTGTTGATGGAAATTAATTGTTTGGTCCCATGTTTGATTGACAGGGTCTGCTTGGATAATGCTCACTAAATCCTTTCTCGAATACTGCATATGGGGTTGGGACAATCTCCCACGGAACCTCCTGATGTACTATGTGAACTTCATCTCCTCACCAGAAGGATATTTTCAGACAGTCATCTGCAACTCTGAAGAGTTTCGGGGCACTGCAGTTGGCCATGACCTGCATTACATTGCTTGGGATTATCCTTATCCGAAGCAGCATCCATTGATCCTCTCCATGAAGGACTTCAACAAAATGGTCAAGAGCGGAGCGCCATTTGCGCGGAAGTTTCCCAAGGATGACAAGGTCCTGGACAAGATAGATCGTGAGCTCTTGCACCGCTCCGAGGGCCGGTTCACTCCAGGAGCATGGTGTGATGGTAGTTCTGAAGGAGGGGCTGATCCATGTTTGTCAAGGGGTGAAGATTCAGTTTTTGAACCTGGTCCTGGTGCTGAGAGGCTGCGAGGCCTGATGAAGAAAGTACTTTCATGGGATTACCGCAATGGCAGCTGTTCCTCACTTTCTTATAATCAGACAAAAAGAGATTGGTATCTTCCTAAAAGTAAAGGATAATTCGGATGTCCCCTTGCTATGCTATCTTGTAAATGCAGCAATTGACCACCACTTTCTTTGGAATGAACAACACTGATGAATGCAACTTGTTGACCAAGAAAATGTTGATGTACACATATCAATATATCACACAAGAGAAAAGCCTTAAGCTGACAGAACTTAACGATGGCTAGAAAAGCCACAAGAGTCTATCCAGAAATTTCTCCGAGACACCTAACTCGGAATAGTCTACACTCGTTTGCTCTACACACTCACTGTAGAGATTAGATGCAGATAATCGAACTTTTTCCAACTGCTGGAGGGAATTGCTTAGGACCATCATGAAGTGTTCAGCAGAAACTGTTACCAGGTTCAGTTCTGATGAAAAACGAGCTGTTAGTTATGTACTGGAATTCTGGAAGACCTGGGAGATCGGTGAACTTTGTAACTGGTGCGTACAGAATTCTGGCAAGTTTATCACTCTGTCACCCCCGAAATATCTTTAGGGTTGGCAAGGCTTTGAACTATTTTCCCGATATACTGCTGATTCTGACCTAATTTGCTTGTCATAATATATATTTGACATCAAAACAGTCTCCGATGCACACTCACTACTGTTTCCAAGTATGTATCATTAAAGGATAATAAAAATAGAAACTATGCTTAAAATGTGAATTAAGCAATATAGTTTTTATTTATGGACCCAAAATGGTTTGATAATAGTGTTTATTGGAGATTTACTTTTAGTGCACCTGTTATGTAGGAACGGCTTGTAACATCTTTTGTCTCAGCTGTTCATCTCTGGTACTGTAGTAATTTGCTGCTGCGGACCGCTTTTTATCCCTGATCACACTTGGTGCATGGACAACGTGTGAGAATTTTAGCATACGCGGCGCATGGTTTGGACACACTGATCGTGTTCTGGCCGGCTGTGTCTTTTCTGAGTGCTCTGCTTGTGAGTGGAAACGTCAGGAGCTTGCAGGATCTCGATGGATCAGCCTGCCTACCTGACGGTTCAAGTGAAGTCGCTGAAATGGTCTTAGGATTTGCTAGGACTATATTTTCATGTGTTCGGTCACTTAGAAGAGCTGTGTAAATATCGAGTTTAGAAGAAAACATCAAGTTTATGCAATTTATACAAATATTTCATTACAGTTTGTTTTTCCCCAAAAAACTTATGTCATTAATTCATTCCAAGGTTTTTATGCAACTGCAAATTCGCCGACAGCCTTGACTGTGGGGTTTGATAATAAAATTTGGAAAACCCTGCAATTAAGTTTCAAAGGGACCAGATCCCCCTGTCTATATTCGTATTCTCCATTTGAATTTGGATTGACGAATCTGCCGCACGACTGAGGTTGAAATAATGCCACTTTTGTCAGCAATCCTTTGATACTTCTAACGGAAAAATCAACACCTAATCGCACAAAAAAAAAAGGAAAAGTCAACACCTAATATTGTCCTCTGCAATTTTAGCGAAAATAAATCATCATTACAGTCCTTCATTTATTCTTATGTCTCCTTTTTGTGCCCTCTTGTAAATTGAAAAGAAACCCGGTTTTTCTACACAAATTAGAGCTTAGACAAGTGGCACGTCGTCCTTGGCACCGGCAGGACTAGGTGGCAACCTAATTGAACATTTGTCCCGTGTGAATCTGAAAGCGATGTTTTTTTTTTTTGCGAAAGAATCTGAAAGCGATGTTAAGAACTAGTAGTAGGTAAAAATATTTGTGTCCAACCTCCCTGTTCGACAAATCAGCCTGAAATTATATGCTTGCAATATCTCTTGATCCTTCCTGAAACTTTTCTGTGACACCCATTTCCTAACTAGAAATGTGCCAACATTTGGAGACGGCGACATCCACAGCCATAGCAGACAAAAAGTTGCCAAATGAACTTTTGGAATTTAAAATGTGTTCTTTTGTTCCCTCCTTTTTGTTCTGGTAGAAAAGCTACCAATTAGTTGGCAGAATATGTGCACGCACGAGCCACTTGATTCGCGTTGTATTCGTGGTTCGTGCTTTTTCTGTGTGTTTAACAAGGTGATCAGTCCAAAACCAGGAGTCAAAACAATCTTAACGAGATCGGTTCCTTTGCGGAAAGTTTGGCATCCGGCCATGGAGTTTGACCTTAGTCGGTTTGGCTGTAAATTTAAATGGATTTTGGATTGCATGTGATATGCAGGGGGATGTAATCCTGAATTCACATTTCGACCGACATCCTTTGCGCCTTTATTCCCTGGTGCTCTTTGAAAGCAATTGTTCATGCTGTTATTTTTGTTCTGCGTGGTCCAACTTGTTCACTGAACACTACCAAAGTAATCGAGGGGCCTCTGTAGAATGCATACATTACTTCTGAAAGTATATAATTGTCAGAAGAGTGTAAAATCCGATCACACTTCTGCACCCAGTAGTGAAAATGTGACGAACTACATGACATCTTTCGGTGTGTCAGGAAAAAATGCTGTTTACATTGGAATTCAGACATCATCTGGATAAAATACTTGGAAGCGGTATTTTCAGAGGAGAGTTCAAATCCGACCAGTGTGTTAAATCCTGAAAGGCTCCACAGCTGTGGAGAAGATCTGATGTCCGGAAAGTTCGTGCAGCCTGCGGTTGGAACTGCCAACTTGACTCCTTTCCTAGGCTGCCAAGCATGTCCATGTCATCACTTTATACCTTACAATGCAAGCACTACGTGGACTCACTTGCCTCTGACTTTTCGATGAATTTTTAAGGTTTGTTTTCTCGCTCTAAGAGTTTCAGTCGTCATCTCCGTGTCCCACTTTGGATGCAACAAAAATCGAGCACAGGTGACAAACAGTTTTTATTTTGAATGAGGGTTATGGTAAGTCGCAAATCGATTCGATTGAGCTAGTGTTTTGCACAATATATCATCTCTTTTACACTTCAACATTTATTGGGAATGCGGGAATTTCGCAAGAGAAATTAACTAGTTCTGAGAGGCATTTTTTTGTATATCCTTACAACTTAGTCAAGACTCAAGAACTTAGCCAAAGTGCCAAACAAGACCTAGAGACGACATACGGTTGATAGATAGGACTGTTAGGCTTCCAAAAAGTCATTCAACGGATCAATATTACAGCCGTCAACGGGAGGATACGCAAATGCAAGACCATCACGCCTGTGCCAGCTCACGTAGAGAGACGTTGCTGGACTGATGTTGTACTGCGTACTACAGTAGCATTTTCCTGGAGAGGAGTTTTACTGTCCAAAATACTGACCATTAGTTTGTCAACCTTGAGCAGCTGCCATGCGCCTTCCTCTACGGAAAGTTAGACTGTTTGCATCCCCTGCTTGTTGAACGGACTACAGTTTCTTCAGGTCTCCAGTTAGACTGTTTGCATCCCCTACTTGCTTGCTTACCAAGCTCAGTGGACGGTCCAGCGAGGAATACACATTTGTTTGGGACAATGCAAGACCATGCTCCCAAGAATTGTTTGATGTTATAAGAATCTGTTTGGAACGCAATAATTCCATCTTTAGAGTAAACTCCCTCCCAATGACTGAACGGTATATCTAATGGAACCACTTGTTGGATCGGGAACTCAGGGCGTGTTTGGCTAAAAATCAACTTGAGACAGGCACAAGGCTTATAATCTTCTTCAAGCATAGATTCCACTTCCACATTGCTGAATGAGTTCCACTTGTAATGCATGCAGAGGCTGTTTGATTTTTCAAAGCTGGCAATTAGTCTCGCACGTTCAGTCAGTCTCCTAACAAGTGTGGCATGCAGAAATATATTCGCAGACAGTTAGTCCTCTTAATTCGTAGTATCTTCCATTCATGTGCATGGAGTCACTTTTGTTCAATAAAGGCCTAGCAAATTATTCCATTATCACCCCCAACTCGTCAAGAGATTCATATGTGCTCCATTATATTGAATCTATTGAACAATCTTCTGAAAGCGTTTTCGTAAGGGTACTGATACCATGACTAAGTAAATACTACTAACCGACTAACTAGAAGGTAGTAGCACGTTAATTTGGGGCAAAACATTAGGCAGTTGTGAGTGCTTCGTTCTAATATACTGCTACTAGCAGTACTGGAAAAGTGGCGTTCTGAATTTTTGGAGAAAAAGTAGAGAATGAAATCAAAAGAGTCCTTCGACGCAATTGGTCGAACAAATATTGTCCGCACGGACGTAGAACACCACTTGTAGGACAAATTTCATGGAAAACATACCCACTCTTCATTCTGATTATGAATCAGTTGTAGAAGCGCTATTTTTTCTGTGTTTGTGATAAGGAAATTTCATTGATGTTGAAGCTGTCTCTAAACCTGACGAATTTTTTCCAGACTTGTATGACTAATTTCATGGGCAACATATCCACTTTCTATATTAATACTTATCTGAGGGTACTTGGCAAAAAAAGTATTTATATATCTGAGGGAGAATTTTTATATTCAAATAAGTATAGGGTGAAGATTGCGGTCCTATGTCTATAGAGCCTTATCTTCATGGAGGAAATATACATAGCACTACAGGTAAATAACCAAATTTGTATTTAAAACCTACATAATGTTTAAAAGAACAAATGCAAGTAGTACACTATATCTTGGGTAAAAACTTACATAATGCATGACGGAAGGCATGACGCAAATCTGGATACCTCTGGTCCTCTACCAAGAAACAGTTTCGAGGCTGACGAGAAGGATCAGAATGCAGCTGAGGTAGGGCCATCTAGTAAGCTGGTCAAGTACATACTTGACGAATTGACCTAAAATTTCATACGTACCTTTTTCTTGGAACAAGAAATCGGATCATATTTTAGTCCAATACGCATCTTAGTAACCTAGACATTCTCACGGAACACGTACTTGCACAGCGCTTAAAAAATGGCGGCTCCTTACCTAAGTGCGGTTAGGTGTTGAAACTATAGCTTGGTTAAAATTAAACCCTTTGTTAATTACTCGACCAAAGCTCGTATACATATGATCCCGCGTATTCCTTCTCCTTGTCTGGACAAGTTTAGTGTTATTGCGGGACCTATCCATATGAACAGCGTCAAGTCCAGCTTATTATATTACTATGAAGTCTATAATCCATAATGACAATATATTCTTGTCTTGTGTAAGTTGACTTTTAGCGCAAAAAAGCCTCAAAGTTAAGGAGACGGATTCTTAATTTGATTTCCTAAAGTTTTTCTTTTAAAAGATCAAAAGTTGTAAAGATTTTCCTTCATTTACATCAATGCTAATTCTATCTAACCAAGGTGTCCATAACAACTAGATTGATCACCTTATAAAACATATGTATCTACTCTTAATTATAAACAAACCAGGAAAGTGCGGCAGCTAAAATTCAAACAAAAAGAAATCCAAAATGATTCATGGGTTTTAGTTGATATATATGTACGATTCTGGCTGAATCTCTTCTACTTTGAGCTAGAAAAGTAAACAAGCAGCTTAGGATCACAAATCTCAAACCAGTTAGCTGTAAAGGAAACGGTGTCATGGACGTGTAAGCAAAGAATTCTGACGACAAGCACCGAACAAGAAAAGAAAAGAAAGGATAGAAGAAAATCTAAGCTGCGTTGTAAGAAAACACAGGAGACTTGCTAGCCAAGTAGCTGGGTTCTTGGTTACCTCGGGATGTCGGAGACCTTTTGAAAAGTATCAATATTTGCAGAGCTTGACTTGAGAATGAATCTTTGTTTGGCTGTCAAATTTATCTTGCAGACGTAATTTAAGTGGTCGTTTGGTCCAACATGCAACAACCACCACTGCTCTGTTTACTGAATCTTGTGGTTAGTCAAGATCACAGTAAAGGTGGTACTGGTGCAAAAGATATATTTTTTACCACGGGTTAAGAAATTCTGAATCATTTGTTTTGCTTTTCCTTTTAGAATTAATCAACCGGCATTTTTTAGAATCAGTCAATTGCCATCTTTAGAAAAATTAAAATTCGGTGATTAGATAAATGAATTGCTGAAAGGAATAGTCCCAATCCTACTAGCAGCCTTAAACATGGTCTGGCAGACTGTCAGGGAACAAAACTAACGACATGTTGCAGAGGTACACGAGGTTTGATCCCCAAACAGATATAAGAATATTTGCAAAATAATTGACACTGTTTTGTGTCAGGATATGATTGTGGCCGAATATTTGACACCATTTATATATTAAAAAACGGGGCCATAGGCCCATAAACCCGTAACACAAAGGGTCAACGACGGAGCGTCGCGAGCTATCTGATCATGCAAGGGAGTATAGTGTTTGCTTGACTCAAACAAAAACTCTTAAAAAATCATGGCAATTCACAAAAACAAAAACTATTCGTTCATCCACATTGACATCCAGCAATGAAACAACACAACCTTATTTGCCTCAATTGAGGTAGCAGCCCAATCAGCCGTCAGCATCCCCCCTCCGTACGCAGGTACGCTATCAACAACAAAATATGTCTAATTGAAAAAAAAATCTGTGATATTTTTTAATCGTATGAAAATCAGTCATCCACTCATCCTTGAGTTGATAGCTTATTTATCTTTTGTATCCAAGTCCTACGTAGTAAAATGCGATGTTTGAAGCATAACAATTACTTCGTTCTCTACTATACATTCGCATCTAAGCCTCCAAAGATTTTTGACAAAACATCACTTTTTACATCGATCATTTGAAGCTAAGGTTTGGACAAAACATAACTACGATTTGGACAAGACATAACTAAGATTTGAACATTTGAAAGAATTTTGATTCGCCAAAAAAAAAAAGTATCGAAAGAATTAAGGCATAAAACCGTTGCATTGTGCTGTCGCGCCAAAGAAAGTTGACATTGACATTCAAAGCAAAAAAAAAAACACCTCTCCCGCCGTTTAAAAAAAGAAAAAGAAGAAGCGGGAACGAAGTTTCGGCGTTGACGCTTCCATTTCTGTTTCCACTACCGCCTATAAAAGGGCCGCTCGCGACCGAGCTCGCCAATCACCTGTTCCGCCGGCCTATCGCCGCCGTTGCTCCCTTCCTTTCCCTGGACTTATTGACGCGTATGCCGCTCCCTTGCCGCCGCGACGACCACTGCTCCTGCCTTGCATGTCCACCGCCGCGGCGCCGACGCCACTGACGTTGCACCGCGGCGCGTCGGCGGCGACAGCCACCGCCACCGCCAGAGTCACCGCGGCGCCCGGCAACAGCGCGCACCTCGCCAACCTCGAGACCCTATTCCGCAACCGCGGCGCCGCCGCCGTCGAGAGAGCGGAGCCCGTGCGGCCGGTGGTCGGGACGACGAGGAAGAGCGGCAGGAAGCAGCCGCTGCTTCGGCTGCCGTCGTTCCTCGTGCGGACGACGACCAGGGGCGTCGGCGACGAGCCGGCATCGGCGCCCGCGCTGTCGCCGCGGCGGCTGGAGCGGCTGCTCCAGCCGGTGGCGCCCGACGGGCCCTCGCCGCGGGGCGACATCGCGGCGGCGTGGCGGCGGCTGCACGGCGAGGACGGGTGGCGCGGCCTGCTCGACCCGCTGCACCCGGACCTCCGCCGCGAGCTCGTCCGGTACGGCGAGTTCGTCGACGCCGCGTACGGCGCCTTCCTGTCCCGCCCCGACGCCGCGCCGTCGGGGACGGCGCGGGTGCGCGTGCCGCTGCCGGACGCCGCGTACCGCGTCACGGCGCCGCTGTTCGCCACCGCCTCCGTCGGCCTTCCGACGTGGCTCGCCGCCGCCGCGCCGTGCGCCGCCCAGCGAACCAGCCTCGTCGGCTACGTCGCCGTCTGCGACAGCGCCGCCGAGGTCCGCCGCATGGGCCGCCGCGACATCGTCGTCGCGCTCCGCGGCACCTGCACCGTGCTCGAGTGGGCCGAGAACGTCCGCGCTGGCCTCGTCCCGGCCGCCGACAACAACAAAAACTCCACCGCCGCCGACTCGCCGGACGAGTCGAAGGTGGAATGCGGGTTCTGGAACCTTTACAAGACCGCCGCCGGCGACGGCTCGCCGAGCTTGTCGGAGATGGTGGTGTCCGAGGTGCGGAAGCTACTCGACACGTACAAAGGCGAAGATATTAGCATCACGGTGACGGGGCACAGCCTGGGGCTGCCCTAGCCGTGCTCATCGCCGACGAGCTCGCCGGTGGTGTCGCCGGCGCCGCGCGGGCGCCGGTGGCCGTGTTCTCCTTCGGCGGGCCGCGCGTCGGGAACCGCGCGTTCGCGTCGCGCGTCGAGGCCCGCGGCGCGCGCGTGCTCCGCGTCGTGAACGCGCACGACGTCGTGCCGCGCTTCCCGCCGCCGCTGCCGGTGCCGGGCTACGCCGACGTCGGCCGCGAGCTGCGCCTCGACAGCCGCGCCTCGCCGTACCTCCGGCCCGACGCCGACGCCGCCTGCTGCCACGACCTCGAGGCGTACATCCACCTCGTCGACGGATTCCTCGGCTCGCATTGCCCGTTCCGGGCAAACGCCAAGCGCAGCATCCTGAGGCTAGTCAAGAACCAGGGCGGCAACGTCAAGCAGCTCTACATCAGCAAGGCCAGGACATGTGCATCCGGCTCGACGGCGCCGGCGCCGACATGACCGGATCGACGGCGGTGGAGTGCGTCCACTAATTAACGGCCTCGGCGCGACGTACGCGAGCTATGATCTTGTGCATGTCGGCGGCGAAAATTGTTTGGTCAAGGGATCCGATAATGGTTGACTCTTGGCTTGTTAACTTTATTTTTATTTAGTTTTTGGTCACGACTTTTATACCAAGAATAGAAGTCGATGTGTTTGTGGTTGGTGGACATACCAAACATAGAATTTGTATGGTACATGAAACAGATGTGTATAGTATAGATGACAATTTATGGATTAACTGGTTGGATAAAACAATTTATGATCCACTATGTTTTGCGACTCGTGTAGTGAAAAATCATACTCCCTCCGGTTTTAAATTGTTGGCGCCATTGACTTTTTTCGTTATGTTTAACCATTCATCTTATTCAAAATTTTTTAAAAATTATCATATATTTTGTTATAATTTGTTTTATCATTAAAGAAAGTTTAAATATACCTTATAACTTGGCATATTTGAACTAATATTTTGAATAAGACACATGGTTAAACGTAACGAAAAAAGTCAATGACGTCAACAATTTAAAACCGGAGGGAGTATATATGAGGCTATTTTGTTTGCGGGTAATATATGAGGCTATTTAGATGCGATGAAAACCTCTCAAAAACAATCAGTGAAAGGGCTTTACATTTAAAAAAAAATCATAAGCATAACCAAAAACTCAATAACAAAGCTGCTAAAAACAAATACGACATCTGTCTTATGCAAAAGTTGAAAACGTTATTTACAAAACAAAAAAAAATGTTCATATCACTCGTGAGCATCTTGCATATTCTATCTCATAAGTCTTCCATGAATGTGTAGAGAGAGCTTGTATAGATGGACTTGCAAAGGCAAGCATAAGACAAGCGGTACCGCTGACATAGCCCAGTTAGGTGTGTAGGGTATGACAAAATGCTGGACTATAGTCGGTAGGGGAATAACGTCAAGGCTTGTAGCCTTCGTGGAGACCTAATGTAAACTTTAATTACACTTGATAATTTCAAGTCTAAAAAGGTATATCATTAAAATTGCTCCCATGTCTATTTTTCATCCCTATTTTTCAGGTATATCGTTTCCATCTGCGCGCCTCGGCCAGAAAATTCCTGACAACTGAATTTTTTTCCACGTTGCAAATAGTTATTTATGCATGTTACAAAGTTATTAGGGTATGTTGTCTCTATTTACAAAGTTTCCTTTATGGCTTGTCCATCGACAGACGCAAAGCACTCGTGACCGGCTCTTCCATTACAACATGAGTGAGTCAGGCCAATGCCCCATTTTGCTTGAAAATGAAAATACTGAGCACCTTTTCATCCACTGCAATCGAGCCACCAGCATTTGGAATGCACTAGGATTCCCATCTCCTCTAATGAACACTTGTATTGAGGACTTACGGAATGATATGGCAGAACTCAGTTCGACTAAGCAAAAAAATCCGAGGCGTTGTCCTCACCGTTGTTTTATGGAATAGTTATGGAAATGTAGGAACTCTAAAGTTTTCCAACAAGAGGATGAATCAAACTTTTTTTTTCGAGAATGTGCGGAGCACGTATTTTATTAAGAAGAAGAAGAAGAAGAGTTACAACAAATAATACAGCAGACCAAAAGGTCTTGGAGCAGGTAAACAGAACACAGCTGCTCGTTGTTGTGATGATTTGTCCCTGTGGTCTCACCGGTGCCACAGCCTGCTGATCGAGGTCTTTTAAAATTTTGAAGTAGCAGATTATATTATCCCTTAGTCATGTTCAAGACACGTAGTCTCACACAGCAAGCCATCAGCTCTATAAAATAGTTGAGCCAGCCGACTCCCTTTCCCTTTATGTACTAATTAGGTTTCAACTTTCTTCGACTTGTCTCACGTAAGGCCATGATGTAATATCTTTTGTAAAACATATATTGTATATCTTGTTACCAATATTGCAATAAAAGTTCAGGCAACCTCCAAAAGAAGTTGCTGTAGCTTCTTAAAAAAAATAAACTGGAGAGAGAGGTTTATGAAAAAGAAGGGAAGAGTGCATATGCCCCCCGCCTAAATTAAAAGAAAATTAGGGTCACCTTTATGAGTAATTATTTTGAGTACCCTGGTAACACGGTAATCATGTTGAAAACCACTTAATGACTAATGTTGAATGGTATAGAGAGATTAGGGACCAAATATAACCGGTTCAATAGATGAGGGACCAAATCTGAACCGAGATAAGAGTTGGACTTAATCATATATTGTATATCTTGTTAGCAGCATTGCAATAAAAGCTCAGGCAACCTCCAAAAGAGTTGGCCGTAGTTTCTTTAAAAAAAATTAAATTGGAGAAAGATGTTTATGAAAGAAGGGAAAAGTGCACATGACCCCCCCCCCCCCCCCCCCCCCCCCCCAAATTAAAAGAAAATTAGAGTCACCTTTATGAGTCACTATTTTCAGTACCGATCGTAGGACGAAATATCTAGTCGCTCGAAACACAGCCCCATTGTTGCAATCTTTAATAACAGGTTAGTATAGCTCCCCGGCCGTATACAGGCAAATCACTCTACCATCACAAGTCGCTGTTCTAAATTCTCGTTCTCACAAGAAAGGCAGAGAAGTTAATGAGCAGGCAAGACAGGCCGTGATGTGTACAATTAAAGTCTAGCTAGCGAGGAAATAAAGCTGAGGCGACAACTGGACCCAGAACGAAACAGGGATCGTAGGAAGAAGGAAGGATGAAAGCAGAGACTCGGTCACTCGACGACGGATTGGTTGCCTTCCTTGGCGGGAGCTTATGCCCCTCCAATCTCCGCACGAGAAACGATCCGAACGACGCAGTGGTGCGGACATTTGCAACCAGAAGTAAAAGCTTGAGGCAGGAAATTGCCCGGGGGCTGGGGAGTTGGAATTGGTCCGTCCGTAGTACTGAAGAAATGTTCAACGCCCCTGTATGTAGGACGGAGGGAGGGAGGGGAGTGCGGCCGGCGTCCCTCTCCGTGCAATTGTTTCTGTTTCGGCGGTCAATGCAAGGAGAACGCCCGTCGCGAGTGAAACTACTGGCGCCGTGACGGCCGGACCTTCACTCGCCAGCGCCCATCCATCGCGAGCTGACCTTCGTTCCATCGTATCCCTGACCCTGCGTTGTTTATTTGGACTTGGTTGACTTGACCATCCTCCACCGCTCGCCGTGCCGCACGCACGTACACACCCGGCGCACGCGCCGCGGCGTCGCCACGCACTGGCCGTGACGCCATGGCACTCGCTGGAGGTCGCACGGCATCTAACCATGTTCGGACGTGGTCGGCAGGAGCGCGTCTCTCCGTCAGCGCTGCTGCCCCTGCCTGAACCGACCCACGACACGATCCCGGCAATATAACTTTTAAAAATAAATTTTAAAAAACTACAAATTATTTGCACAGAGGTAACAGAAAACTACGATTTCTGAGTACAAATTGTAGAAAAATTACGAATTTTGAACCTAGACCCACATGAGAGCCATACATTTCCATTTTGCTGACCGAGCGGCTGATAGGTGGGACCGGATCAAAAAAGTCGTCGTAGATTTCTGTTACAAGAGGCGCACATATTCGTAGTTATCTGGAATTAAACTCAAAAGTCGTAGTTTTGTGTTACTCGAGTGCAAATAGTTGTAAGGTTGTGAGATTTACTCAAATCTTTTTATGCATTCCTGGCGCGCGCTGTGTTCCATGGACGCCGGACGTGAGATGGGAAAGTCATAGTGAGGGAGGAGCTCAGTAAGAACCGGACGTGACCATGGACGACGACGACGGAGGTCTACACGCGAGTGCGCCGTCGGCCACCCTCCCTTCGCTGCCCACTGGACTGCTGCCGACGTGAAGGTGGAACCCAGCCAGGTGTGTACAAACAAACAAAGGTGCAGCTGCAGCTGCAGCTGCAGATGGAGGAGTCAGGTCATCCACCATCGATCCTGTTCTACGAAAGCGGCCACGACGACCTACCCAGACAAGTACGTCGGCGGGAGGGGAGTGCGCCCGCGGCCACATCCCTTTCGATCGGCTTTACTGCTAACAAATATGCGCTGGATTCATTCAGATGCGTACCGTGCGACCAGACCAACGAACCTTTCTTTACTAAATATAAAAAAAGACAAGCTTTTTGTACTTGCATTGTGAAAACAGCAACCTCTATCTGCTACTGTACAGCACACCTTTTAGGCCAATCATTTCTCTCATGTGTGGCCACTGACGATCGCATGGATGGGGCTCCTATGGACCAAGCAAGCCTCTGTTGAAAAGAGAGTTCCAAAACAAGAACGTCCCAGAAAGACAGACAGACTCTTGGCATCAACATGCTGGAGTACTTTCTTTCTGAAAGTAGGCGTCATTTACATGTGCAGTACTGTACTGTACCTCGCTTTCGGTGGCACTCCTCGTATGTACACATTCCAGGCCCTTACACAACAGCACAACAAAGAAGAAGATATCTGAATATAATTTATATGAAAATTGCAGGCGCGGAGGCGCTCTGCAGGTTCACCACAGTTGCCATGCGGTTGCATTTGGAGTTTTGGACCAAGCATAACAGCGTTAAGAATTGCACCAGGGAAGAAAACTCTGCAGCAGCCATGTCCCTTTCGGCTTTATATGCGGTGGATTCAGATGCGCACGGGGTCGCGCCATGCGAACAGAACCGACAAGCTTTTCGTCATCCATAAACAAGGACACGCTTTTTGGGAAAACAGCAACCTTTGCTACAGCACACGTTTTACGTCACATCTCACATGTGTGACCACTGAAGATCGCATGGCGCAGATACGGACCGACCACTGGCCATATCTCTGACCAAAAACCAACATTTGTTGAAAAGAGTTCCATCACAACAACACATCCCAGAAAGACAGACTCTTGGCATTAACAGGCACTACATGAACAAGCTGTTTTCTTTCTGGAATATATATAGGTGTCATTTACATGTCCAACACTGTCCCCGCTTTCCGTGGCACTCCTCTTATGTACACATTCGAGACCCTTCCTTGCACAACAACACAATTAAAAAAAAAATCTGAATCTTATTTAGTATATGAGAATGGCAGCCACCGCGCTCTGCAGGTTCACCATAGTTGCCATGCTGACATGCGGTTGTTGCACTCGGACCTGCATGGCTGTGGTTATGAACTGGACCAGGCCGTGTCAGGGAAGGATTCTCAGACTTGGAAGTGATCTATTATGTGTTGTATCACATCGGCGCCTTCGTTCATAAACGCGTATTTCACCTGCCCCTGACAAGCGGAAAATTTAGTTAGGGATCAGTAATATAAGCGGCTCAACGCAACCACTAATATAATAAAGCGACGAAGGAAGAGATTACAAACCTGAATAATGCTGTGCGCTGCGAAGCTCGTAAAGGGTGTGAAAACTAACATCTACCTTCTCCCATGAAACTCTTCGAAGGCCGGTCACCATTTTCTCTGCATGACAACACAGGCGGAAAATTAGAAACATGGCGGTCAAAGGAAATCATTTCCAAGAACTTTAAGGTCTCCTTTGGAACGCAGGAATTTCACAGGAATCGCACAGGAATTTCACAGGAAACAGTTCAATTTCACAGGAAAAATGCAGGAAAGAAAAAATTTTCTCCCAATCCAAACGAGCCCTAAGAAAATGACATCAGCGTTAGCTGTTGAGATATCAATTCCATGAAACAAATGACAGTGCCACGAGCACATAGCTCAACGAAATATAATACTTACAACCAAACAAAAATGGAAAAGACACGCCCCATCTTTTGTCTTCATACATATGTCCTATGTTGGATAGTCTATTTTTTTGAAATGAGAGGCACAGTTGCCTGCAGGTTCACCACAGTTGCCATGCGGTTGCATTTGGACCAAGCATGACAGCGTTAAGAATAACTGCACCAGGGAAGAAAACTCTGCAGCGGCCATGTCCCTTCCGATCGGCTTTATATGCGGTGGATTCAGATGTGTACGGGGTCGCGCCATGCGAACAGACCGAAGCTTTTCGTCATCCATAACACAAGGACACGCTTTTTGTGAGAACAGCAACCTTTGCTACAGCACACCTTTTACGTCAATCATCTCTCTCGTGTGTGGGCCATTGAACATCGCATGGCGCAGCAGATACGGTACGGACCGACCACTGGCCATTGAAGATTCGAAGGTGGAATGCGGGTTCTGGCCATTGAACAGCAACCTTTGCTACTCCCTCCGTCCCAGTTTACTTGGCATTCTGGGGGTGTTTTCTGGTGTCCAGATTCATAGAATGTTCAATGAACCTGGACAGACAGGTTGTTCAGGTTCAGAGAATGTTCAATGAACCTGGCACAGAGCCAGAATGCCAAGTATTATAGGACAGAGGGAGTAGCATATATACGTCTGGCATAGTACAATTTGATTAAAGAAATGGAGTTTAGCTTTCGTGTAGGCCTAAGGGGAAAAAAAAATCAGAAATGCTCGACAAAGTTTAAAATTGCTCCCATATATACGTCTCGCAGTTTTTTTTTAATTTTTCATTCCCATTTTCCAGGTATATCATTTCCATTTGCCTCGGCTGGAAAATTTTAAAAATGAGCTGCGGTATAATAAAATTGCAGACGGCTGAATTTTTTCACGTTGCAAATAGGTATTTATGCATGTCGCGAAGTTATTACTGGATGCTGTAACAGTTACTCTGTTTATTGTTTGATGTTGCATTGCAAGTTGTAGTAAGTAGTATGAAAGTATGTTGCATTTTCTCGTGTGTTGCAATATTTATTTTCGTATGTTACAATAAGTAGTTATCAGGAGATGTTGCGGTTTCGACAAAAGAATTACTAGTAAAGTTTAGATGAATCATGGGGTATAGCGTCTCCCATAACAATACCTTTGGTAATAGTCGGTATCGACTTGTAGGACAATACATATAAGCACTTGGACGACAACCTCACTGAAAAATTAATAGGTTATACGGCTCCTATAGGGAAATATCCGTAAGTCTCGCTTGAGGACGTTCTATCATGCCAACTCCCCTCCCCAGAATTCTTGTTCTACCATGACCAAAATCGGTATATATAGCAGTTATAGCCCTTTGTGTTGTGTACAAAGAAAGTGCATATGCACCCCCCCCCCCCCCCCCCCCCCCCCCCCTCTACTGAATTAAAAGAAAATTAGGGTCATATTTTCAAGTTATTTCAGCACCCTGGTAAAGCGGGAATTAGTATCGATCCCTATCCAGGACGAAATATGTAATCGCTCGAAACACAACCCCACTGTTGCAATCTTCAATACTACTAGCTAGTATGTTATTATGGCTCCCCGGGCGTATACAGGCAAATCACTCGATGTCGATGTACCATGACAAGTCGCTGTCACGAAGTCTCCTTCTCACAGAAAAGGCAGAGCGGCTAATGAGCAGATGATCGAGACAGAGTTCATTAGGCCCTGATGTGTACAAAAAGTCCAGCTAGCGACGAAAGCTGAGGCGAAAACTGGACCCGGAACGAAACAGGCAGGGATCGTAGGTGAACTGAACTACTTACTACTCATCCGAAGGAAGGAAGAAAACAACAAGCAGAGACTCGACGGATTGGCCCCGGTGGTGTTCGAGCTAAGAGGGTCTGGTTGCCTTCCTTGGCGGGAGCTTTCCGCACGAGAGAACGATCCGAACGACGCAATTGTGAGTGAAGGAAGAAGGCCAGCTCGGGACCGTACTGGCGCCTTGACGGCTGGACCTAGACTAGCGTCAAGGCCGGGCATCTGTACGTATTGGTACCGTACTAACCCCCGTATCGCAACCGATGGAGGAGGGTACGAAAATCGCTAGCCAACCCTTTTCGAACCCTGCGACCGTTGCTTATTCGGACTTGGTGACTTGACCATCCATCGATCGCCGTGCGACGTGCCGCACGTACACACCCGAGCACACGCGTGGCGCCCGCGGCGTCGTCGTCACGTACTAGTGACGCCACGCCACGCCACGCCACGCCTTGCGCGCCGTGGTCGGCAGTAGAGCGTCTCTCTGTCTGTCCCTGCCTGAACCGACACACGACACGATCCCCGGCAATATAATTTTTTTATTATGCAATCCTCGCGCGCTGCGTGTTCCGCGTCATCTGAAGGAGCCGACTCGTAAAGCCCGCTCAGCTCCGGCCTCCCAGGTGTGCACACTGCAGGTGTGTACAAACAAACAAGGTGTGTACAAATAAACATGACCCTGCTTGTTTCCTCCTCTCTAAATTTTAGACCCGTCACATCAAAGAGAATCTTTACATTTAAACTTTTTTTACTAGTTTAATGATAAAATCTATGTCACGACATTCCCTCTAAATCACGAGACGAATCTAATGAGCCTAATTAATCAATATTTTGCTACAGTAATGCTACACTAACTATCTTCAAATCGCGTTATAATTACTCTCATTAGATTCGTCTCGCGAATTAGACAGGAGGTTCTGAAGTTAGTTTTGTGATTTGATATTTTTTAAGTGCTTCTAAATAGTAAAATTATCTTTGATGTGACTTCACTAAAATTTAGCATGATAAAACGAACACCCCCAAAGCTGCAGCTGCAGATGGAGGAGCAGCTGCAGATGGAGGAGTTGGCGTCACTCTTCAGCCAGGGTCATCGATCCACCATCCTGTTCTACGAAAGACGTCCGCCAGCGCGCGGCGCGGTGCGGGCATGTCGGCGGTGGTGCGCCCGCGGCCGCGTCCTTTTCCGCTTTATATTCGGTCGATTCAGCACCGGCACACGAGGACTCGCCTTTTGTACTTGCATTGTGAAAACAGCAACCTTTGCTACAGCACACCTTTTACGTCAATCATCTCTCTCGTGTGTGGCCATTGCAGATCGCATGGCGCAGCAGATACGGTACGGACCGACCATTGGCCATATCTCTGACCAAAAACCAACATTTGTTGAAAAAGAGTTCCATAACAAGAACGTCCCAGAAAGACAGACACTACGAGGGTGTTCGTTTCTCTAGGCCTAAAGGTCACATCAAAACTAATCTTGTTATTTAAGCGTCTTAAATAAGTCTAATTATAAAACTAACTGCAGAATCTTGTACTAATTTACGAAACGAATCTAATGAGAGTAATTAAGCCGTAATTAGACGATGGTTACTGTAACATCACTGTAGCGAACATAGATTAATTAGACTCATTAAATTCGTCTCGCAAATTAGCCCACATCTGTAAAAAGGTTTTGTAATTAAACTTATTTAAGATATTTAAATAGCAAGATTAGTTTTGATGTGACCTCTAGACCTAAAGACACGAACAGGGCCTACGTACTCTTAGCATCATCAGGGACATGAACAAGCTGGAGTATATTTTCTTTCTGGAGTATAGGGGTCATTTAGTACACATACAGCACTGTCCTCGCTTTCCGTGGCACTCCTCTCATGTACACATTCGAGACCCTTGCACAACAACACAAGAAGAAGAAAAAACAAATCTGAATCTAATTTATATGATAATATCAGGCACTGCGCTCTGCAGGTTCACCATAGTAGTTGCCATGCGGACATGCGGTTGCTGCACTTGGACCTGCATATGGCATAGCAGCGGCTATGAACCGGACCAGGCCGTGTCAGTAGCGTGGGAGATGCTCTTCAGACTTGGAAGTGATCTATTATGTGTTGAATCACATCGGCGCCTTCGTTCATAAACGCGTATTTCACCTGCCCGTGACAAGCGGAAAATTTAGTTAGGCATCAGTAATATAAGCGGCTCAACGCAACCACTAATATAATAAAGCGACGAAGGAAGAGATTACAAACCTGAATAATGCTGTGCGCAGCGAAGCTCGTAAAGCTGGTGTGAAAACTAACATCTACCTTCTCCCACGAAACTTTTCGAAGTCCCGTCACCATTTTCTCTGCATGACAACACAGGCGGAAAATTAGAAACATGGCGGTCAAAGGAAATCATTTCCAAGAACTTAAGAAAATGACATCAGCGTTAGCTGTTGAGATATCATTTCCATGAAACAAATGACAGTGCCACGAGCACATAGCTCAACGAAATATAATACAATCAAACAAAAATGGAAAAGACACGCCCCATCTTTTGTCTTCATACATATGTCCTATGTTGGATAGTCTATTTTTTTGAGATCAGAGGCACAGTGAGAATATTTGACAAAAATAGGCTTTACGGTCTATCACCAGGATTATAGTTTTTCAGTTGACTGTTGAATTTGAGACATGAATCTACTCGTTTTGAAATCAACAGATTGGCTTGCTAATTAATCATGTCTAATATTTCAGGTCCTAACTTTTACATTTGGAAGTCAAAAGTCATGATTTCAAACAAAATATCACGACATAGTGAGAAACACAGATTGCTCTACGATAAATCTTTACATATCAATGTGAATCATTGGACTTAAAAGAAAGTCATCGCTTTGTTTTCTTAAGGTTCAAAGACCACTTAAGTACACATACAAATGTGAATAAATATGCATGCACTTAATCATCGTAATACTTCTATTTTTATAAGGAAGGTAGTGGGAAATTCCCACAAACAATGGGACAGCAAATAATGTGAACTAAGGTTAAAAACAAGACAGGAATGGATGCAGAAGGACATATACAACAACAGAGTAATCCCAAGCAAGTTAGGGTAGGGTGGAGACGACACTAGCAAGAACTAAAAAAGGACCTTTAGCTTAGTTAAAAACAACATGAAGGAAAGCAATAAACGACATATATTTCTTCTGATGAAGCATTATTGCTAGACAGGGCAAAGAATTTCTGAGCTTTATGGAGATGCAACTCTTTATTTCGACAAATTGTATTTTGTCTTCCCTGTATCCAAATACCAAGTAGCACAGTTCCATGAAGCAACTAAATGCAGGCTTAAAATGTGAATGAATTTCTAGACAAGGCTGGCTTGTTAGTCAACAAGAAGAATCAAGGAAACTGGGAAAACTATATATATTCTATTTCTAGGTCTAAGAAGTGAGCATTTACTAATCATTCAACCGCCCTTGTATAACAGCATAGTAATTATGTATTTGGTCTGCATAAACGTAACACAGAGATGCTGTCCAGAAACATGTTCAAGTGATCCGAAGTACACAAATCAGGGAAATGAGGGGCCGTCTCTACAGATTCTAGGTACTCAAATATCGCCCAGTTCTAGAATGTTATGTCACTGAATATCTCTCCATTAAATACTGAAAAAGCATTCTAGGAGGAGGAGGAATTTTTCGACACATACAACAAACAGATAAAAACCCTTAGCTGTAAAATCATGTTAGGTGCTGGAGAACAGACAAACTGCCCTAAGAATTTTCTCAGCAACTTAACCCTGTAGTCAAATGTGCAGATGTCCTATGCAGAACACCAGTCACTATGTTGAATATCACAGTTCATACGATACTCCGGCCAGTGTGGTGAACTAGCAAAACCTGACGACATTTTTTGGCTGCCATGCCATGCCATATCCTATATAAGTAATGTATGCCTGGTGGCCAAACCAAAATACCACAAATAAACAGTACGATAGTTTTCTGCTTAGAAGTTATAAAGGCTACACTACACCGCTGAGACGATTTCCAAGTCGACAGATTTGCTCAAATATTTAGCATGATAAATCATTTTTTTTATCAAAGCTTTAAGCAACATTATCTTTTACACACAGCACCGATCCAATGAAGCATCATTTACACGAAGAAAAACGCAAACAAAAAAAGGAAACAAGAAAGCAATATAGTTTCTAAAAAGTAGAGATAAAAAGAACTAATTGTATACATGCATCACTGTAAACTAACCTTCTAAGATGTCCAAATCACAGCCTTTTGCGGAATCTTCGCATTTCTCATCGTTGATTTCTTCTGAGCGTTCCTCATGTACTATATGAGGGTACTTCTCAGACAAGGGTTCCACCCACTGAAGAAGTGCAGATCAGCAAGAAAATACGAAATTTCCGTACAAGAGAAGGGCGTTATAGATAATCATATAGTTCTTTCCACAGAAAATTATCCCCCCAAAAATAAGGGATCAGTAAACATACCTTGGGCAATTCCGTGTTTCTTCTAATGGATGACGTTCTCCAGCCTACGATGTCTGAATTTCATGAATTAAGGAAATGGCTATCTGAAATATTAAATAGTAAAGCAAACGGTATATACAAATACTTTGATATCTAGAAGTAGTAAAGGATACGATCACAGTCCGCATTTGCATACACAACTCGCCGCTTAAATGCCCGCAACGCAGATCTAAAGAAGTGCCATTGAAGCACTATTAGAATAGTTATCATTGACAATGTAAGGAAGAAGCAAAAATAACTAAAAAATTGTCAAAAGCAAGATAAACCTACATAAATTTAAGATCATCATGGTCTTCAACCATACGCTGCAACAGTGGTTGCTGTCCTTCATCACCATCAGTTAGAAAGAGATGTCTCCCAGTTCTCCTGAATATCCAGTGGACAACACGAGAAGCAACATTCTCCATTGCAACAGATCCAAACAGTAATGGGACCTAATTGTAACAGTGACGAAACTTACATCAAATAAAGTGGAAATGAGTTATGCCAATGACCCATGGCACGTGCACAAGCTCGAACAAAACTGGAAGCTAATAACATTTGTTCATAGAGAACTTTTCTTTTACAGAAATCACATAAATGATAGATTGCATCATAAAAGGTAGGTGGGCAAAGGGGATTGATTTCCTTTTAGTAGTTCGAGGATCTTGAACTTTGACAAGAGTTGTGTAAATTTTTTTAACTGTATAAGAAAAGACATTTATTTTAATTCCTAGACAGGTTTGTATGAATTTAGCTATCCCTTAGGACCTTTTCTATGTACCAAATTCCATGATGCAAGTAAAAACAGAATAGTGAACAGCCAGTACATGTAAAACTATTACGTCCTTCAGAAAAGATTCTAGATGTATGAAGCATGAAAGAAATATCAGATTTTAGAGAACAAAGATTCAAGCGGTATGGGATTGGTGGCAGGTATGCCATCAACGAGCACGAAATCCTTCATTAGAACTACGAGAAGATTAGGATTATTACAAGAGACGAAAACTCGAGTAGGGAAGACCCAAGCATTAATATCTAGATAGATGATCAGAATCGAGCCATAATTGGCTAGGCTACACCCATGTGAACTAGCTAATGTATATCAAAGGGTTCTAAAGGTGATAAGTAAATAGCTCTTTACTGTTGTGTGAGTTTTTTTTATATAAGAAATACATTGTTTGTCTCTTAACCAGAAGGTTTAGAGGATTGTAGAAGTCCCTATAGAACGCCTTTTTAAATTCATCAAATGATTGAAGTCTGTAAAAACAAAAATATTGGCATCTACTAATGTAGAGGACCTAAGAAAATGGCTCTTCTAGTATCTTCAAAATATGCATAGAATATTACCATCCCTGTGGTAAGACAACGAGAGAAATATAGCTTCCCAAAGAAAGGCAGTTGATAACTTTACCTGCTTGTTCCCTCGTGAGCCAAGGTGAGGCGTTGCTACAGTAATAAAGTTCACTGCTTCCAATCCGCAGATGGTCCCTTTAGTTTTCCCATCAGACGCGCCATTCGGATCTCTGTAGAGTTTTGCAATTGCATATCTTGCTGCTACTCCTCCGACGGAGTGTGCGAGGAAAGAAATTTTGGTGAGTTCTGGCTTTCGACTAATTACATCAAGCACCTGGGCAAGAAAACAGAAAGTAAGCATCTAAAACAAATGGTGCTTAAATTCAAGTTTACAGAATAGGCATCATATCAGAAAATAGTTTTTGAGGTAGGAGTTTTTTTCCCCAAAAAAAATCACTGTAATATTAGCTTTGTAGTTATCAACACATCTGCTGATGAAATGAATTTACCTCATCTGCTAACCGTTCCCCCATGACGTCAACACCATCTAAAGTCAAGATTGATGCATTTTTCTCACTGCCTGTAAAATCGTAACAATTAAATTTGCACCAAAGAAGCTTCATACATACATCTAATCTTATCGGGTCAACTGGCATTACTTATGGTAATTATGTAGCAATGCTCAAAGTTAGTATCTGAAATCTATAGAGCTGTGACTGTGAGTGCCAGTGAGTAGAGGTAGAACCATGTCAAACTCGTACATAAATAGTAGCTAGTAACATCTGGTCTTTTCAGGGTTTCTGATGACAAACATGGTTTAATTCACAAATAAAAGCTCCAGTACTAAAAAACGAATTTGGTTCAACAAAAAAGATTGTTTATGAACTGGTCTCTCCAAAGAGATGCCCATCTCCGAATCAATGGATTTGCTTTATAAAAGAAAGTTCCAAACAAGAACTGCAGCCAGTTGCCAGCAAAACTGCATGCAGAGCTAAACAACTAACGTTACGTTAAACCATTCTAGGTGGTAACAAAGCTTAAAGACCTACAAATGCTTTCATTGGTCAAACGGTCATATTAACATGAGAATCAATAGTAGTGTCAATGGCTTACGGCATCTTCGTGCCACTATTTTTGTTACTCGCTCAAATGTCTGATTGCAGAATTCTAGCACTGGTTCACAGCTTATTTGTGGTGCCACTCTTTTTGTTACTCAAAGTCCTGTAAGTAGCAAAGCTATAAACATTCTTCTCATCAGCAGACAACATCTGATACTAAATTTCTTGTTGCTGAACATATATTTATTCTTGTAAGATGTTTCTAGAGAAACAAAGATATGCCTCACAAGAAAAATAAATTGCCAGAAAAAGAATGTAGTAGGCACTGTCCATTGCAACCAAAAGTAGAAAAATGACAACTTACAGTGTACAATCACATCGTCAGGGAGTTGCTTCACAAATTCATTGGCCGCATATTGCCAGTCCTGTTGACTGTTCGAAAATGTGGAAGATAATAAGAAAAGGAAATATTGACGAAAGTGTCATCAGTTCGGAAAAGAAACTATAAACATGCGACAACAGACATCAGGTAAAGCGAACAATTCAGTTGCATCAGAAAATGGTACTCCCTCTGTTTTTTAATATATGACGCTGTTGACTTTTTTCGTTACGTTTGACCGTTCGTCTTATTCAAAATATTTGTGTAAATAGCTAAGTGTATAAGTTAACCTTAAAGTGCTTTTGACGATGAATCCAATGATATTCATTGCACATTCAAAAACTAATTATTTAAATCTATATTGGTGGTCAAAGTTCAACAAAAAAGTGAACGGCGTCATATAATTAAAAATGGAGGGAGTACTACGCAACTAATCTTGCGTACGGTAAGTTTTACTCAGCAATCAGCCTCACTTGCCTGTTCCAAAATCAAACACTCTATTCCCCTACAGTAAGGATTCCAAACTCTTTTAGACCTACTATCTGCAAAGTCATTATTGCTTCCTGACCAAATTTCTCTATAACAGAGCAACCACTCTGTCCCTCCAACAAATCAACAAGAATGTACGATCTTATTGACTGTAAGCACGCCGCACCGCGCATTGCACGGGCACATCGGTCATCAACCGAGCAACATTATCCTGCGTGCGTGTTGCCCTCGCATCAAGCTAGAAGGGGGCCTCAGCTCCCGACCGAAAAGATTCCCCATTTCGCAATGCTCGCCAATTCGTGACAGCTGCAAGCCTCTACATCGATCGCACCGCTGCGATCAAAGACGGCGGCGACTCCCGATCCTAACAATCCCGGTCACCGGAGAGCCGGTTACCTGAGGCGGCAGGGGCCACAGGGAGGGAGGGACGGAAGACGGCGCACGCACCTGCCGAGGATGCCGTGGACCATGACGAGGAGGTGGTCGGGGGCGTGGGAGGAGACGGCGTCGCTCCAGACGTCGACGCCGCCGGACGCCGACTCCTCGGCGCGCACCTCCGCGGCGTCCTCGCCGCCCATGGCCGGTGCCGCCGCCGTCTCACTGCAGGTGGGGTCGTCGGACGACGGGGAAGAGGGAGCTCTCGTGTCGTGTCACGTGTAGTACTCTCGCGTGCCTTCCTCTTCCTGGGAGGGAGGTGGTGGTACTTGGGACGCGGCGGCAGCTGGTTGCTGGTGGTGGGGATGGAAGGAACGGACGGATGGAAGCGTCGAGTAGCGAGCGCGGCGGATTTCCCCTGACGCGGACCGGTGGCGGCGGTTTTGCACCGAACCCCCCCCCCCCCCCCCCCCCCCCCCCCCGATTCACGGAGGAGTCTAGTACGTGGGCTGGCCACGTGTGGCGACACGCGTCCGGAAGCTTCGCAAAGCATGGGTCGTGGTGCGGTCATGGCGGCGACGACGAGGTGATGGGTGCTGACGTGTCGCACGGGGACGGGACGCACCACACACCACGTCGCGCCGAGGAGAAGGAGGGGCCTCGAAAGTGGAAAAGGCAGGGCAGGTCGGCTCGGCTGCGGTGCCGGCCGGCGCCTGGAACAGTCCGGTCTAGACAGCTCGCACCCAATGAAAAAGGACCGCCGATGCTTCTTCTTCCTGCCGTCGTCGGCGGCTCGGCGCCAGCACCTTTTATGCCTGCGGTGCACGGAGAAGCAATCGCACCGCCGCCCCCCAGAGGAGGAAACTGGCAGGAGTGCACGCCACACCCGACACCGTTGCCTGTTCGAGGCCGCGAAGCAACCCAACCCACACGAGCAGATTCGGCAGCCGCAAAGCAACCCAGCCCACAGGAGCAGAGATTCGCCTCGTAATCAATCGTGTCCGAATACTCGGCCCGTCCGGGCATGATGCCCATGAATGAGCCTGGGGTAATGCGAAGAGAAAAGTCTAATTTGCCTCTTCAACTATTGGGGGTAGCGCAATTTTCACCCTCAACTATAAAACCGGATATCTGATACTCTGAACTCATTACGCAGGTGCAATTTACCTTCCTGGGCGGTTTTGAGAGCGGTTTTGTCCTACGTGGTGAGGTGGGTCTCACATGTCGGATGCCACGTCTTTTTTTTTCTTTTTTTCTCTCTTTCTCTCTTCTTTTTTTTTTCTCTCTTCCTCTCTCCCACACGCCAACGCCACCGCCCGTGCGCCCGCGCCGCCTCCCCTCCTGCGCGCCTGCCCCTCCCACACGCCCGCGCCGCCGTCCCTCCCATGGCCGTCACGCCCTGCTCCTCTTCCTCGATGGCCTTCGTGCCGCACTCCCCTTCCTCAATGGCCATCGCGCCGAGCTCGCCTTCCCGCTCCTCTTCCTCGATGGCATTCACGCCGAGCTCCCCTTCCTCAATGGCCATCGCGCCGAGCTCGCGGCCCTGGTCCCCTTCCTCCATGGCCATCGCGCCGAGCTCGCCGCCTTGGTCCTCTTGCTCAACGGCGGCTCGCCTCCCTTACTCAATGGTGGCTCAGCCAAGCAGTGGCGAAATTCGGAGCCACGACGCGCGGGAGAGGCGGCGGCGCGGCGGGCGGGGCGGCGCGGCGCGGGCACAGGCGGCGGCGCGCGCGGGGGAGCGCGCGGGGCGCACAGGCAGCGACGCGGGCGGGCACAGGCGGCAGCGCGCGCGCGGGAGGGGCGGTGGCGCGGGCGCACAGGCGACGGCGCGGGCGGGCACAGGCGGCGGCGCGGACGCGTGGGAGAGAGGAAGAGAGAAAATGAAAAGAAGAGATGAAGAGAGAAAAAAAAGAAAAAAAGAAAATGACGTGGCATCCAACATGTGGGATCCACCTCGCCACGTAGGACAAAACCGCTCTCAAAACCGCCCAAAGAGGTAAATTGCATCTGGGTGATGAGTTCAGAGTATCAGATATCTGGTTTTATAGTTGGAGGTAAAAATTACGTAACCTCCAATAATTGAGGGAGGCGAATTAGATTTCTCAAATGCGAAATAGGCCTCGCGGGCGCATGGGATTTAATTAAGCCCACTATTGCTGCGGTCGCCTTCCCTTCTTTTTATTTGGCGCTGCTGCACCGAACGAACAATACACGCGCACGTGTGCGTGGAACTAGTTCTCAAAAAAAAAAAAAAACAAAAAACGTGTGCATGGAACTCTCTAATCAGCCACCAGCTTGCCTAGAACCTGCCATAATTTGCTGGCCTATCATACCTACATAATTGCTTGACGCCGTTTTCCTTTCCTTCAATCATATTTCCACCGCTCTGCATCACTGCTGCTTTGTGTTCATGATCCCACCCGTGCAGAATTAATCAAATCCCCTACGCTGACACAATCACCACTGCACTGGTCGATGACGTGGCAAAGCGAGACCTCGTGTCATGCACAACGCGTGGACACATTCTACCTCATTCACGCCACGTCTGTTGTAAGAAATTAACCATAATAATGCGGATCTTTGGATTCGACTTTCATGAAAATTTCGACAGCAAATAGTACACAGATGGACTTTGCTCCATGTTGCAACCTTTCTTGATGTCTTTCTTCTTCTTGTTGCCTTAATTATGCTGTTACGTTCTCTCTCGATGGAACAGACAACAAAATGTGTGCTTTGTACAAGTCTTGTTTTGCTTTTATAGTTGCCCAAGAGCCATCATGCCTATTGCCAAGAGACACCCATCGCGAACAAGCACTAATACCTTTTCACGTGTGAACATGGCAAACAAGACAAAGCTAAAAAAGAAAATTACAATCAAATTTGAAGAAGTCTTCTCTTCCACCTCAATCATCATAACCATGAAGATCGAACAAACCCCAGTCGCACATAGACTTTTGAAGACCGCAGTAGTCGTCCGTCCGGAGAAGAATCTTGGCAAATGCATAACGGAGGGGCTATGCCCGAGTCGGATCCAGATCTGCTTCCACGCCGCCAACCATCAAACGCAACCAAATCTCTCACAAGCCTTTCATCAGTGCCGGATGAAACACTGCTGAGACAAAGAGAGGGCCGGAGGACCATTATTCCAAATAGAACCGTCATCATCTTCGTCTAGACGACGACACCATAGACACCAACCCTATACCCCATCACATCTTCATAGAAGAAACCACAAGAACGAGAGATGAATAGAGATCTAACGCAAGACAATTTGTCATCCTCACCTAGATTGTCGAAGAGAAAAGAGACAAAAACTATACTCAAACTACTAGATCTACTTAAAGAAATGGATCCTCACTCCCTCTTCTTGCCCGTGGATGACCGTAGAGGAAGAGGGAGGGGGATCAAAGGCGGCGGTTAGGGTTTTTTTTCTCCTTGTGTTGCGCTGTTTTTAGATAATTTCTTGATTGCCTAAAGAGTTGACTAAACCCATAATTCTAAATCAATAATATTTAGCAACCATCATACTAAATTTTTAATATTAGAATTATTCTTTATATTACATTGGGCCACATTAATAGATTAAAATAATCTTACACCTGTGTCCGTCGTTGTTTCTGTCACTAGCTCAACCTGTTGTTGGCAAACTTGGCTGGACACCGCAGCCAAAGGAAACCACGATTTAGCTGACAACAAGATCGCCTTATCTTGCCAAGGATAAGAGACCGTCGCCATCACGAAACAGCAAAAGCCCCGCCCCGCACCGCTCAGCGCGATCCGTTGGTTTAATTTGTGGGCGATGAGACATCACCCACTCGTTCTGCCTCCAATCATCAAGCTTCCTTTGTTCCTGAACAAGAGATTATATTTAGTCAAAATCTAGTTGGAATCTGCTGAAGTTGACAAGTGGTCACGGTTTTTGATAGGGATGTGGAACCAAATCATGACATGAGATTCTAATAATGACATAAAAACCAAGTGTTGGTGACTCAAAATTGCTGTTGCGATATTTTCTTTTCTAGTTATATCCACAATTCCCGTTCTTTTTAATGCTAAGCTGACAAATATTCATCTATAATATCCACCGTTATCGAAAAGATCTAAGAAAACAATATTTTTTTTGACAAAATATCCACACTAAGATGACAAATTTATGTCATGATGTTATTTCTATTTGTGGATAATTTTCATTCTTGTAATGCTGAGCTAAATAGCTAACACGAAGAAAACAATTTTCTTTGAATAAAAAAATATTAATTTCAGGAAAAACCGATAAATTCAAGAGAATTTTGCGGTTCGATCGTGCACGTTTTAGTTTACTCCCAAATCCCAATCCTTCGATGATACACTATGGTGCCGTTTGGATATCGGGAAATGACGATGGGGATAGGGATAGGGAAATGAGTTGAGATATCTAGACCTTTCATTTCTTCTTCATATTAAATCTCAACCATTCATTCTTCCAAAGATCATTTCCCTATCCTCAACCCACCCATCATTTCCCAATATCCAAACGCCACCTATATTTCTAATGCTGTCTTGAACAGCTCAGCACAATCCAAAACAAATCGAAGTACTATATCTCTTGACTTCCTTGATGACCACGCTAATCAACCAATCCAGGAAACTTTTAAAAACTCCCCAAACCCCATCCAAATAATCTAAACGCCACTGTCCACACAAATAAGGAATTTGTTTCCCTCTGAAATTCCAGCTCATCCCGCGCCGTATCCCTCTCCACCACTTCTACATTTTTCCTGCCCCTCAAATAAATACCCCAGTCACGGCCCGGGAATAAAAAAGAAAATCCGGAGAGATAAGATAAAAAAAAAACTAAAGAGATTCCACCAACCCTAGTCGCCGCCACCACCACGATGACGCGCGACGGCGTGCCGCCGGCGGCAGCCGGTGCGGCCGCGGGAGGGGGCGGTGGTGGAGCCGGCGGAGGGGACGGGCCGCGGCGGTGCTCGCAGTGCGGGCACCACGGCCACAACGCGCGCACCTGCACGGCGCGGCCCATCAAGCTCTTCGGCGTGCGCATCGGCGACAAGCCCATCAGGAAGAGCGCCAGCATGGGCAACATCGCGCACCTCGCCGAGGGGAGCGGTGGCGGGAGGGAGGAGGGGTACGGCTCCGATGGGGAGCGGCCGCCCAAGAAGCGAGGTGAGATGACCGGATTTTCGTGGATCGCAGCCTCCCTCGCCCTGTTTTCAGGCTGCAGAAAACTTAGGTTTTTGGGTGATTTTGTAGTTATGTGTGGCGGTGGGCATTGTGGTGTGAAGAAAAATGCGATTTTGATACGCGTTGTTGGTTTATTTTCGTGGTGGTTGTGATAGTGGCCTCTTCGCCGGAAGGCCAGTGAGAAGATTTGTAGGTTGACGTTTTCTTGAAATCGGTAGCTTGCTTCGTGATTGAACTCGACTGCCTGCTGAGGAATTCGTGATTTTGATTTGGGTTAGTTGGAGATTTGGGAGGTTTGATGGCACTTTGCTATTTCTGAACTGGGAGCGTTCAGGTATCTGAACGTGCTTATGGAAGCGTAATGGAGAATTTAGTTTTAGTTGCTCCTCTGATTTGGTAGGTGAAACATACAAGATTTTCTGGTTTGCGGTGACTGCTAATTTCAAGCCCTGGAATTTTAGCTGCACAGACGATTTGATGCTTAGTGTTCCCAATTTTTTGTGTAGTCTTTTTGGCATCTACTCAAAGTTATTCCCTCTCATGGTAATGAACTAATGCAATTGACTAAATAGGACCCAAATTTTGGGACGGTAACGTTTGCTTCAGTTATGCTGTTGGCATTCAAGGTTTATCATTTGGCATTGCTCACTCTGTTGACAGCATGAATGTTGGAGTTATATGCGACAACATGAAATTAAAATATTTATTTCGTTGCACGTTTACTTCATGTCTGATGATATACCTGTTACATGCCTCTGAATACGAAGAAGTTTTGGACACTATGTACTATGAATGCTTATCCTCCTGTCATTGCCTAGCCATGCTCAATATTTGAATTCTTTTGGTCAGGTTTCTAAAAAGCAGAAGCCATAATTCCATTTTTGTTATTTGGTTACAGGTGAGGCATGGACTGAGGAGGAGCACAAAAAGTTCTTACTTGGGTTGAATAAGTTAGGGAAAGGTGATTGGCGCGGTATATCACGTAACTATGTTATTTCGAGGACACCTACTCAAGTTGCTAGCCATGCACAAAAGTACTTCAATCGCCAAACAAATGTGCATCGAAGAAAGAGGAGATCAAGCCTCTTCGATATGGTGATAGATGATGTGAGCTTCTCTCTCTTTCTGCTTCTGGTGTGTGTGTGTGTGGGTGCATCATGTAATCTGTGCAGCTGCATTTTTCCTACCTTATACCATTACAGTGCTTGCAAGTCTTGTGCAGCTGCTTGCCTTAGATAAACATGAAGCATGCTCACTCGTGATGATAAGTCATACTTATTTTTATTTTTCCATTTTGACATTTGCATCAGTAGATTGTTTGCAGTTGCGTTACATTTTCTCTAAACATGGTTGCATAGGTTATTTTAATTATTTTTTTCATTATTCACACTTGCCTTACAGTTGTAGAAATGAAGATTGTGATCATTGTAAAGAATTTTTAATCATCTTCTATGTATCTTTTCCTAGAATGTACCCGAAACTTATGTCTGTGTTTTTATCAGTCAGCTGAGGAGTCGCTTTCTCGTTCGTCGTCACAAGAGATGGAACAACATTTGGAGGATCCACATCCTGTTGTGGCCCCTTCTGCACCTGTAGCTTCTTCTGCTGCTGTGGTTGCACCACCTCCTTCTCTGGCTGTGGACACGCCTGCTCTGGTCCCACCAGCAGCTCAAGTTCCAGTTTCAGTTCCTGTAGTGGCACCTCAGCTTATGGAACAAGACTCAGGTGCTTCAAGTTCGACCCCTGGAGAAGCACGGATGGTGATGCCAGAAGCAATGCCCCCCTATGTTTACCCCATGATGCTTCCTCCTCCGTACTACCACCCTGCATATGTTCCAGTACCATACTATGGTTATGTTCCTGTTTTTTATGCACCACCAGGTGCGGCACAAGCACCACATGAGGTTGTCAAGCCTGTTGCTGTGCATTCAAAGCCTCCGCTAAATGACAATGACCTTTACAGTATGTCTGAGCTGAGCCTGAAGGGCGACTCAAGTGCAGATGGTGGAATATCTGCTTCTCCCTTGCCTCCAAAACCAATTGGCAGACCGGAGAGGCAATCTGCTTTCCATGGAAAAGGATCTCCCGGTGGTTCGTCAGGAGGACTAATTCCGGCAATCAAGTGACTTCATTCTGCTGATAAACATGCCTTCATGTGTATGTAATACTTAGAAGATAGTTTAGTCATAATAGCCTATGCTGCTAAAATGGTGTTGTGGTTCATGCAAAATATTTCTGTTGCTCATTTTAGCTTCTTGTTTCAGATGTCATTATATGAGGGGTAAATATATTGTTAGTCTGTCACCATGTTGCCTTCTTTTTTTGTCCGTTGATTCACACATTGAGTTCCTAGTTTCTTGCATAACCTGGAAATTGCACAAATTATTCCAATGCTTTCTGCACATAACTTGGTATGGTAAATGTAGGTCATGTGTTGATTGTGATATCTGTTATTGACTTTGTGTTTTGCATCAAGCGTCTTCATTGTTGAATTATGGTTAAGAGAAGTCATCATTGAGGCCACAATTCAAATTGGTGTTAATGTAACATTGCCAAGTCAACTGATCGTTAGAATGCTTATAATCCTGTTATAACATACATAGGCTATACAACTTTTTCAAGCTCTGTCTGGGTTGTTCATAAAACGCTCAACAATAGACTCCCTTCTAAATATGAGTTCGTGCTATGAGTTTTGATTTTTTGCACACTAGAAGGGAATTCATGATTAGTTTTGAGTAAGAAATGAATCAAGTGGGGTTCAAAACTATCATGCCAAGTGCAGCTTGAAAACAATTATGAAAACAAGTTTAGACTCTTCTGATTGTTTCCGTCTATTTCTGTTTTGTCCAGAAATAACCGTAGGTATCTAACACCTACGGTTATTTCTGGACAAAACAGAAATAGACGGAAACAATCAGAAGAGTCTAAACTTGTTTTCATAATTGTTTCCACCAAATACAATCATTTTATTTGTTTGGGTATATCCTTTCCAGCTGTTGCGGTTAGGAAAAATAAAAAAGAGCCTCATTTAGCTTATTTTCCCGTTTTGCTTTCATCCCTATTTATCGGAGCATGGCGATGCAATTTGTACTCATCAACGATTCACCACTGTCAACAGAGAAATGCATGTGACTGCAATTATGTTGTTTCTATTTAAGAGGGAAAGCAGATTCCCTACTTAAAACACGAGGATCACGGTTCTCTAGTCCTTGTTTCTATTTAGACGTAAAGCAGATCCCCTACTTAAAACACGAGGATCACGGTGCTCTAGTCCTTGAGTGGGGCTGCTGCTCGCATACATTTTGCTCCCCAGCATTCAGGAGAGCACTCAACCACAAGCATGTGGTACGCGCAAAGAGAGGCAGCACAAATTAAGCCCAGTCAAAATCGCACCAGCCGAGCATTTGATTTGAAAACATTCAAGCACTAGGTCCTCCTCGTGCACAATATTCGGAACATAACGCTCTTTTACAATCGGCTTCAAGGCAACAGATAGTGAATTGTTTTCAGTTATTACTCCCTTTCCAGTTCAGATGATTTCCGTATCAGCCTCACTTTTTTCTTTTTTTTGCGAGAAACTGTATCAGACTCACTGAACAATCGACTTTAAAAAATGGAGGAAGTCTGTAAATTTGAACTCCAGGCATCATATGGTACTGGCTCCCCTCCTTTTTTTTTTTGCAGAGTACTGGCTCCTTTCAGTTTCGTCACTTTTCCTAATCCAACGAGCGCACTTGAGGATTCATATTCTTTTTTTCCCGCTTCAAAAAAGAATATGAGTCCTCAAGTCTTCAAAAAAGAATAACAGTGAAAAAATTCGTTAAATTTCTTGTTAAATCAAACTAAAAATCTACTCTGTTAGGGACAATTTCCCATGCAAAGTCACAGTGCACACTTGCTTCCGACATCCCGCGCCTTCTCAGCCCACTCTACCTTTATTTTTACTTCCTGACACCTTCAATTCCATGTTGATCCCATTTCTGGTGAAATAGGTACCAAGGAGAGCTTGGGGTGCTGCCCCGGCCGATTGTGCGTTCGGCTTTTGCTCATCTCGTCCGTGCGGACGAGTGTCTTCTCCGGCTCTTCAAAGCGTTCGTGCGACGGAGTTTTGGCTCCGGGGAGTTCTTCTTGGCTTCGGGAAGATGGCGACCGGCTTCGTCTCCCCGGCGCTGCGCGGCGGTGCCGGCGACTGGCCTGGCTGTGCAAAGGCCTGAGGGGCTTCTTTGTGTTTTGCTGTTTTTCCAGGGTCTTTTGTGCAGTTTGGAAAGGACAGCTGTCCTCTGTATCCTGTATCGTACCTGTATGTCTACGGTCCTTTGTATGTTTCCTTAACCTTTAATACAGGTATGTTTGGTCAAAAAAAAAAAAAAAAAGGTACTCAATGGCATCAAATACACACTCTCATGATCTCAACTTCCTCCTCGTTCTATATCACCAGAGATTTGGATTGGCTTTGCAATACGAGCTGTCAAAGACAATAATGAGCTTGGCAAGATATATTACGACTCCCTTTTATCAGCGTATGAGGCAGTGGGTAATAATATGGTGCATCAATGGCTCTTCTCCATTTACCAACCACCCACTCATTTTTTCTTGAGTCCTGAAGGGACAAATGACAATTTCACCTCCTAGCTTTGGTGTTTCTGAACTCAGAAGGCAGTCTTTCAGACGAAGATTTGCGCGCCGATGATGAATGTAGGAGGTTCTGATAATAAGCTGCTGAACTCATGAGCTTTGAAGAACCTTGTGCAGGTGCAGTTTCCGGAACACCGCCAGACAGATACTTGGTGCTTAACTGGAAAAACAGAGGCTGAAAGATACCACGGGCCAGCTTTGCTCTTCGCTCGCGGCCCGGCTCGCCTATGGGCGCACGCAGGGGCTTTAATCGAACCTTTCCCGCCTCACCTCTGTTAAGCTCCATTTTGACAGAGACTAAGTTTGTCTTTAACAAATGGTGCCTCTTCTGCCACAGATAGGGAGAAGAACAGAGAATGTTTTTCTCAGTTTGTGATGTCTCGTCGTCCTCACCTCTATGAAGCATTATTTTGCATTCCCGATGTCTCCAACTCCATGAAGAGGGTTCTGCTTGTCTAAACAGTTGATACGGCTCATCTTTTTTCCTCTTCACTTACCAGGTCAGCTCTTGGCTTTGCAATATGGAGAACTGAGCCACGAAACGTGCTACCGTTTATAAAGAGCATGAGAATGGTGGAGCTGATGCTGATAAATGGAATGATTTCACCAACCACTACAGATAAACATGTGCATTTGCACTCGTTGTAGCTTGCTGTAGCCATCGTACACAGGGCGGCTTAAGAATGGGAACTAATGGATCGGCTCAATAAGCATCAGCAACGCTTGCATTAAAATTACCTTGTTCTCTAGTCCAAAAGTGCAGCCACTGCTTTTTTTTTAGAATGTGCAAATCACATATTTCATTAAGAAGGAGAAGAAGTTCTCTAGGCCCGAATAACAAGAAAGCAAACATCTTCGAACGGAGGGAAAAAAAAGCCAAGCAGCCAAAATAATCGGAGCAATTGACAGCACATAAATAATCAGAGCAAAAATAGCTTTCAGGAATTCCTAATCAGAGTTTAGTATATATGCGCGTCTTTTCACTTGATATGGTTTGCTTACACTTTAATGGAATAACAGAATCTGAGCATACAGCTTACACTACACCTACTCAACTCCTGAACGAAGTCATTGTCTCCATCACCTTGACCCTCCCCCATCGACCTGCTTCTGATAACACTAGTTGTACATTCTCAACTCTCAATTAAGAAAAGCTTGTTGTGCCTTTTCTGGCATTTGCCTTCTCAGATACAAGGCTCAATGAATTACTCCATTCCTTTCTCAAAGCCCACCGCCATGAGAGAAACTTTGCGGTGGAAAGAGGGGAAGTTCTTCACGATGTTTCCACATAGGACGGTTGATCTCTCATGTGTCCACCTTCAGTGGTTCATCTGTAATATGGGTTCCTGACATCTCCAATTCCATTTAGTAACTACTTGCTTTTCTAAGTTTGTTACGGCGTCCACTAGGCACTCTCATCTTTCTCCCTTCTCTCTCACACACAGTTGCACATTGCTATTGGAATTACAGATGGAGAAATGAGCTAGGAACCCGGCAGCTAACTACCATTTATCAGAAAATGAAGAAGCTTTTCACTTGAATGATACACCCACCCGTAGAAGGTGCACATGCACATGCCTTTGCATTGAACCTTTTTTTTTTTGAAAGGGTTTGCATTGAACATTTGAACTGCATCTATTGCTTAATCTGCAACGATCACAACTTCTTTAATTTATCAAGTACCTGTAGCTTCAATTCTCAAGCAAAAGCAGTATTCGCACGAGTTGCGTCAGTCAACTATTGAAGCGAAAAATGAAAATAACGTGTTTCTCTATTTTCACCCCGAGTCGAGTTAGATTGCAGGAGGAGTTTTGCCGCTCTGGAATGGCCTAACAACAGTACTGACAGTTGATTAAAATCCCAAGTGGTCTCTCTTCCTCAGAAACGTTTACTGCGGATCTCTGTGCTTGTCCACTTCAGATATCTGGGCAAACCAAGAGACTGAGTGCGAGGGTACACGGCGGAGATTCTCCCTACAGTAGCATCACCACGTAAAGGGTCGGTCAAGAAGGCCGTCCTTGCGAGCCTCGGCGCGTTGGCCACCGCCGTAGCCGTGCTGCTACTTCTTGTCTGCGTCGCCTAGCTCTGCTGCTCGGGCGCCTTTAAAGCGAAACTTGACGGATACCTGGTTCATGCACCTTAATGGTTCCTGCACCTTATTATGTCAACTCAAGTTTGTATTAGATTCCTGGCGCCTCCGATTCCCAGTTCATCTTACAGATTGTCTAAGTAGCTCATCAACCTCATCTTTCCCCCAATGGCGTCGAAGCAACTGTTCTGTTCTACGGTATATAAAACATAAGCTTGGTAATTAAAGGACGTGCGCTACCTGATTTTATAGCACGAGGACGTGAGTTGTGTGCACGTCGGATCCATATATAACGGGGAGGCTCCAAATATAAAGATTGGTATAGGAGCGCTAGGTAGTAATTAAACTTGAGTGACATCACAAGTCCTAGTTGATGTTACTAGTACTTCCTTCTCCAGGCAACATTTCTAGGTTTGCATTACAAACTATCTAAGTTGTCAGTCACGAGCTGGATGGTTGTATTATGGTGCCAATTTTGAGACTACACACTAGCATACTAAATTCAACAATCTTCAGTTCAACATAAGGCAACAAGATTCATTACTCATCTATGGTTCATAGCTGAGTTTGAAATACTGAGTGAACAATTTACAATCACAACAGTTTACAATATCTAGTGCACCAACAGATTTTACTAGTGAACAATTTACAATCACAACAGTTGCCATATACTAAGGTGTTTTTGTTGTTACACAATATCTAGTGCACCAACTTTACCAATTTTGCTTCTGGCCTCACATGTCAATCTCAGTTTTAGAACTCTACCACCTGTGAGGCTGACATGTGAGACCGGACACAAAAGTTGTAGTTTTTTGAAACCATGGTCAAAATAGTTGTAGTTTTTTGAAATAGATTTCAAAATTTGTAGTTTTCTGAAACTTTGACACAAATAGTTGTAGTTTTGTGCAATTCACTCTTTTTCCTTTTTTGCGAGAAACTGTATCAGACTCACTGAACAATCGACTTTTAAAAATGGAGGAAGTCTGTAAATTTGAACTCCAGGCATCATATGGTACTCTGTCTCCTTTCAGTTACGTCACTTTTCCTAATCCAATGAGCGCACTTGAGGACTCCTATTCTTTTTTTTTTCCCGCTTCAAACAAAAAATATGAGTCCTCAAGTGTGGCTCATTATAGCGAAAAAATTCGTTAAATTTCTTGTTAAATCAAACCAAAAATCTACTCTGTTAGGGACAATTTCCCATTCAAAGTCACAGTGTGCACTTGATTCGTCCTCCTGCGCCTTCTCAGCACATTCTACCTTTATTTTTACTTCATGATACCTTCAATTTCAAGTTGATCCCATTTCTGGTGAAATAGGTACTCAATGGCATCAAGTACACTCTCATGATCTCAACTTCCTCCTCGCTCTTTATCACCAGAGATTTGGATTGGCTTTGCAATAATACGAGCTATCAAGACAACAATAATAAAAACTAGACCTGCCGGGGGTATGACGGCCTCTGGGCTTTCTATTAGGGATGAGCCTCTCACACAGATCAAGAAAACCCCCGAACCTCTGCCTCACCTTTACACAGCGGCACCGTAGCCCATGTGAGACGATAACTACCGGGCCGGACCTTAGACCTGTGCTTTGGCCATGGGACAGACGAGGGGATTTTTTTAACCTCAGCCTGAAATTCGCTCATACAGGGAGTTGAACTCAGGACTTGAGGAGTGCCTCTGAGCTTCTCTAGCCAACTCAACCAGAGACCCTTTGGCTATGACAACAATGAGCTTGGAAAGATATTTTACGACACCCTTTTATCAGCGTATGAGGCAGTGGGTTATAATATGGTGCATCAATAGCTCTTCTCCATTTACCAACCACCCACTCGTTTTTTATAAGTCCTTAAGGGACACATGACAATTTTCACCCCCTAGCTTTGGTGTTTCTGAACTCAGAAGGCAGTCTTTCAGACAAAAAGAGGAGACTCAACATGTAAAACTCCACTGAAAAATTATCTTGGCCGTGTCAAAGCACAATTTACTCCGGTTATTTGCAATTACCTTGTCCTATCACTTATACTTTCAGTCACCACTCACCATAACTATAGCTTCCTGAAGAACTAGCATCGCTGTCATGAGAGTTGCATCTGTGAAGCGTTAAACTGAACTTTGAGATCAGGATAGGAACCAATGTCGAGATTTCAATTTGTCTCTTACGTCACACAAGCGAGCTACATAATGGAATGTAAACGTGAAAGAAGATTTGCGCGCCGATGATGAATGTAGGAGGTTCTGATAATAAGCTGCTGAACTCATGAGCTTTGAAGCGCCTTGTGCAGGTGCAGTTTCCAGAACACCGCCAGACAGATACTTTTTTTTTTGAAGCCTCTCCTACTGGGTACAGCTGTAGCATCTTTTCATATACGAACACACTCACGCACACCTCAACACACACCTACACACACCCACGTACACGACCAGACCTACAACTACACTCAGCATCCTTGAAGACTGCGTTTTTTGAAAGATCGTCATAAACCACCAGGCTCTAGCGCGTGACGAGGGACGTTGCACTCCCTTCGTGTCACCACGCACAGAGAGGCACTTGCAAATTTATTTTTGGGGCAAGCCCCGGTGAGGTACGGGGGCAGAGCCAAGGCTCGAACCCGCGTCGGCAAGAAGCGACTCCTGCGCTCCTACCACTCGCGCTACGCGCGGTCCTCGCCAGACAGATACTTGGTGCTTAACTGGAAAAACAGAGGCTGAAAGATGCCACGGGCCAGCTTTGCTTTTCGGCCGCGGCCCGGCTCGCCTATGGGCGCACGCAGGGGCTTTAATCGAACCTTTCCCGCCTCACCTCTGTGAAGCTCCATTTTGACAGAGACTAAGTTTGTCTTTCACAAATGGTGCCTCAACTGTCAAAGATAAGGAGAAGAACGGATAATTTTTTTTCTCAGTTTGTGATGGCCCGTCGCCCTCACCTCTATGAAGATTATTTTGCATTCCCGATGTCTCCAACTCCATGAAGATGTTACTGCTTGTCTAAACAGTTGATACGGCTCATCTTTTTTCCTCTTCACTTACCAGGTCAGCTCTTGGCTTTGCAATATGGAGAACTGAGCCACGAAACGTGCTACCGTTTATAAAGAGCATGAGAATGGTGGAGCTGGTGCTGATAAATAGAATGATTTCACCAACCACTACAGATAAACCTGTGCATTTGCACTCGCTGTAGCTTGTTGTAGCCATCGTACACAGGGCGGCTTAAGAATGGCAACTAATGGATCGGCTCAATATAAGCATCAGCAAAGCTTGCATTAAAATTACCTTGTTCTCTAGTCCAAAAGTGCAGCCACTGATTTTTCATTGAAGAAGTTCTCTAGGCCCTGAGGCGAATAACAAGAAAGCAAACATCTCGGAACGGAGGGAAAAAATCAAGCCAAAGGAGCCAAAAAGAGCCACTGCTTCAAGCAATGTTTTTGCTTCAATGTTCGGGCAATTGACAGCACAGAAATAATCAGAGCTAAAATAGCTTTCGGGAATTTCTAATCAGAGTTTAGGATATACGCACGTCTTTTCACTTGATATGATTTGCTTACACTTTAATGGAATAACAGAAGCTGAGCATATACTTACACTACACCTACTCAACTCCTGAATGCGACCTCAAGTGTCTCCGTCACCTTGACCCTCCACTATCTACCTGCTTCTGATAACACTAGTTGCACATTCTCAACTCTCAATTAAGAAAAGCTTTGTTGTGCCTTTTCTGGGATTTGCCTTCTTGGATACAAGGCTTAATTAATTACTTCATTCCTTTCTCAAAGCCCACCGCCAAGAGAGAAACCTTGCTGTAGAAAGAGGGGAAGTTCTTCACGATGTTTCCACATAGGACGGTTGATCTTTGATGTGTCCACCTTCATTGGTGGTTCATCTGTATTATGGGTTCCTGACATCTCCAGTTCCATTTAGTATCTACTTGCTTTTCTAAGTTTGTTACGGCGTCCACTAGGCGCTCTCATCTTTCTCCCTTCTCTCTCACACACAGGTGCACATTGCTATTGGGATTACAAATGGAGAAATGAGGAACGAAGCCGGCAGCTAACTACCATTTATCAGAAAAATGAAGAAGCTTTTCACTTGAATGATACACCCGCCTGCAGAAGGTGCACATGCCTTTGCATTGTACCTTTTTTTTTTTTTGGAAAAGGGTTTGCATTGAACATTTGAACTGCATCTATTGCCACTACAAAAAAATATTATGATAGATAACGTTTTGTTTATGTCACAAAAACTGTAAAACATGTCGTAAAATAAAATTTGTGAGGATCTAGTGACGAAAATCAGTTCGTTACCTATCATATGTGTTTAAACATGTTTTATAACGAAAATTTATGCTTTTGTCGTAATTATTTCCACAACGATCCTTTTAGTTCGTCATAACCTATGCTGGCCCAAGAAGGCCAAGCCCAACCTGTTGTGGGCTAAACAAAGGCCCAGCCCAACCTATTGTGGACTAAACCCAACTGACTGCAGGCCTTTTTCATTTTACACATCACCCTTTTTAGCATTTTTATTAACAGGCCTGAGTCTTTTATGGCCCTTTCAGCAATTTCTCGTATTGGGCTGTGTATTTTTATGGCCCTTTTAGCAAAACTCCTGCAAGCGGAATCTCGGCTGGGTCCTTTTAAACAGAAAGACATTCAACATACGGCCCAGCAGATTTCAACATACGGCCATCAAGCCATTACAATTACCAAACAACAGAGTTTAACATACAGCCAAATCAAGAATCATCGGCACAGGTCGTAAGTTCTAATGATATGGTACATGGAAACCTTCTAAAAATCCATATGATCATATACATGTCATGAAAAATTTTACTAGCAGCTTTAGAGCATATCTAGTTCAGCAAGGAGCAACCTTCAATTCTGAAATCCTTGCTTTTTGCGTAGCATAGGACATCACCAACAAAGTTGTAGTTACCAGGTTGTCCTCACATGTACATCTGCAGATACAATTCCCATTAGTGTATTATACTTAGGAAACTGCAAGCAGAGATATTACTCAGTAAGCAGAGATAAGCTATATACGCTAGTATTACTCAGCAAAGTAATCTGAAAAGTGAAATCTGAAAACAAACATACACTAAATTACTCAACAAACTGATTATACTCTGCAACGATCACACCTTTAATTAGTCAGTACCTGTAGCTTCAATTCTCAAGCAACAGCAGTATTCACACGAGTTGAGTCAGTCAACTATTGAAGCGAAAAATGAAAATAACTTGTTTCGCTCACAGCACGACTGAATAGAATTAGACAGAGAATGCAGTCGTTCCTCTTGACGAGGACCAGAGCACCACCGTGTGCTCACTGATCACTCCCACATTTCCTAATTTTCAAAAACTTCCCGTCCCTTAACCGTCATCCGCAGCGTCTCCCTGGCGTTGCACCACTACGCCAAGCAAACCCGAGGTCGGGTTAGATTGCAGGAGGAGTTTTGCCGCTCTGGAATGGCCTAACAAACGGTACTGATGGTTGATTTGTTAAGATTAGAAGCTCAAGTGTTCTCTCTTCCTCAGAAACGTTCTACTGCTCTGTGCTTTTCCACTTCAGATCTCTGGGCACACCAAGAGACTCAGTGCGAGGGTACCCGACGGAGATTCTCCCTGCAGTAGCAATCGCCCGTAAAGGGTCGCTCGAGAAGGCCGTCGTTGTGGGCCTCGGCGCGTTGGCCACCGCCGCAGCCGTGCTGCGACTTCTTGTCTGGGTCGCCTAGCTCTGCTGCTCGGACGCCTTTAAAGTGAAACTTGATGGATATCTTACTGCTGCACATTGTAATGTCACTCAAGTTTGTTTTAGATTCCTGGTGCCTCCGATTCCCAGTTCATCTTGCAGATTGTCTAAGTAGATCATGAACCTCATCTTTCCCCCACTGGTGTCAGAAGCAATTGTTCTACGGTATATAAAACATAATAGGCTTGGTAAAGGACGCGCGCTACCTGATTTTAGAGCACGAGGACGTGAGTTGTTGTGCACGTCGGATCCATATATAACGGGGAGGCTCCAAATGTAAGATTGGTATAGGAACGCTAGGTAGTAATTAAACTTGAGTGACATCACAAGTCCTAGTTGTTGTTACTAGTACTTCCTTCTCCAGGCAACATTTCTAGGTTTGCATTACAAACTATCATGGGTAGTTGTTAGTCACGAGCTGCATGGTTGTATTATGGTGCCAATTTTGAGACTACACACTTAGGCACACTAAATTAATTTAACAATCTACAGTTCAACATAAGGCAGCAAGATTCATTAATTACTCATCGATGGTTCACAGCTGAGTTTGAAATACTGAATGTCTGAACTCTTAACTTGAATTTTATCAGCTATCTAGTGAACAATTACAATCACAACAGTTGCCATATACTAAGGTCGTGCTGCTCTCCTTAGCATCAGAGATGTCTGCAGTCCCGCTCTGTCGCTGCCAGCTACCACATGCCTTGGTTGGGTGCTTGCCGTGTCGCTCTTCTGTTCATGCTCGACAGTATTGATAGACGGGAGCGGCGGTTGCACGCATGCAAGGGCTGCGTTGACCCTGTCATAGCTCGCCAGAGCGCCACCACACTCCGATCATATAGTTCTACTCCCATGGCTTTCTGGGAGGCAAGGGCTACACACCCTTGGCTTCTGGTTCAGCTGGAGGTACACCAAAACGATCATGCCCTCGCGGGAGTAACGTTGCACATTAACAGTCAATTAATGATGTGCCGCCATGCCCCTTGGGTCCTGACATGACCTCGAGTTGCAGGTGCACAGTTTGCGGTCGAGAGTGTGATCCCGACCACGCAACAGCCTTGATAAGGCGTACCTTTATTACATGATCGCCACTCTGAATCCTTAGGTAGTTAGGTTGCATGCGGAAGGAGTGGAAGCTTCTAATTCTCCTTCAGCACTGTAGTGTCGGCGGTAATTTGCGCCAACATGTAAAAAGGAAATATGGAAACTAAATGACTTTGTAAATTAGGCATTCAGCCATGATTAGGTGGATTCAGTCAAATGGCTACTAGTGTTGGTCTTTGTCCTGCATGTACAACTTATTATTACCCAATGTTTTGTATATTTAAACGATGATTTTCAGGTACTAACCGATCAATATAGTGCCTCGAAAAAAAAAAGCTGCATTATATAGTGGTCGACAAAACCTGAAGTTCAAGCATATGACATTTTAATTAGAGAGTAGTAGTTTGATTACAATTTTGTGCTGTGCAAGTTCGTCAATCACTAAAGCTAGTTCTGATTATTCTTGCTGATAAGACTATGTACGTTCTGACGCCGCATGGTTTGATTGTTGTTTTCCAATAGCGCTCTCATTGGCTTTATTTTTTATTCCCGGTGCCTCCGATTTCCAGTAGACAAGCTGCTAATAGATTCCACCACATAGTCATCTTCCTTCTTCTATACCTAACCAGTTGTTCTTGGATTTGGAACAAGCTAGAACTACTTAGACATGAGCTCTGGCCGATCCCTACTCCCTCCCTTCTTATCAGAGCATGGAGTGTAGTGACTAGCGAGCTCCTCTTATATATACAAATGGTTGACCAACTACACCTACACTCTGCATTCAGCGCCCAAGGGATATGCCCATTATTTGCCGTCTCACTTCAAATAAACAGAGAAGCAGCAGACGATCCTCTTGAAACTTCTGAAAGGTGTTTTTGTTGTTACACGATATCTAGTGATGACACCAACTTTACTAACCGTCACTTACTCGTATATCACATTTTACGTTGTTTGATAATTATAAATCAAACCTTGCATCAGGATCATAATTTCTACTTTGCCTGCAACTACGACTACTACTCTGGGATAATATTTTTCACGTCATTCAAGTATTCACTTTTTTTTTTTTTGAGAACCTATTCAAGTAAAAGAGCCAAGGCTGGCGAATTAACCATCCCGGCCTGTTTGTAGCCTCAAACTAGTGATCAGCTGCAGTGGCGGAGCCAGGGGGGAGGGGTAAATCCACAGGATGCACCTTAATTTCTGTACAAAATGACATGATTAAGCGGAAGCAGCCCCCTGATAATCCTTATCCCATGACGTTTTGCATTTGAAGCCCAACTGGCCCATCTAGGAAAACCAATTGCTAGCGATCCTTCCACCGTTCCTCACGTTCCACACTGCATCTGCGTCATTCAATCCTTTCTCTTTCTGTTCCCTCTCATTAACTTGCGTCGCCGCCGCCGGCCCATCGCATATCAAAAGCCGTGATCCTCTGCCACTGCCGGCAAGCAAGCAGGCCACGAGCTCCTGAAACTATGAAAGGTATGCGTCATGTTTCCTGTGGCGACCTGGCCACCCTAATCTTCAATTGCATTAGGATTAGGGGGCCTTTGGAACGCGGGATTTTTTCCCATTCCTGCGTTTTTTCTGTGAACAATCAACTGATTCCTGTGAAATTCCTGTATAATTCCTGTGAAAATCCTGCGTTCCAAAGGGGGCCTTAGAATTTAGGTTAATCGAGTAGGGAAGGATTGTTGGTGCCATGCGTAATCAAAGGTTCTTCTCTATCCAATTCAATTCTGCACGAATCGACGATATTTTTTTTCCCTAAGAGGCGATGTCAATTGGTGGCTTGGCCCCCCCTATGCCCAAATCCCAGCTGGGCAATAAGGACACATGTTTGGAAAGCACCAACCTGACTGATGGATACAAGCATGACGATCAAGATTTATATTAGCCTCACGACTGGCCGAGGACTTGACGAACTTCGTCGCGGTGATGCTCTCGCCTATCTCTTGCTTTACGTCGATGATCGTTCTTACGGCCTCATCTTCTGTCCTCCTCTCTGATCTTACTGCTGCCTTACATTCTGAATTTGCCATGACCGATTTGGGCTCTCTTCATCACTTCCTAGGCGTTCATGTGTCACCCGATCATCTAATGGCATTTTTATGTCCCAGCGGCAGTATGCTTCTGAACTGCTGCAACGTGCAGGCATGTCGGAGTGTCATGCCGTTGCTACTCCTGCTGAAGCTCGTGTCAAACTCTCCGCTCCTGAGGGTTCTCTGGTGTCTGACCCTACCGAGTATCGTAGCTTGGCTGGCGCTCTACAATATCTCACTTTGACCCGTCCCGACATTGCTTTTGCTGTTCAATAAATTTGTCTATTTATGCACGCTCCTCGAGAGCCCCATCTTGCTATGTTGAAACGCATTCTGCGCTACGTGAAGGGCACACTTGACAAAGGTCTTCACCTTGGCACGACTTCTTGCTCTTCCTTTACTGCTTACTCCGACGCCGATTGGGCGGGCTGCCCTGATACACGTCGCTCCACTTCTGGGTATTGTGTTTACCTTGGTGATAATCTTGTTTCTTGGTCGTCTAAACGACAAGCTACGGTGTCTCTATCCAGTGCCGAGGCATAGTACCGAGCAGTTGCACATGCAGTGGCCGAGACAGTTTGGTTGCGCCAGTTATTGGTTGAGCTCCATCACCCGTTGTCATCAGCGACAGTTGAATATTGTGATAATATTAGTGCTGTATATATGGCTGCTAATCCTGTTCAACACCGGCGTACGAAACATATTGAGATTGACATCCACTTTGTTCGAGAGAAGGTGGCTCTTGGTCAGGTTCGGGTTCTGCATGTTCCATCCCAACATCAGTTTGCTGACATTATGACCAAGGGCCTTCCGACGCAGCTGTTTCAAGAGTTCTGCTCCAGTCTCTGTGTCCGCTGTTCTCCCGCATCGACTGAGGGGGGCTGTTAGCGTGATATGTTTTGGACTCCATCTTGTACACGATTGTTTATTTGGTAGTTGCTGTATAGGCTATCTCTAAGAGTATCTCGGTTGATTGTTTTCCCGATTGGTCTCTTACTTGTAACTCAAGTTGTATTGACCATATAAATAGCAATGCATGCGGCGCCCCTTGGTGTGGTGTCTTCCGCAATCTCTAGCCTCGCTTACAGTACACTACGACTCGCTGTCGTTAATCCGTTCGTGCTACAATAGCTTGAACAACATCATCATCCTGTCTGGATATATCAGTGAGTTGAAGACGTGGATATCCTAAATGATCCTTTCTATCAGTTAATTGAATTGTTCTGATGGTCCAGATGCCCCAGCGCGTGGCCACGAACATCCTGTAAGAGGTGCTGGCATCGAGGAACGGGAAACCTAATCGGCGGCCTGCTGGACGCTGAATGCTCGGTCACCTCGATAGGGCCTTGTTCACGCTTCATCCCTGGCCGAGACGTGCCCCATGAACACGAGCGGCCTTGATGCGTCAACTAGTCCCATTTACCCGCCGGCCGGCCGTGACTTCTTGTGGCTTTTGGTGCTGCTAAAGACGACAGCGTTTTGTAAGTTTTATCGCAGAAAATAACGCTGAGCTAGAGTGGCCAGAGTGGTTGACTAATGCGCCACGAGCGATCGTGCATTTGTACGTGGCATGCCGGACCCGCTCCCGCGCGAACTCTGCGCGCGCTTCGAGCTGAACTGCCCAAGAGAGAGAGAGATAGAGTCATGGCTCGAACTAACAGCTACAGTGTTACTTGACCCGGACGAAAACAACATGATACATGCAGGTTTATCTAACAACGACGGTGACGCTTTCGTGGCTCCAAACCTGTACTCAGTTCGACCCGCATACAAGCTTTTCAGGTACGGCATCGGGAGCAGCCGATTTCCACCAACGTCATCGATCTGTGCCACCACGGCGGCGCAGAATAGCACCTCACGGGCAACCAAAAGGGAGCACACCACCCAGCTCAGCTTCTTCACATGTGGCGTGAAAGTCTGACGAGCAAGACGCCTCTCTAGGCTTCACATTCCCACTGCATCTCATGCCAAGCAGTTCGATCTCGCCAACAAAATAGCTCAAAACTAATTGCGACCACAAGTACGCGCATACGTGTGGGCAGGCTGGTTTTGTTTTGCACTCGATACTTTCTACCTCTGTGCTAAGATATGTAAAGATACAGGGTCAACACATCACCAACTGATGTTTATATAGATCAATGTGGACGTCAGGCGTAGGCGAATTAAAGTTCTTGGATTGGACACTATTGTTTCACCAACCAGGCAAGAGATTCACTACAAAGAGTGAGAGAGAGGCATGGGTACCTCGTTCCAATGTCCTTTATTCTATCTATTATATATATATTTGACAACGAAAAGAAGCCACCACGTTCGCTCTAAAATGCTAGAAATTCTCACGTTAATCGGATAAGAAGAAAAAATTACCCACCACTGCCATTATGAAAAATTAGTCACAAAAACCCCTAAAAATATTTATAAAATAGCTAAATGAAATTTTCACGTTAATTGAAGAAAATAAGAAGAGAAAATTACCCACCACTGCCATTATAAAAAATTAGTCACAAAACCCCTAAAAATATTTAGCAAATAACTAAATTCGAAATAATAAAAAATAGCAAAATACCCCTCTCATCTATTTCTAAATTACCCACCATGCCATTATGAGTCAGAAATAGTTAAATGCAGAATAATAGCCCCTAAAAATATTTATAAAATAGCTAAATTCGAAACAAAAAAAAAAATAGCCAAAAATACCCCTCTATTTCTAAATTACCCACCATGCCATTATGAGTCAAAAATAGCTAAATTCAGAATAATAAAAATTACCCAAAATACCTTCACATCTATTTCTAAATTACCCTCCATGCCATTATAAGTCAAAAAATGAATTATTAAAAAATTTAAAAATACCCTTAATTCTTATTTTTAATTTAACCGTTATGAGCCCAAAATAGTTAAATTTTAGAATAATAAAAATATCCAATAAACACTTTAATGCCGATTTCAAAATTCACTATTATAAAATTACTACGTGATATGTCTAGCTAGCATGGGACATTTTCTTATTTCTAGCATGACATATTTTCTTCAAAAGATTTATTTGTAGTAAGACACCTTCTTTTCCTTACCATGGCATATGTTAGTTGTTTAGCATAGCACGTTTGAACCGATCTCACTTTTAAAATAAAATCAAATACTTACATTGTTTTTTTTAATCTCATCAAATACATTGTTTGATAAGACACAATCCAAGATAAGTATAAAATAAATAATAATCATAAAGTATATTAAACTTCTATAATAATATAAAAATATTTAAATAGTATAGTAAATCTAGCCGCCAAATGCGCGGGCAGCCATACTAGTTCAAATAAATATATTTAGTACTGGTCTTTCTATTTGACCTAAATCATCATTAAAAAGACTATCCTTTATTGAGACTCATAGGTGCCTCATGGCCCTCAGCAGAAGAGAACTAGAACGGCCACAGTCGTGAATTATTTAATTTATTGGTCTCAACTCTTAGGGTCCGTTTGGAACAAAGGAAGATCAAAGTAATTTCAAAGGAACTCATTCCAAAGGAATTTTTCCTATGCTTGGTGTTTGGAATGAGGGAATGATGAATTCCTTTCCAAAGGAAAGAAATGGTTTCCTTCACAAAACGTAGGAAATAAAACATGAGGTTGGAGCTAAAGGAAATTTTCCTCTGTTTTGCTTGTCGCGTTGGCTGTGCATGCAAGCAACTTAATTAGCTCAAATACATGCCCACTTTGATGTATAGGAACGGGTTACCTTAAAGAAATAAAGTGAACAGTTAAAGGTGGCAAGTGGTAGTATTTTGATTAGTGCACTCAATATAATTATTGGTTCTATAAATAATTTATTTAGTTGTAATGCAATTAGTTCCTGTGTTTATCATTCCTGCATTCCAAACACCTCAAATTCTCTATTCCTCTGTTTTGGATTCCTGCGGTTTTAGCACTTTTTCCTTTCCTGTGTTTTCTCGGTTCCTGTGTTTTTTCCTATTCCTGTGTTTTCCATTCCTTCGTTCCAAACAGGGCCTTTATAAGCCAGTAACAAACAGAAACTGGTTGAATCATCATGTCTAGTTAGCAAAGGCTTAAGGGCAAGTCATATAACACAATTGTATCAGAAAGGCACTAAGATATATTGTACAGTATTATTTACTTCAATTTATTATTGCAAAACATACAAGTAAATATCCGACAACCATACTTGCGCAGAGAAAATCCGTCGAACACATGCCTTCTGGAGTTCACGCCATGCAGCTGTGTAACAATATTTATGCGAGGATCGTATATATCATTCCGGGTGTCCAAGGAAAGCATATTAGTGGTTTATGAACTCATCATGATTATTCTTTTGTTCTGAATATTAAACCACAAGTGTGGATATCTTTCCGAAGCATATAAAACACGTGAAAAAAATTATCAACATATTTAGCCACCATGCATGTTCCAAACTCATTACATACCGTGCACCAAAAAAAAAATATTCAGCTAATCTGGCAGTGCTACGACTTCCGCGTGCACCAAATTCCTACTCTGGTAGTGTTGCATGCTAGAACTGACCGTCCTAGCAGACCACCAATATAGCTGCAGGTTGGTATATTCAAACTTGATGTAGAGGTTATTTATTGGGACTCTCATTCGTGCCTTATCAGAAGAGAACCAGAACGGCCACAGTCATGAACTATTTATTGGTCTCAACTCTTAGTTCCTTATAAGCCAGCAACGAGCAGAATCTGGTTAAAGGGCAAGTCATATAAAATTGTATAAAAAAAGGTACTAAGATATATTTTTCGGGTTTATTTACTTTTATTATTTTTGCAATATATACACGTAAATATCCGACAAACATACTTGCAGTTGCAGACAAAATCCGTTGAACACCAACAGCCTTCTGGGCGTTGATAACAATATTTGCCTAGCAGACCGCCATGTTCCATACTTATTACATACTGTGTAACAAAAAAATAGTCACCTCCCTCGCAAAAAAAAAAAATAGTCACCTAATCGGGATGTTCTACTAACCGAATACCAGATTCTGGTAGTGTTGCATGCTTGAACTGACCTTCCTAGCAGACCGCCAATCTGGCTGCAGGCTGGTAATCAAACTTTGGCTAGAACTGACCGTCCACATCAACCCTTCACCCGAAAGATGGACACAAGCAGGAGCAGCAAGAGTCACCGTGACCTTTCGCGACACAGTCCGCCAATGGACTGCATGAGTAGTCGCAAGATATTTCCAGCATCTAATCAGCAAGCAGCAGGTGACTATGCCAAGAGTGACTGTCACGTCCCGTGTTTTTGCCTCCATTTGAAATCTACTAAAAATTTGAATTTTTCAAATTTTAAGACAAATTAAAAACAAGTGCATGTTTAAGTTAGCCAAACCACCCCAATTTTAAAACTTTTCTTTTTGAAAACTTGCACAAAACTCATCATATGCACTTTTGAGATTTTATTGGATTTATTTTGTGTGTTTGTTTGTTTTTCCTTTTGGCTCGAGTTTGAAATTCTTTCAAATTCGAATCCTAGAATTGTTCAAATCTTTTCTTTCTTACCGGGCCGCACTTCCCCCTTCCTTCCCTGCCGGCCCAGCTCTCCCTCCCTTCTCTTCTTTTTCCTTCGCGGGCCGCTTTTCTTTCCCCGGTCCAGCGCCGCGCCAGCCAGTCCCGGCCTGCCAGCCCACCTTCTCTCTCCGTGCCACTGACGCGTGGGGCCCGCCCCTTCGTCATCCTCCGGCAGCGCCGGCGAAAATCCCGCGCCGTGCCCATGCCGGCCGGTCCCCGCCACCGCCTACGTCGCGTCGGAGCGCCAGGAACCGCCACGAGGAGCACGTGCCGCTCCGCACCGCCTTGCCCGCCCCGTCAAGTCAAGCGAACCGCCTTCCCCTCTTTCTTGGCACGCCCGCCAAGACTCCGGCAAGGCCACCGCCATTGCCGGCCCATAAATGGAGACGAGCTCCCCCTTCCTTCTTCCTAAAGCCGCGTACACGAGCTCCTCCTTCCCTTTTTGCCCTCCCGAGCTCCAATTTCTTCTCCCCTCTCTTGAGCTAGGGTTCCGGCGACCGTGCCTCGCCGCCGCGTCGAGCTCCCGACCACTCCCGCTCAGCTCGAGCTCAAGGTGAGCATCTCCGCTCCCTCCGCTCTCTGATTCGCCCCCCTCTCTTCCCTCCTTGCCCTCCCGAGGCACGTGCGCACCGAGCGCCGCCGCCTCCGCCACCTCCTTCTCCGGCGCCGGCCATGCTTCCCGCCGAGCCCGGTCACACCGAGGCCACCCACGGCCTCGCGTCACACTCGCGCACGCGCGCGACCACTCGCACGAGCCCTGCGCACGCGCACCCGCCTTTTCCCCTCGCACGCCGGCGCGCCGCCCTACTCCGGCGACGTCGCGCCGCCTCTCCAGCGACCCTCGTCGTCGACATCTAACGCTCCCAACTCCGCCGTCTCGCGCCGCACCTAGGCATCCACTTCGCGTCACGCCTCTGTCCTCCTAGATGCCGCCGGCGAGCATTCCGGCAGCCCGCCGCCGCGCGCCTCCCCTCTCCGGCCAATCGACCGAGCCGGCCGCCGTGTCTGACGTGGCCAGCCACGAGGCGCGCCACGTCAGCCCGTGGGCCACTGGACCCGGTCCCCCGGCCCACCCGTCTGCCCCTCACAATCTTTTCCAACACAAAAATAATTCCAAAATACCCAGAAAATCCCGGGGCCCTGTATTTTTGCAGATAAACCCCTGGCCTTTGCAGTAATTCTGTCTTAGTCCTATCTTTTTGCAGAAAAGTCCCTATACTTTTCTGTAATTACAATTTGGCCCTTATCCTTTTTACACCAAGACCCCTGAACTTTTGCAAAATTACAGATAGGTCCCTGTCGACTTTCTATCTTTACCGTTAAGCCCTCATAATATTTCTATTCTTGCAAATAAGCCTTTTAACCTTCAAACCTTCATATCTTTTTCGTTTTAACTCCGTTTCGAGCGATTCTTACACTCACGCGTTCGTATAAACGCGTAGTACCTTTTGGTACTAGTTTTGAAGCTCTGGAATATTTCCTTGAGCTATCAACCCTCTAAATTCCTATCCTTTTTCAATAAGACCCCGTCACGATAAATCTTATAATCTGACTCCGCACGTCGTGCACGTTTATTCAAACCCCTGTGCTGCACCTAAGTAATTTCAGCACACTGTGCCGCCTCGACATAGTGCATTTTGGCACTATCCTTGAAATCCCGCACACTGACCCACATGCAATCTCTTACACGTACTGCAAATGCTAAGTCCACACAAGAACGTGCACACACATTTCTATTCCGAGCAATTTCCAATATCAGAAAGATCTCAGAAAATTCCTAAAAATACTTTACACCCTTCTAAACATTTTCCAACCCTTAATCACTCCAGATTAATTAGGATTATGGCAATGCCATATTAAGTTGGCTTAATCTGATTAATTTCCTTTCCCAAAAAGTGAATAATCGATATCTCCTCCGTTTCAACTCTTATTTTGGCGATTCTTTCGCCAAAATTCATCTAAAATCATCCTCTATTCATTGCCACCAGATCCAATCTAACCTTGGTCTCTATTTGGTTTTATTTGATTTATTGCTTGTTCATTGCTTGAGCGGTAGATTTCTTTTCTTTTGTCGCTAGATAATCAAGTCTTTGAAGAAGAGCCCGAGGATTTGGAATACGAGGACTTAGAAGAAGAAGACTTTTGTGAAGGCAAGTCTAACTCCCTTTGATCATGTTGATCCTATGTTTGCGAAATATCCTATTTAGAGCTGTTTACAAATAAATGTGCATGGTATTTAAATGGATTTAAATGCTAAAAGGTCCTATGCAATAATTGTTTGCCATGCCTTGACTTGTATATATCCTGATCCCTTGTTAACCCTAGGAACCAACATCATTAAATTCCTTAATGATATGCTGGATTGCTTTGCCGCTTAGGACTTTCACCATACGTGTTTAATTAATCCTGCTCACATGATTTTCGTGTAAAATGCGTGAGTCTTGGTGGTGTGTGTAAATGTGAAATGGTGGGATTAATGATAAGTGCAACCCATAGTGGGGGGGGGGGGGGGGGGGGGGGATGTTTTGGCGGGAGCAGATGAGGTAGTCCTCAGTGGGGAGGATATCTCTGGGACGCTATGCCTCAGGGAGGATAGCTATTGGAGTGCCTGCTTCGGTCGTATAAGGACCGGTTCTTGTGCCGCCTTTGCCTAGCACTATACGCGCAGCCACAAGCCCAGTATGGGATGGAGATTGGTACCACACCCTACGGTTGATCTCGGTACCCACCCGGTTTGCGGAGTATACGGGGACCAGGAGAAGACTCGGGCCAGTGCGGTTTCGAGGTCCGGTCGGAGACTCTTTTTAGAGCCATGCTTTCATGGACCCCTGGTTTGGCCCGTGGGTGGATGCCGTGGAGATACTGGCAGATACGGGACCTTTAGTAGCAAAGTTCAAGCCGGGAAACCGGTGGAGGACTGATCTACCTTGTGGAAAAATTTGTGCACCCTCTGCCGATGTTATGAATCTTTCCGGAAAGCCATGTTCCACGGTATTGGACAACGCGAAAGCAAAGACCACACTCGATTAGACTTTTCTATGTGAGTTATCCTTGGCGTGTTTTCGGATGTAACGCCCTGAAAATTCACCCTGAAAATTTAAATGCAAATCCAAACTGTAATCGGAAGTTTTCAAAACTTTTCAAAACCTTTCCCTCTCGCTTTTCCGTTCTGGGCTGTTTCCAGCCCAACTTTCCGTTTCCCTCCTTTCCTTTCCGGCCCAACCTCCACCTGCACGACCTATCCCATCGCTTTGTACCGTCCAGCAGCTAGGTGACACACTGACTGGCCGCTTTTCTCGCTGAGCACTGCCCGAGCCATCCCGTCGCCACTGCTCGCGCACGCCGCAAGCGACGCACCGCCCAAGTCCCCTCCGCTCTCTGCAGCTCGCGTCTCCTCAGACCAAAGCCGCACGCCAGCGCCCGTCCGTGCCCACTTGCCTGTGCCGCTGCCGCTTCCGTCTCATCGCTCTGCCCCAGCCACGCCACACGCGACGCACCGACTACCCGCTTTCCCCGCTGCTCGCTCGAGTCTCTTCACCATAACCCGCACGCCGACGCCGCTGCCGCTCCCATCCCGTCTCTCTGCGCCGGCCACGCCACAAGACGCCGCACCGCCCCACGCCGCCTCTGCCGCTGCAGTCGCGTCGCACAGCAGCGGCGACGAGCGCACAGCAACTCCACTGTCGTCGTCGCATCCACCGAGCCGAGCGCTGCCCGGCGTGCATCCTCCCTCCTCCGGCTATAAATAGCCCCCTTGCCGAGCTCCTCCGCCGCCCAGCACCACCACCGAGCCACCATTCCCCTGCCCCAACTCAGTCGAGCGCAAGTCCCCTGTCTCCCTCAATCCCGACGGCCACACGGTCGATTTCCCTCTGTAGCTCGCCTCTACCCCGGCCGAGCCGCAGGTGAGCACCACCAGGACCACCTCCACCTCCCTAGCCTGCTCAATCGCTCCCTCTCTCCCTCTCCCGAGCTCCACCGAGCAGCCATGGCCGCCTCTTTTCCTCCTCGCCGCAACCCCCGTTCCCAACAGTACCTCCCCAATTTTATGCCTCAAATGGAACCTCTGTGGACTCCTCCTCCGGTTCCCCCAACTCCTAGCCGCCTTCCTGCCCTCTCCCAGTGTCGATTTTGAGCTTCGGGAGTTCATCCATGGCGTTAGAACAGAAGAGGAAGAACGTTCCTGTTTCGATCCCCATCTCTCCTCTCGACCAGTTATCTCGTTGGGCCAGCAACGTGAGCACAGCCACTATGGCAGATGGCCCACGTATCCCCCTGCAGGCCCAAAACCCCCCATGGGCAGTTAGGCCTGTTTCTTTTGTAACGGATCAGCACCATCAGCCCAGCACGTCCAGTGCTGATACCTTTTTCTTTTCCGAATTTATTTTCGGATTAATCCATAACGTCCACTAGAAAATCCATATCTCCACCGTCCGAACTCCGATTGACCTCATTCTTCCTCCTAAATTCATCTAAAATCAAGCTCTATCCATTCCTACCAGTTTCATCTTTTATAGAGCTCATCCTCTATTTCTTTTGTATTTATTTGTGTTTGTTTGTTTGTTTGCCGGTCGCGTAGCTAACGGAGAGTACGAGTACGCGGAGGAGGAGGAGCAGGAACCAGGAGCCGGAGACTTCGAGCAGGAGCTTCCCGAGGACGTCAACGAAGGCAAGTCACAATCCGTTTTCTCTTTGATCATTTTGCTCCTATGTTTTATAAACACAACCCGTAGCGGCCATTTTATTGCATGAAATGATAGACCTGGTGATTGCAAAACCTTTGTGTAGTATGACCAAGATCACTGAGCCTTATATTATCTGTCCTAATTATTCCCTGTTAAACCTAGGATATCCATGTATGACTTTATTTACGCATGGATGATTTCCTTGTTTTAGAAATGCTTAGGACTGTGTATCACTAAGTGCTCTACTTATACTTAGCTTTTGAAAATGTGAAAACCGTGATTGGTGTTGTGTGGTAGTAGTAAGGTTGGGTGATAACTTAAGAAAGATGAATGAATGAACTTGGGTTAGAGCTGAGGTGATCCTGATGATATTTATGGAAGATTAAGTGTCGCCTCTGTGGTGTGCTTATGACAAGTGATATGGGAGATGAATGCCGCCTCGGTGGTGGGTTCATATATGTGGAGATGATTGCCTTGGCTCGTATAAGGACCGAGTTGCTTGTGACATCCTACCTAGCCCTTTTTTTCAGTGCGACCACACTACCGTGTATGCGGCACGGCTTAGTCTAAACCCCGCCAGCTAGTCTGTTAATCGCCTGGAGGCTGGAGATGCAATGGGAGCCCATGGAGCAGGTGGACGTGATGCAGACGTGTGCGACCCGGTCGAAGACCTAGATCAGAGGCTAGACCCCTGGATAACTCCCATGGCGATTAGTCGGGACGATGCTGTGATGGGTAATGGCTTTGTGAGTCTTCACACCCACGTCATGGGTGGCTTGTGATGCACTCAGATTGTGGGTACAGCGTACAACCTCTGCAGAGTGTTAAAATCTATTCGAATAGCCGAGTCCACGGTCACGGACATGGCTTTGGTTCGGTCCAAGAACTAGCATGGGTTGGGTGCTTATCTCCTTGATGCGTGAGTTGTTTTTGAGAATAGGTCCGGCCTTCCGCCGAAGGTTGTCGTGGACGGGGTGTCCGGCAACGTAAAACTTGACCAACCCCTTAATATCTTAATTTGATGCTTTTGCTAAAATGCTTTATAACTGAACCCCTGCATGTGTAAAACTTGCTTTATTGCAATGTTAAACCTGATGGCCTTTACCTTGCTACTGCCAAGTGCATACATTTATCCATTGATAGTAGGGTAAGGGTTGCGACTTGCTGAGTACTTTTGTACTCATTCTTGCTTGCTGATTACAGAGGAAGATCCAGACTTCGTCGACGCCGACGGTGAGGAAGACGATTAAGCTTGGTCTCGTCCGCACCCGAGCTGCCTGTGGCATTAGTCTACCGCTTAGTTGCTCCCGCTATGGTTGAAGACCTAGATGTTATCATCGGGGTCTGGTTTGTACTTGTTGTTTGTTATCTTTTGATATTCTTGTTGCTTATCGATCGACCCTAGCCAGGTCGCGACTTGTAATATCACCTGTTGTAAGACTTGATTGTACCAGCGACTGATCCAGGGACTGGTATAATAAAGTGTTTAAGCTCCTGGGATAACCGGGGTGCTTCAGGTGGTATCAGAGCCGTGCTTGGCTGTAGGACGTGACCCTAGGCTTGGACGCTAAAATTATTTGCGAAAACTATTTTGGAAAACTCCTTAGCTCTTTCCCTCTCTTTTGCAAAACTCTTATTTAATCTTTCCTCTACAGATGGAAGAAGATGGATGGGTGACCGACTACTGCTTGGAGACCCCTGGCTTTCCAAAGGTGCTACGTGATGCTATGGTCAGACTTGGCATCATGGAGCCTGCCGAGTATGTTGGAAGAGAGTATGAAGAGTTTGGCACTGAGCGCTGTGAAGTCACCATTCACATTGGAGCCAGTGATGACCACCCAGAGATGAAGCCCTGGAACGTGACTACTACTGGGTCGCGATTTCCAGACACCTACCAAGCTGTGGCACGCAAGGCCCTTCGGTACTTGTGCCAGATGTATGAGAGGCCTATCGGTCGCTCGCCAATGAGGTTTTTCCCTCCTATGGAGAGAAACCGCCCCACTTGGCTTGCAAGGATGAGGACAATAGAAGGCCTGAGAATGGCTGAAAGAGATCCCACAGTCGTTGCCATGACCCGTTATCTGCTCGCCTTGGATGAGCTGTATGACGGAACCGCAACCAGACTGCGAAGGTGCATCACTCGAGCTGAAGAAGCTGAGACACGAGTTAGGACCCTACGTGTTCAGCTCGCTGAAGCCAAAGCTCGTGAAGCAGAAGCAGAAAGCCGTGCTGTTACTGCCGCAGAAGCCTTGAAGGCAGCAGAAGACCGCTACAACAAGCTAGTTGGCACTGCCTATCTCACTGGGCGTGCCCACTGCAGGACTCTGCATATCCCCGGAGTAGGAGAACGTCCCGTTTTGGATGGGACTCCTATCTGTTCTGCGGGAAGCAACATCAAGAGGAAGTACGCAGAAGATCTTTCTGCACCACCGCCCTCTCAAGCAGACGGTAAAGAAGAAGAAGAAGAAGAGCCCCTCCCTTTGACCCAGCCTTTTCCAAGGGAGAATGAAGATCGCCTCCCCACCGCTTCGGATGAAGATTCCCCAGTTAGAGGCCTGGAAGATGCCTCCAACCTCATGGATGCCCAGGATCCCTGAGTGCCTACCGAGATGAAGATCCAATCATCATGGGATGAAGCTACCGGTCCGAGTTCAAGGAAGTGTCTGTGGAAGTCTGTACCCCCGAAGTCTTAGTTTGTCCCTTGTAGTCGCAGTGTAACCGCTAGTAGCTCTTCGCTAGTGTTGTACCCCCCTGTTGTTTTAGTGAACCTGTGAGTGCTGCTTGTTTGTGAGAATTGCTTGTTGTGTGTGCTAGCGAGGCCCTTGTGCCTTGCGTCCTTTTTATAAAAAGAAAAATATAACAACAAAGAGAATTAAATGATAACATAAAGAAGATCTTAGGTTCTTCTCTCATCTTATGCTCTTCCCCTTTATCCTCAAACAGATGCCGCCCAAGCGCTCTGCAAGGATCCAGCAGCGCCAACGGCGCCAGCGCAACAACCGTAGGGAAGAAGAAGTGAACCAAGATGCAGAAGTTCAAGCGGAGAACTCTAACCATGGACAGTTGCCTAACCCTCCGCTCACCACCCTGGTAGAAGTTATGGAACAACAAACCCGTCTGTTGGAAGCACTTGTGCAGAACAACAATAACAACAACAACCAACGCCGTCAGCAGCAAGTGCATGGTTTCCAGAGTAAGATGGCTGAGTTTGTCAGAATCAAACCACCAACCTTTGGAGGATCTGAGGACCCACTCGAAGCTGATGACTGGTTAAGGAACATCCAGAGAAAGCTTGATGCTATCAACTGTGAAGGAAGAGACAGAGTTCTTCTGGCATCCCATCAACTCACTGGGACAGCCTTAGCCTGGTGGGAGAACTACTGTGAAGCCACCGACGATCCCACAACCATCACTTGGGAAGAATTTGTGGAAGAATTCCGCCGCTACCATGTTCCAGAAGGTACCATGCAACTCAAGGCAGATGAGTTTCGCAGGCTGAAGCAAGGAAGCATGTCTGTGAATCAGTACATCCGCAAGTTCATTGAACTTTCTCGCTATGCTCCTGAGGAAGTTTCAACTGACAAGAAGAAGCAGAACAAGTTCAAGAAAGGGTTATCAGGAGAGTTAGGAACACAGATGACTCCTCACATCTATCCTGACTTCAACACCCTGATGAACCAGACCATCCTGACTGAAGAAAGAATAATGGAAATGTCCAAGGAGAAGAAGCGCAAGTTCGCAGTTCATGAAGTCCGTCAGCAGGAAAGATTCCAGAGGCCTAGGAACTCCAACTTCCAAGGTCAGAAAAGTCAAGCCCCGATGCAGTTCAGGACTCCATCCAATGTCTCTCGTCAGCTCAGCTTCCCTCAGAAGAGTCAAAACAACACCAAGACTCAGCAGTACAGCAGTGGTCAAGTGACAAACCAACCCAAGGCCTGCTTCAACTGTGGTGACCTTAGCCACTTCATTGCCAACTGTCCCCACAAGAACAAGCCAGCTGTTTCCATTCAGTCCAACACTGTGAATGGGCCAAGGATGTCTGGAGCCGCACGTGGAACCAACCAAGTCTCCAACCAGCCAGCGAAGACACAGCAGTCCTTTGGACGTGCCCGCGTCAACCACATCCATGCTCAGGAAGCTCAGGACGCACCCGGAGTTGTGCTTGGTGAGTTTCTTGTTGAATCAGTTCTTGCAACAGTTTTGTTTGATTCTGGAGCATCGCACTCTTTCATATCATCAAGTTTTGTGGAAAAGCATAAAGTACCTACAGTACTGCTTAAAACCCCCTTAATAACCCGATCACCCGGAGCTGACATCAAGTGTCACTTGGGTTGTTCGCGGATAAGAATCACCCTAAGCGGGGTAGCCTTCCTAGCTAGTCCAGTGGTACTAAAATCCAAGGGGATAGATCTAATCCTCGGAATGGATTGGTTAACCAAGCATGATGGTGTCATAGCATGTTCAGACAGAACAGTTACAGTGACCAACCATGAAGGGACCCGAGTAGTCTGCCAAGCCCTTGGAAGTAAGCCCGACCCGATGGTGTTTACCATGGAAACCAAGACTGTAGAAGAAGTACCAGTGGTAAATGAGTATCCAGATGTGTTCCCTGAAGAGTTACCTGGAATGCCACCAGATAGGGATATTGAGTTCATCATTGACCTTATCCCTGGAACAGCCCCAATAGCCAAGCGACCCTACCGCATGGCAGCCGCAGAGTTAGCAGAACTCAAGAAACAGTTAAGAGAACTCCAAGAAAAAGGCTATATCAGACCCAGCTCTTCCCCTTGGGGAGCACCAGTCCTCTTTGTCAAGAAGAAGGATGGAAGTATGAGGATGTGTGTAGACTACAGATCCTTGAATGAAGTGACCATCAAGAACAAGTATCCTCTGCCTAGGATTGATGACCTGTTTGATCAGTTAAAAGGCGCTAAGTACTTCTCCAAGATTGACTTGAGGTCTGGGTATTATCAGCTGAAGATCAGAGAGGCAGATATCCCAAAGACAGCCTTTGTATCCAGATATGGCCAGTATGAGTTCACAGTTATGTCCTTTGGACTAACCAATGCACCTGCATACTTCATGAATCTCATGAACAAGGTGTTTATGGAGGAATTAGATAAGTTTGTCGTTGTCTTCATTGACGACATACTGATCTATTCAAAGAGTGCCGAAGAGCACGAGCAACATCTGAGAGTAATTTTGGAAAAGCTCAGAGCCCACAAGTTGTACGCCAAGTTCAGTAAATGTGAATTTTAGCTTGAGAAAGTTGCCTTCCTTGGCCACATTCTAACAGCAGAAGGAGTTGCTGTAGACCCAGAGAAAGTTGAAGCCGTCACTCATTGGCCTCAGCCGACAAATGTGTCAGAGATCAGAAGCTTTCTTGGATTAGCGGGTTATTACCGCCGATTCATTGAAGGATTTTCCAAGATAGCCAGACCAATGACAGAACTTCTCAGGAAAGACAAGAAGTTTGAATGGACCCAGTCTTGTGAAAGAAGCTTTCAAGAGTTGAAGAGAAGACTGACAACAGCACCAGTGTTAGTCCTACCTGACATTCACAGAGATTTTGTCGTCTACTGTGATGCATCAAGACAAGGCTTGGGATGTGTCCTAATGCAAGATGGTAAAGTTGTTGCCTATGCATCAAGGCAATTGAAGACTCATGAGCAGAATTATCCCACTCATGATCTGGAGTTAGCAGCAGTAGTGCATGCCCTCAAGATTTGGAGGCACTACTTAATTGGGAATAAGTGTGAGATCTTTACGGATCATAAGAGTCTGAAGTACATCTTTACTCAGCCAGATCTGAACCTGAGACAACGAAGATGGTTAGAGTTAATCAAGGACTATGATTTGGAAATCCACTACCATCCCGGAAAAGCAAATGTTGTGGCAGATGCCTTAAGTAGAAAAGCCTACTGCAACTATCTCATGAACCACAATGATCACCTGTCGACCGAGATAAAGAAGCTTAATCTGGAGATAGTGCCTCGAGCTTGTGTGAATAATCTAAGTGTGCAACCAACACTAGATGAACAGATCAGACAAGCCCAGCTCAAGGATCAAGAGTTAATGAAGATCCGTAGCCACACTGGAGAAAACAAAGCCCCAAACTTTAGAGTGGATGATAAAGGAACGCTGTGGTATAAAGACAGAATCTGTGTACCACAAGAAGGAAAGTTCCGAGAGATAATCATGGATGAAGCCCACAACTCAGCTTATTCCATTCACCCTGGATCTACCAAGATGTATCTTGATGTAAAGGAAAAATATTGGTGGAATGGAATGAAGGCAGATATAGCCAAGTTTGTTGCAGAATGTGATGTCTGTCAGAGAGTCAAGGCAGAACACCAGAAGCCTGCAGGATTGCTCCAGCCCTTACCAATCCCTGTGTGGAAATGGGATGAAGTAGGCATGGATTTCATAGTTGGTTTTCCTAAAACAAAGAAGGGATATAACTCTGTATGGGTAATAGTGGACCGACTCACCAAGGTCGCTCACTTTATTCCTGTACGAACCAACTATAGAGGTGACAAGTTAGCCCAGTTGTATATTGACAACATAGTGAAGCTACATGGAGTACCAAGCAGAATTGTCTCTGATAGAGGTACCCAATTTACCTCTAGGTTTTGGAAAAGCTTACACTCTGCTTTGGGAACTAAGTTGGATTTCAGCACTGCTTATCACCCTCAGACAGATGGTCAGACAGAAAGGATCAACCAAATCCTTGAAGATATGTTGAGAGCTTGTGCATTGACCTATGGCAAAGACTGGGAGAAGAGTCTAGCTTATGCAGAATTCTCATACAACAACAGTTACCAAGCTAGCCTCAAGATGTCACCTTTTGAAGTGTTGTACGGCAGAAAATGCAGAACACCTCTGATGTGGTCAGAAGTTGGAGAGCGTTCCCTTACAGGACCCTCCATTGTTAAAGAGGCAGAAGAAAAGGTTGCAGAAATAAGAGAGAAGTTGAAGGAAGCACAGTCTCGTCAGAAGAGTTATTCAGACAAAAGACGAAGGGATTTAAGTTTCCAAGTTGGAGACTATGTGTACCTTAAAGTTTCCCCAATTAGAGGTACACGTCGTTTCCAAGTCCGTGGCAAGTTAGCACCACGCTACATCGGACCGTACCGAGTGCTGAAGAAGATCGGTACAGTGGCATACAGGATTGAGCTACCACCAGAGTTGGCAGATGTGCACAATGTCTTTCACGTGTCCCAGCTCAAGAAGTGCTTGAGGATCCCAGAAGAGCATGTGTCAGTGGAGACTTTGGATCTGCAAGATGACCTTCGATATCGAGAAGTGCCGATTAAGATTTTGGATGTGACCACCCGACATACCAGAGGATCAACAGTCCGTCTGTATCGTGTTCAGTGGAGCCGGCACACAGAAGCAGAAGCCACTTGGGAGCGAGAAGATGCTTTGAGGAAGGAGTATCCCCATCTCTTTGAGGATGAGCTGGAATCTCGAGGACGAGATTCTTTTAAGGGGGGTAGGTTTGTAACGCCCTGAAAATTCACCCTGAAAATTTAAATGCAAATCCAAACTGTAATCGGAAGTTTTCAAAACTTTTCAAAACCTTTCCCTCTCGCTTTTCCGTTCTGGGCTGTTTCCAGCCCAACTTTCCGTTTCCCTCCTTTCCTTTCCGGCCCAACCTCCACCTGCACGACCTATCCCATCGCTTTGTACCGTCCAGCAGCTAGGTGACACACTGACTGGCCGCTTTTCTCGCTGAGCACTGCCCGAGCCATCCCGTCGCCACTGCTCGCGCACGCCGCAAGCGACGCACCGCCCAAGTCCCCTCCGCTCTCTGCAGCTCGCGTCTCCTCAGACCAAAGCCGCACGCCAGCGCCCGTCCGTGCCCACTTGCCTGTGCCGCTGCCGCTTCCGTCTCATCGCTCTGCCCCAGCCACGCCACAACGCGACGCACCGACTACCCGCTTTCCCCGCTGCTCGCTCGAGTCTCTTCACCATTACCCGCACGCCGACACCGCTGCCGCTCCCATCCCGTCTCTCTGCGCCGGCCACGCCACAAGACGCCGCACCGCCCCACGCCGCCTCTGCCGCTGCAGTCGCGTCGCACAGCAGCGGCGACGAGCGCACAGCAACTCCACTGTCGTCGTCGCATCCACCGAGCCGAGCGCTGCCCGGCGTGCATCCTCCCTCCTCCGGCTATAAATAGCCCCCTTGCCGAGCTCCTCCGTCGCCCAGCACCACCACCGAGCCACCATTCCCCTGCCCCAACTCAGTCGAGCGCAAGTCCCCTGTCTCCCTCAATCCCGACGGCCACACGGTCGATTTCCCTCTGTAGCTCGCCTCTACCCCGGCCGAGCCGCAGGTGAGCACCACCAGGACCACCTCCACCTCCCTAGCCTGCTCAATCGCTCCCTCTCTCCCTCTCCCGAGCTCCACCGAGCAGCCATGGCCGCCTCTTTTCCTCCTCGCCGCAACCCCCGTTCCCAACAGTACCTCCCCAATTTTATGCCTCAAATGGAACCTCTGTGGACTCCTCCTCCGGTTCCCCCAACTCCTAGCCGCCTTCCTGCCCTCTCCCAGTGTCGATTTTGAGCTTCGGGAGTTCATCCATGGCGTTAGAACAGAAGAGGAAGAACGTTCCTGTTTCGATCCCCATCTCTCCTCTCGACCAGTTATCTCGTTGGGCCAGCAACGTGAGCACAGCCACTATGGCAGATGGCCCACGTATCCCCTGCAGGCCCAAAACCCCCCATGGGCAGTTAGGCCTGTTTCTTTTGTAACGGGTCAGCACCATCAGCCCAGCACGTCCAGTGCTGATACCTTTTTCTTTTCCGAATTTATTTTCGGATTAATCCATAACGTCCACTAGAAAATCCATATCTCCACCGTCCGAACTCCGATTGACCTCATTCTTCCTCCTAAATTCATCTAAAATCAAGCTCTATCCATTCCTACCAGTTTCATCTTTTATAGAGCTCATCCTCTATTTCTTTTGTATTTATTTGTGTTTGTTTGTTTGTTTGCCGGTCGCGTAGCTAACGGAGAGTACGAGTACGCGGAGGAGGAGGAGCAGGAACCAGGAGCCGGAGACTTCGAGCAGGAGCTTCCCGAGGACGTCAACGAAGGCAAGTCACAATCCGTTTTCTCTTTGATCATTTTGCTCCTATGTTTTATAAACACAACCCGTAGCGGCCATTTTATTGCATGAAATGATAGACCTGGTGATTGCAAAACCTTTGTGTAGTATGACCAAGATCACTGAGCCTTATATTATCTGTCCTAATTATTCCCTGTTAAACCTAGGATATCCATGTATGACTTTATTTACGCATGGATGATTTCCTTGTTTTAGAAATGCTTAGGACTGTGTATCACTAAGTGCTCTACTTATACTTAGCTTTTGAAAATGTGAAAACCGTGATTGGTGTTGTGTGGTAGTAGTAAGGTTGGGTGATAACTTAAGAAAGATGAATGAATGAACTTGGGTTAGAGCTGAGGTGATCCTGATGATATTTATGGAAGATTAAGTGTCGCCTCTGTGGTGTGCTTATGACAAGTGATATGGGAGATGAATGCCGCCTCGTGGTGGGTTCATATATGTGGAGATGATTGCCTTGGCTCGTATAAGGACCGAGTTGCTTGTGACATCCTACCTAGCCGTTTTTTTCAGTGCGACCACACTACCGTGTATGCGGCACGGCTTAGTCTAAACCCCGCCAGCTAGTCTGTTAATCGCCTGGAGGCTGGAGATGCAATGGGAGCCCATGGAGCAGGTGGACGTGATGCAGACGTGTGCGACCCGGTCGAAGACCTAGATCAGAGGCTAGACCCCTGGATAACTCCCATGGCGATTAGTCGGGACGATGCTGTGATGGGTAATGGCTTTGTGAGTCTTCACACCCACGTCATGGGTGGCTTGTGATGCACTCAGATTGTGGGTACAGCGTACAACCTCTGCAGAGTGTTAAAATCTATTCGAATAGCCGAGTCCACGGTCACGGACATGGCTTTGGTTCGGTCCAAGAACTAGCATGGGTTGGGTGCTTATCTCCTTGATGCGTGAGTTGTTTTTGAGAATAGGTCCGGCCTTCCGCCGAAGGTTGTCGTGGACGGGGTGTCCGGCAACGTAAAACTTGACCAACCCCCTTAATATCTTAATTTGATGCTTTTGCTAAAATGCTTTATAAACTGAACCCCTGCATGTGTAAAACTTGCTTTATTGCAATGTTAAACCTGATGGCCTTTACCTTGCTACTGCCAAGTGCATACATTTATCCATTGATAGTAGGGTAAGGGTTGCGACTTGCTGAGTACTTTTGTACTCATTCTTGCTTGCTGATTACAGAGGAAGATCCAGACTTCGTCGACGCCGACGGTGAGGAAGACGATTAAGCTTGGTCTCGTCCGCACCCGAGCTGCCTGTGGCATTAGTCTACCGCTTAGTTGCTCCCGCTATGGTTGAAGACCTAGATGTTATCATCGGGGTCTGGTTTGTACTTGTTGTTTGTTATCTTTTGATATTCTTGTTGCTTATCAATCGACCCTAGCCAGGTCGCGACTTGTAATATCACCTGTTGTAAGACTTGATTGTACCAGCGACTGATCCAGGGACTGGTATAATAAAGTGTTTAAGCTCCTGGGATAACCGGGGTGCTTCATCGGAATACACCGGTTTGGAGCCGTGTGCTGGTTGTCGGCCAGTGATAAAACTTGAGGCACTGTCGGGATGGATAGTAACTCCCCCAGGGCCGCCCAATCCTACTAAACTCTACAGATACTTGATTAGATTGTGAACTGCTTTGCTTTCAAAACAACCCTGCATAAACTTGGCTTTCACGCCTTGTTGTGATAAACCTCAGCCTATCCTTTGATAAACTCCCTTGCATAACTTACCCCTCGTATTAGGCTTGCTGAGTACCTTAAGTACTCACTCGTGCTTCAATCATTCAGAAGATGAGCCGGAGTTTGAAGCTGATGGAGGTGAAGATTAGGGTTCAGCCTGCACGCAAGTCAGCCTGTTGGAGTGGTGTCGTTCCGTATTCCGCTGGAGTAGTAGTCTAGTGCTGCTGCTGTAGCAGCTAGTCGGTGTGTTGTCTGTTCTTGTGGTCAGGCTGCTGGCCTTTGTTGTAAGACCTTTTGTATAATAAAAGGGCTTGTATGAGACTTGGTAATATTATAAAAAAGGTATGAGACTGTGATGTCATTCTGTGTAAGCGTCGTATCAGCGTCTGATCCAGGGACTGATACGGTAAGCGCTAGTGCTTCAGAAATTTAGTACGACAGTGACCACTGTCACGTGTGCTTGCCACGCACTAGCTCAGCTTAGAAACCCGAATGCATGCTTCCGTGGGAAAGCACATGTCGTCTGCCTCCAGGAGAGGCGCCTCACGGCAATCCTGGCAGTAAAGGTTGCCTACCGAAGAACCACTACCTCATGCCTGGCGTACACTCCCGGTGCCTTCCATACCCAATGCAGGTGTTTAGGCAACTTTTGCCTCTCATTCATGCTTCGGCACAAGAGTACGGTTTGCCTAGGCTACTGGAACGGAGTGTTTTTTTCGTTGTGTTACCTCGCTAGCTGGTCGGATGCTGGTACGTTGTTGTGGCTGCGGCGGCCCTGTTGTTATATGTAAGCCGCAAACATTGAGGAGGCGTTTGACTCAATACTTATTGGCACAGTGTTTCATATGTAAAACATAAACTAAGAGCTAACAAGTTATTTAGCTATCCCTATGTCGGCGCGTACAACAAAAATACATTTAATAAAATTCATGAATTCCCTTTTGTTGGATGACCGCCCCCAACATTGGGAAACGCAAAGAGCGAAAACCAGTGGAATGAGCAACAGAATTAACTTGTATACAGTCTTTATTATTAAACCTTGAAGACTAGGAAGCAATAGTATGTTCTTCTATATTGAAAGAAGCAACTAATTAACACTAGAAAAAATTCTAGGAATGGCATTTTTTCCACCAACGGTTGTCATGCTTAATTTAGTTTACCAAATTGTACGATTACTCTTGACGAATTTTCCCTGTAACACAGCAACGCTGGCGAATCCATCATCCAAGTTTGTAGCCTCACACTAGTGATCAGCTAGGCCTCAAGGGCAATTGCGCGCTTGTCAAACCTGGAAGAACGTGGTGATGGCTTTCCTCCCCAATGACACACGATCAACTTGCATTTAGCTTCTTTTCCTGACGTCTCCCATTCCAATCTATAGAACACTATCACAGGTACCCGATACATGGCAATGGCGGGTTCGTGATCATGCTATTTCCTACGTACTCTTTCCGTCCGTCAACTCTTTTCAAACCGTTACTAGCAGACCTACTCTCATACAACCTTTTTTGCCTGTGTTGCTAGATGTACTCTACATTTCTTCAGTGTGCGGAGAAGTAGAAGCGTACTATATATTGCAATCGGTCGTACAGAGGACTGAAGTTGGAACATGCTTCAATGAGTTCAATCCTTTACCACCTTGTCCTCTAGTATATTTACGGTCAGCAAAGATAGTGTTTCCATGACGTTTTTCACTTTTCAGGGTCCAGGTGAACTAGTGCAATGGATGGTTTATATTATGTGACCACAGATTCTGTGTACAACAGGCCACCATTAATCACTTAATTAATTTCTATAATTAGTTTTTCAACACGGTTGTGTGTCTACTGCTTATCACTTGGTTAAATTTGTAGAAATGATCAAACACAATAAATTGCGTGCAGCTTGTCTATCGACAAACATTTTCTGGTATCACTAGTCCACTGTTTGCTCTCTCTCAAAGTACTATTTTTCTTCCATAATGGTTGCCAGCTGCTCTTAATTTTCCGGTATCACTAGTCCACTGTTTGCTCTCTCTCTCAGAGTTCATTGCTCCGCTACAACAATGGTTAATTAATTTTCTTCCAGGCGGAATTGGAGGTGATGAAACCGCTATAACAATTGTTACTAGCTAGTTTGCAACAGTGGAAGTACAAACCCCTGCGGTCACTGGCTGCACTACGTGTCTCCGGGAAAGAACATCGCTACCGGAGACACGCAAGTTCCTACAACGATTATAGCCAATAATGGTCAACGTTCAAAGTGCCCCGCTGGCCACTGTTCCCGTGCATCGCAAGAGCCCAGCCCCGCGTCATCATCGTTTTCTCGCTGTTGATGCTGCGAAAGTCGGCGGGTGTCTCAGCCGGACGCGCAGCTAGCTGATGGCCCTGTCGTCCAGGAGCTCCAGCTGCCGTGGCGTCGCGGTGAAAAAGGGTCTCGTTGTCCGCCAATGCATTGCAGCATTGACAGCCAGTGCGGCGGAATGTACCAAGCACCAAGCGAGCAGAAGCAATGCCAAATCAAAAAGTTGCTGCGGCAAACCTCAACAGCGACCGCGATGCTCGAGGACGCGGGTGTCTCTCTGCTTGCGTTGATGTACTCGGACGAGCAGCAGAACTTTCGTAGTCTGTTGTTAATCCGATTGAGCTTCAATGGCTTGAATTCCTGAGACCTCCTATCCCCATTGACTAGTTCCTAAATTTATGCTCTCAGCGCCCACAATCTCCTACTAGCGAGTATAGTTTGCTGAGTTTGGATTGGGCAACCAGGAAAATACGTGCATGCCTTTTGTAGAGCAGTTCATTTGAACTGCAACTACTACGTCCGTTTTAAAAACGTTGTTGTTTGAACAACAACTATTTGAGAATTGCATGCCTTTTATAGGGCAAAGATACACAATAACTTCACATCGATACTTAATAGTTAAAGTCTATATATTTAGGTATCTGCAGACAGCCACGTGTGGATGGACCTAACTCTCAGTGGTTCATTTTTGTTTGCGCTCTGTTTATTATGAGCTCACAAATGTGACTTTGACATTCAGTTCTCTATTACTTCATATTGGCACTTACAGGAAAAGGTTTATTTTAGTCCCTCGAACAATGCACTTTATCCATTGATTCCCCCTAACAATTCAAATCGATGTAATCTACTCCTTATTATCAAAGTTTGTCTTTTTGTTTCACAGTGCGCAACTTTAGTATAAAGCTCAAATTTTGTAGGATGTTAGTTCACACAATAAAATAGGAAGTCTACCTCCAACATGAATGCATGATCAATTCCTTTTTTTTTAAAAAAATTTCCGCAACTTTCTGTCGGCTAGAAAGTATGCATCACACAGTAAAGAAAAAGAAGAGAGAGGAAAATAAGATGATATATATAATAAAAAGACGAAAGCGCAAACACAAGTGGTTTTTGGTGCTGCTAAAAGACGGCAGCGTTTTGTAAATTTTATCGCGGAATATAACTTTTTTCTGAACTAGAGTGTGGCCCGAGTGACCGCATGAGATTGTGCATTCGTGGCACGCCTGACCCACTCCCGCGCGAACTCTGCGCGTCTCGAGCTGAATCGCCCACAATAGAGAGATAGAGTCATGGGTGTAACTAGCTACCAGCTAGATCACTTGACCTGGACAAAAAGCTTTCGTTGCTCCAAACATGTGCTCGTTCAACCGCGTAGAGGCCTCTTGGGAATCGCGGGTTGCTGATTTACCCCAACGTCATAAATCCGTGCTACCACGGCGTCGGAGAATAGCACCTCACGGGGAACCAAAAGGGAGCACACCACCCTGCTCGGCTTCTTCACGTGTGCCGTCAAAGCCTCACGAGGAAGACGCCTCTCTAGGGCTCACATTCCCGCTGCATCCCATGCCAAGGAGTTCTCGCCAACGAAATATCTCAGAACTAATTTATTGCATGCACACCCATACGTGCAGGCAGGCTGGTTTCGTTTTGTACTCGACACTTTCTACCTCTGTTCTACGACATAGATGTAGTGTCTGTGGTCTGTGAACACAGCACCAGCTTATGTTTATATAGGAGTAGATCAATGTGGACGTGAGGCGTAGGCGAAGGTTCTTGGATTGGACATTGTTTCACCAACCAAGCAAAAGATTCACTCACTACAAAGAGTGAGAGACGGTACCTCAAGGTTTTCTTTATTCTATTCAACAACACATATTTACTGGTTTTCAATTTCAATTTGGCCCAAATCAACAACAAATAATCTACGTTTTAACCTCTAGCATAAACCTAGCTATACCCTTTATTTATTTCTACCAATTAAAGTTACATAAAATATCTACTGAATTGCAATATATAGCGTGCAACAAAACTATGGGAGTATTTTGTTTTATTTTTTTATAATGGAAATTCTGTGTAGTTTTACAACCACACAGGGGTATTTTTGGCTTGTTTTCCGGTAACGACAGTTGGTGGTTGATGTTTTTTTTTTCTATTCACTTACTCTGTAATTTCTAGCGCTTGATAGTGATGTCAAGATGAAGGAAACATGCAAAGCAAGAAAATGTTTTTTATTTCCATCAAAATCTTTGATGGGAGCATTCGTTTCGAAAACAATAGGTTATTTCAAGCCACAATTAATTGTTTTGAAATTAATTTAGAGTCACGAGCACCGCAAACGTACAGTAGCACATCGGCGAAGCCAATTTCTTACTTCTCCCTACTCTAGACAGACTATAAGGAGTAAAACATATGACGGGGCATCGTAACTTATTGTTGTATATCAGTTCGGCTGGATTCAGAGTTGGTGATAAAGCAATAATGTGCACACACCGATTGTATGGTTCAATCGGCGTATGGTTTCCAATCTAAAACCTTCTCTTAAGGACAAAGCACCTACCTGACTGATGGATACAAGAAAGAGGATCAAGATTTGTTAGCCCCACGACTGGCCCTGGACTATTGTAAGCAGGCATAAATGGGAAAATCTACCGTGTCACGACCTCTTTGAGATACAAAATGACTTGTTGTTGTTAATCCGTTCGAGCTTGCATAGCTTGAATTCCCGATGCCACCCATCCCCGCTCGATAAGTTTCTGCTCTGACCTCCCACAACCTTTAATTTGCTCCTACTAGCTGCTGTAACTTGTTGAGTCTGAATCCGGAACTAAGGAAAGCCGTGCGTGCCCATTTATGGAGCAATTCATAACACATAAGATACTAACAAAAGACGCGCACGTGCCCCTTTATAAAGCAGACTTACACGTGCATGCAGAGAGCTAACTCTCAATGGTTTTATTTTTGTTTGCATTTTTTTTTTCTGCTGATCATGATATCCGAGAACAAAGGAAGCATGTACCACACATTAGTGCTTAGCCAGTCCCTTGCAAAAATAAAAAATAAAAAAAATAGTGCTTAGCCAGATGCAGAAGTCGGATAATATGGGTTACTCAATTCCATTTTCCGTTGTGTTCCAAAGTTGAAGACGTGGATATTCTTAATCCTTTCTATCAGTGATTTGAGTTGTTCTGATGGTCCAGATGCCCCAGCGTGTGGCCGTGAAACAGAGCCTGTAACAGGTGCTGGCATCGGGAACGGGAAACCTCATCGGCGGTCTGCTGTTCGTGCTTCGTCGTCCCTGGCCGAGACGTTTGTGGCTTTTGGTGCTGCATGCTAAGACAACGGCGATTTGTAAGTTTTATCGCAGAATATAACGCTGAGCTAGAGTGGCCCGAGTGGTTGACTAATGCGCCACGTACTAGCGATCGTGCGTGGCACGCCGCCTGACCCGCAGCGGTGGAGTCAGGATTTGAGAGTTGGGTATTGCCATCTAAAAAAACCAAGTGCATATACAATAAAAAAAATGTGCAATCCGATAGAGATAATTGAAGTTACACATTGTTTATAGCTAAAATATATCCATTAAACAAGGGAAATGACACAATACTTGCGTGTAGAAAATTTGACTATTTTTTTCAAGAGCGTGTCTTTCATCACACAACACATTGTTTATAGCAAATTGGAGAAAATTTGCGTGCTGCATGAAATTCCTCTTCGATTCAGCAAGCTGCCCGACACACTAACCTAGCGCCGCGACCAAATCAAACTCTGGGATCGGGAAATGGGAAAAGAAAATTAGCACAGCATCTGCGCACGAATAGGAGGTGGCGGCGGCGGGATAGAAGGCAGTAGGAGTCGACCTGAACGCCGCGAACAAGCAGGGGAGCCGCAGCCTAGCGCCGAGACGACCCGGCGTGAGCCTCGCACCCTCGCGAGGGATTGAGGAGTGGACTCACGCGTGTCAACCATGTCTGGTGGGTGCCGGAGAGCGATGGGCCGGTTGTGGGTTCGCCTGGTAGGAGGACGGGCTGGAGGAGAGCCGCCGGATTCCTGGATTACAACTCAAATACTTGATTTTTTGCAAAAAAAAAGTTGGGTATTCCTAGAAATACCCATTCATCAAGGTGGCTCCGCCACTGCTGAACCGTTCCCGCGAGAACTCTGAGCGCTTCGAGTTGAACTGCCCACGAGAGAGATCAGTCTGGGTCTAACTAACAGCTACAGCGCTACTTGACCCGGATGGAAACTAGGCGGGAAATGCAGGTAATTTATCTAACAACAGTGACGCTTTGGTAGCTCCAAACCTGTACTAGTCAGTTCAACTGCATACAAGGTTTTCCGGTACCTCATCGGGAGCAGCCGATTTCCACCAACGCTGTTCATGTGTGTCACCACGGCAGCGGACAATAACATCTCACGGGCAACCAAAAGGGAGCACAACGGTGATCGGCGGCTTCGCGTGCAGCGTCAAAGCCCCACGAGCAAGACGCCTCTCTAGGCTTCACATTCCCGCTGCATCCCATGCCAAGCAGTTCCATCTCGCCAACGAAATAGCTCAGAACTAATTGCGGTCACAAGTACGCGCGTACGTGCGGGCAGGCTGGTTTTGTTTTGCACTCAATACTTTCTACCTCTGTGCTAAGATATATATAGATACAGGGTCAACACATCACCAACTGATGTTTATATAGATCAATGTGGACATCAGGCGTAGGCAAATTAAAGTTCTTGGATTGGGCACTATTGTTTCACCAACCAGGCAATAGATTCACTACAAAGAGTGAGAGGCATGGGTACCTCGTTCCAATGTCCTTTATTCTATTCAAATAAATATATTTACCTGTCTTTCTATTTGGCCCAGATCATCAACAAAAAGATTATCCTTTATTGAGACTCATACGTGCCTCATGGCCCTCATCAGAAGAGAGAACCAGAACAGCCACAGTCGTGAATTATTTATTGGTCTCAACTCTTAGTTCTTTACAAACCAGTAACAAACAGAAACTGGTTAAATCATGTTGTCTAGTTATAGCAAGGCTTAAGGGCAAGTCATATAGCAATTGTATCAAGAAGGCACTAAGATATATTGTACAGTGTTATTTACTTTTATTTAGTATTGCAAAATATACAAGTAAATATCCTACAACCATACTTGCAGTTGCAGCGAAAATCCATTGAAAATTAACATGCCTTTCTGGGGGGTTGATCCCATGCAGCTGTGTAACAATATTTTTGCCAGGATAGTCTCATATTAGTGGTTTATGAACTCATCATGATTATTCTTTCCTTCTGAATATTAAACCACAAGTGTGGATCGTCCGAGCCATAAAACACGTGAAAACAATTGACAACACATTTAGCAACCATGCATGTTCCAAACTCATTACATACCGTGTAACAATAAAATAGTCAGCTAATCTGGCAGTGCTAGGACCTCAGCGTGCACCAAATTCCTACTCTGGTAGTGTTGCATGCTATAACTGTCCGTCCTAGCTAGCAGATCACCAATCTAGCTGCAGGTTGTTAATCAAACTTGGCGAGAACTAGAAAAATAATATTTCTAATTTGCAACATAAGTTAGCCTCAAGTAGCCTCATGTTACTCTCTGTAATCAGATTCAGCTTTTTTTAGATAATGGGAAAGAGCATCCCGGCCTTGACCTCCTTGGAGGCTACAGCAAACCAACCAGATGCAACTTGGAGGAAAACAAAGGTGGCCGGGATGCAGAGATGTTCAGCATGCGGCATAGGTCCCTGAGCAACTGTCTCACGAGGCATTGAGCATCTTTCTTCGAAGGACACCTGCTGGAGATTAATGAGGGATGCATTTGGTAGTGATCCTTGGACCCAGTATCCTCCACTAGGCAAACTATTGGTATTGTTCGATGTTGGCTCCTGGTGCCTCCTAATCCTCGTCCACGAGTGCCTTCCGAGTGGGAGAGTTTTTTTCTTCCCAAATTCTCAATCAATGGTTGGCAAATAGCTTGACGTAGAGGTTATTTATTGGGACTCTCATACCCGACTCATCAGAAGAGAACCAGATCTAACGGCCACAGTCGTGAATTATGTATTGGTCTCAACTCTTAATTGTTTAGTGGTCTCAACTCTTAGTTGTTTATAAGCCAGCAAAGAACAGAATCCGGTTAAGGGCAAGCCATACAAAAATTGTATCAAAAAGTACTAAGATGTATATTTTACGTGTTTCTATACTTTTATTATGTTTGCAAAATATACAAGTAAATATGAGACAAACATATATACTTGCAATTGTAGAGAACCGTTGAACACCAACAGCCTTCTGGGCGTTGATCACAATATTTGCCAGAATACTATCATTCGGAGTGTCCAAGGAAAATTAATGGTTCATGGAACTCATCATGATTATTCCTTTGTTCTGAATATTAAATCCATGCGTGGATCGTTCCAAGTCATAAAACACGTGAAAAAAATTTGACAACATATTTAGCCACCATGTTCCTTACTCACTATGTACTGTGTAACAGAAAAATAGTCTGCTAATCGGGCTGTGCTACGAACCGAATTCCTGCTCTGGTAGTGTTGCACTTGAACTGACCGTCCTAGCAGACCGCCAATCTGGCTACAGGCTGGTGATCAAACCTTGGCTAGAACTGACCATCCACATCAACCCTTCACCCGAAAGATAGAGACAAGCAGTGTAACACCCCAAATTTCAAATCAAAAATGAAAAGGAATAAAAATCACTCAAAATTTAAATTTTTTTTCTAACTCTTACCTTGCCATGAATTTTTAAAATAAAATTCACTAAAATAATTCAAACCTGGTTTAAGTGGGATATTTTTGAAATATAAATACATGTGCTCAAGTGCTTGTTCCATTTAAAATACACTAAAATTTTGAAGCTTTCTTGAATTTAAAACAAACATAATTAAAGTAGGTTAAATCCCAATTCAAATTTCAAAGATTTGAATTTAAAACTGCACAAAAATCCCATCATATGCATTTTGGGAATTTCTTGTTTTATTTCGAGTGCTTTTTGTCTTAATCCCCTTTGGCAAATTTGAATTCCATTCAAATTTGTTTAGATCCAAAATTTCCAGTAAAAGAAAAACCCTTCTCTTCTTTCGGGCCGCCCTCTCCCTTTTTCTTCTTCCCCGGCCCAGCTTCTCTCTCCCTCCGTTCAGGCCCAGCATCTCCCGCTCCAGCCCGTCCCGGCCCAGCTTGGCCCAGCCTGGCCCATCTCTCCTTTCTTCTACCTCCAGCTCACCCGAGCTCATCCGACGCCGCCGCCGACGTGCCTCCGCTCCGCTCCAGCTCGACGCCGCGCTGGACCACTAGCTGCCAACCGCGCCACGACAAGCCGCCGCAAACCTCTCCCGCGTTCACACCGCCGCATCCTTCTCCCTCCTCCAGCTCAGCCGCTCTCTCTCGACCTCTCGCGCGCCATCGCCGCCGACTTCTCTCTCTCCCTCACCAGTCGCTTTCCTCGCCTCTGTAGCCATACCGCGCGCTCGTCACCCACGCGCAGCCCCAACGTGAAGCCCATACCCTGCTGTACTTTCTTCACCGCCGCCTTAAATGGCGATGACCACTGATAAACCTCGAAGCTCCCCGTCGCCCTTATCCTTTCCTTCCTCTCGGCTATAAAACGGGTCCGCGCTCGCCTCCTCACCCTCGCCATCCTCTCCTCTTCCCTTCTCGCGCGGCGAGCAGTCTCAATTCCAGATTTTTCCCCATTTTTCTCCCAAACCCTAGCCGCGTCGATTCGCAGTCTCCAAGCTTCCTCTCACCTTTCTTCTTCGTGCATCGGCGTCGCCGAGTCTCCCTGCGTCGTCCGCGCCCCTTCTCTTCGCGCGAGGCCAGCCGGAGCGCTCCCTCACCGTGCGCCGCCGACGCGTTCCACGCCACAACATCGCGCGCGTCCCCGCCCTTTCGCGCGACGCTCTTGAACCCCCAGGTGCACTCCCCTTCACCTCCTCTCTCTTCCGAACCTTTTCCCGTCGAGATTAGGCCACCGGAGCGCCGGAACGGCCTCTCCGGCGGGCCCCGGCCATGGCGCCGCCGTCGCCCTCAGCGCCGGCCGCCGCTCGCCGCCTCCAACCTCCCTCGCCGTCAATTCCCAGATCAACGGCCAAGATTAGATCTCAATGTACCCCTTCGCCAGCCTATCGTCGCCCGCCACGTGGCACCACTTAATCCCAGTCAGCGTCCAGTCATCAGCCACGTCTGCGCCACGTGTGTGCCACTTCAGCCTCCTCTTTACACAGTCAGCAATTCATTTAAATATCCTTTCCTTTTCTTAAACCCTTTCTTATTTATTAAGTCAGCATGACGTCATAAATAGTTTCCTTTAGAAAAATAATTCCAATAAATCCAGGGACTTGTACTTTTACATATAAGCCCCTAACCTTCTCCGTAATTCTGTTCAGGTCCAGTCTTTTTACAGAAAAGACCCTATACTAATTATCTTTTAGTCCCTGTCTTTTTACACCAAGCCCCCTAAACTTTCCATAATTACAGATAGGTCCCTAGAACTTTGCTGTAATTATACATAAGCCCCTAGAATCTTTAAATGCCTATATCTTTTCATCCGTAACTCCGTTTCGAGCGATTCTTGCGCTCACGCGTTCATAAAAACGCGTAGTACCTTTTGGTACAAATCTTGAAGCTCTAGATCATATCTATATGCCATCAATACCCTAAATCCCTCTCACACCAAACTTCATCATACGTCGTTGATCCCGCATGACACATATGTTCGCTCCTCTTTTTAAACGTTGATAGTGAGCTTAACCTATCTTATTGTATCATTCCATACCAAAGTATACAACCCCGTTGTTCTCACCTAGCCGCAACACTCACCTAGCTCAACCATCGCTCAATCAATCTTAATCCAATGTTGCCACCGACCTATACCTAGTCTTTTGATTTACTAATCTCGGTATAAATTATCTTTCATTGAGTTTTATTGGAGTTATTGTTCGTTGCTATCTTAATTGCTAGTTCGTCCTTTATCGGTTAATTAATTGTATTTTATTTGCAACCGTGCATCATACCATGCATAATCACGTACACGTACCACAGTCGTGCACTCCGCTCATGACAAATAACTAGTAGCTTAGTCTTAGTAATTAACTTAGTAGATAATACAATAGCTAATCACCATTAGGTAATATCATAATCTATAAGTAAGTAATTAAGTAACACACCTTGCACCTCGTACATGTGTCGCATGAACCTTTATACAGGCTACGACCTATATAAAGACTTAGTGCCACAAATGTATGATAAACATGTGCACACACCTGTCTCCACCTTCACATACACTCATGCACTTCTCATCTGTTTACCATCCCTCATTGACAACAAAAGCCCTAGAGCTCGATGCATTGTCCCAAATAATGTTCCTAAGATAATGATAACCCTTCTAAAGTAAAACCTATTGCATCATACATGATTTGTATCTTACCTTTCTTCGGTGTTCTATCAGTTATTATTTGGAGTTCAGTCGGATCTTATTGGTTCCTTTTGACCTTTATTTCTTTTGCGGTAGTTGTTTATACGTATTGTTTCTATGCGCTAGCTTACGCGAGATTCGAGGAAGAGCCAGAAGAATTCAAGGAAGATCTAGAAGATCCAAGCTTCGAGGATGAGTTGAAGAATCCAAGCCCGATGACGAGTCAGAAGATACAAGCTTAAGAGGAGGACTCGAAGACATCAACTTCGATAGAAGATCTGAGGACCAAGAATCGGAAGATTAGGATATCGTTTTCAGGCAAGCTCTATTTCTCCTTGATCATGATTGAACCTACTGTTTCGCAATGCACCTATATGGCCTGTTCTCGTACTATGCATTACTTGTTATTTTACTGATTGTGTAGTTATGGTCCTACTTGCTATTTGATATTGATGTCTGTTACTTAGGCATTGATATCTAAACCCTTGTTTACCATTGTTTACCTGTCACCTTGATAACCTTAGGATAGTTCCATCATTTCTATGATGGCACGTTCACCTTGTTACTAGATTGCTTAGGACCCCTCGCAATGTTTCTACATTGCCACACCGTACTTATATATATGCTTTTACAAATGTGTGAAATGAGTTTGGTGGTGTGTGTGATAATTGGGGTTGGGAGTAGCACAACTGTGTTAGGTGATGTGGATGGAGACGGTGATGGGATGGGTTGGACTGCGGGCAAGGCCATTAGTGAATTGTGATGTTGTGATAGGCCCCTAGTGTGGGACATGGTGCTTGCCCGGCCATATAAGGACCGGTTCAATCAACCTTTAACAAGATGATTCTCGTACAACCACGGAACCTGTATGGGAAGGACCTACCCTACCTTCTTGGTGCTCTCGCAAGTTCCATCTGGAGGCCAGTAGAGGCAACGAAAGCTCAGGAAAAGACGCGGGAAACGTACCCGTGGCCCGGCTTGCGGAACCCGTTATTAGTTACGGGAATCCCGCTATCAGTTACGGGAATATCGCATGTCCTGCTATTCGTTACAGGATCCTGTTATTTGTTACAGGAGCATGATGTACCTTGAGTATTGTGCCAGTGACCTTTCAAGTCACAGTGACCTTTCATGTCACAAGCCCCTGGGTGTGATTTCGTGGTGGACTTGTGAGACTACTCGGAGAAGATGGATTAGGCGTTACGTATCCTCTAGCTAAGGGTGCGTAGCCCGTGGGAAAAGATGTACAACCTCTGCAGAGTGTAAAATTCATCCGGATGGACGTTGTCACGGCATATGACGCATCTATGTTAAGTTCGATATGATTAGCCACCTCTCACTCCTTGAAGTGTGAGTGAGCAGTAGTCTGCTCGTGATTTGGAAGTGATGGCAAGTGTGCCGGGTCGGTATGACCATTGAGGTCAGAAAGCCCAACTAAAACTTGGGAACTGGCGGGAATGCTTCATACTCCCCCAGGGCCAACCAACTAAAATATTGACAGTTACTTCTCTGTTTTATCTAAGAATTCCTTCACTTGCTTTAGTGAACCTTGCATAAAATCTGCTTGCTGCAAAGTGAACCATACAGCCTATTCCTTGCTAAGACCAAATATGCATGTATATATACCCTGGTGTAGTGTAGGGCTTGCTGAGTACCTTATGTACTCACGTGTTTGCAATCGTTGGTTTAGTAGGTGAAGACTTCGTAGAGAACGACGACGATTGGGTTTTCGGTTCTGCTTCTCAAGTCTGCTTGTGGCGTTGGGCCATGGTTTCCGCTGTCTGCTTCACCTCTAGTGAGTCGGATGGGCTTGGATAGTTTTGAATCCTTGTCGTACCACCACTAAGGGTCTTATATCAGGTATCTTACTTATTTATCTATTCGAAGTATGCTTTTGATTATCATATCTGTGTTCTTGTGCGTATCAGCTACTGATCCAGGGACTGATACAGGTTGCACAGTAGATTCCAGAAATGGGGTCTGACAGAGTGGTATCAGAGCATTACTTGACCGTAGAACGAAAACCTAGGATTTGTCGCGTTCGAAAACGACTATTTCCAAAACTAGTTACAAAATCTTCCATAGTACCTCTTCCCCATCTTTTCAAAATCTCTTGTTCTTCTCCCGACCAACCGCAGAAGTCTCTTCTCAACTCAACATGTCGGCACAGGAAATTTCAACCTGAGGGGCAACCAGGACTGCGTGACTGTAGAAGTGGAGAAGAGATCATACCAAGTTTACTGCAAACCGAATATCGATCCTATACAGAAGGGACATGTCAATGCTGCTAGGGACACCAAAAAGACTTGCTCCCGGTATCACAACTCCGGACATAAGTCGTTGATTGCCCCTTCTATGAACCCATCAATGAAGCAAGAGCTGTAGAGACCAATATTAAGAATGAAGTATCTCAAGCCTCTGCATCATCTACAAAGAATCAATTTGCAGTAAAGGGAAAGCATCAAAAGCAAGAAGTTTGGAATAACAAGGATGACACATCACTGATGTCACCTTCTATCTTCGCAAGTGTACTTGAAAGGTTGGACAATTTGGAAGGAGTACGGATGGATCAAGAAAATGATAAAAGTTACAAGATCCAGATGAGAAACAAAAGGACCAAAGTGGAAATCCCCCAGAAGCAAGAATGTAAATTTGAGATCTCAACCCTAGATGGTTACATGTGCCTGGATAACCTTAAGCATCAAGTCAACGAAGCACCTCCAAATGCAGTAACGTGAGCAATGGTTTTCCTTTACCCGACTGAGTCGTATGACCCTCTCGATTCTTTTGGTCAACGGACTATTAGTCGAGTTCTGAAGACGATCAAAGATCGATAGTCGACATACCCATAAGCCTTAAAGCTCCGTCTTCAGTACGCTCACATATGAGACCTCAACAAATAAATCACGTTGTTTGTGTGATTCGATGATTTTGTTGACTTTGGCTCTTCTTCTATGTGTGTGCTCTTAATTAAGTTAAATAACATAATAACAATAATAACAGTTTAATAAGTAGAATAGCAGCTTGACAACAGCTTAGGAACATAAACCCTTTCCCAAACCTAGCCTAAATCTTTTCTGGTGTAACCAGGATGCCGCCAAAGAAATCTGCCAAGATTCAGACCCGCCAGAAGCGCCAGGTAAAAGCTCTTGAAGATCATGGCACCGCTGGACGAACTACAAAAGGTGAAACTAACAAGAGAAAGAAGCCAACCACTCGGCAACAGCACCAAGCAAGCAACAGAAGACCCTCTGCAACCCATAGCGAGGAATATGAGCTTTCTCACCACAATGAGGAAGAAGACAATCGAGAGATCAATAGTAACAATAACCATGGTTCTAGCGAGATGCCTCAAGGACCATCACCGCCACTGGTCAACCTCACAGAAGTGATGACCAAACAGACTCAACTCTTGGAAGTAATTTCTCGGGAACAAATGAGCAACCATGGAATCAACTCCAAGATAACAGAATTTATGAAACTCAGGCCACCAGTCTATGATGGCACTGCTGATGACCCTTTAGCTGCCGATGACTGGATCAAGAATGTCACCAAGAAACTTGATGTAGTCGCAGCTAATGACCAAGAGAAAGTCATGTTATCTGCACACCAGCTAATTGGAGCTGCTGGAGAATGGTGGGATAATTTCAAAGAAACAGTTGCAGAGCAAGATGGTATTACATGGGATGAATTTCAACAAGCTTTTAGTGAATACCATATCCCTTCAGGAATTATGGATATGAAAGCAGATGAATTCCGTGACCTCAGGCAGGAATCAATGACAGTGAACGAGTACATAAGAAAGTTTATGAAATTAGCTCGGTATGCACCAGATGAAGTCAACACTGATAAGAAGAAGCAGGATCGTTTCAGGAAAGGTCTTAATCATAATTTGAAAATACAACTGGTCACTCAAATCTACCCAGACTTCAACACGCTGATGAACCGGACCATCTTACTTGAAGGAGCACTGATAGATCAGGAAAATGACAAAAGCAATGAGATCCAATTGTGTGAACCAAAAGGGAAATTTGAGGTACAAGAATGGAAATCTTCTCCGACGCTGGAATCTCGGAAGAAGACAAGAAATAAGCTGTTCATCAAATCTCGTGGTCCGAAAAGATCCACTAAGCACAGGCAGAGCAGCCAAGGCAAGCCACAAGGAAAGAAGGTACCGCGAGCAAATCAGAAGTGCTACTTGTGCCGAAATCATGGGCATTTTGCAGCAGATTGCCCTGGAAATGTCGATCGAGACAATGAATGATCATCCTCTTCTAAGCTCAGATCTACCACGTCTCGAATTTGGATATCAAAGGTTACAAACCCTATGTAAAGGTCTCGTAGTATGAGCAACCTGTTATACTCTTTGCCTTGTGCTAAGAATAAAGTGTTGTATCAAAAGTTGATATGGAAATAAGTTATATGGTTTATCAGTCTTGGTTAAGGTCAGACTTCGAGCTACACCGATAGCAAGGTACTTACCTTCCGAATCTGGTAAAAGTTCTTAGCAAACCCACCTTTGAGGATAAGTTGGAAAAGGCATTTGGAAAAGCCACCCATGGAACAATGAGAAACGCCTTAATCCTTTGGATAAGATAAACTGAATAAGAGTCGAAAGTTATCTTCGGTACCCCAAGTTAAAATCCTTTTTAAGTGGGGTAGGACCCCTCTTGCACCTTGAAGAAAGGACCTCTGCTACATAGGTATCGCCAAAGATCACAAGATAGAAAGAATCCTCTATCAAAGCTCGTAGCATCAAGAAGCCTCTGACAAAAATTTGGATGTTACCACCGTCAAGCAAGAAGACGCAAGACAAGTGCTGCACCACCCAGAAGATCATTCGAATCTCGAGGACGAGATTCCTTTTAAGTGGGGTAGATCTGTAACACCCCAAATTTCAAATCAAAAATGAAAAGGAATAAAAATCACTCAAAATTTAAATTTTTTTTCTAACTCTTACCTTGCCATGAATTTTTAAAATAAAATTCACTAAAATAATTCAAACCTGGTTTAAGTGGGATATTTTTGAAATATAAATACATGTGCTCAAGTGCTTGTTCCATTTAAAATACACTAAAATTTTGAAGCTTTCTTGAATTTAAAACAAACATAATTAAAGTAGGTTAAATCCCAATTCAAATTTCAAAGATTTGAATTTAAAACTGCACAAAAATCCCATCATATGCATTTTGGGAATTTCTTGTTTTATTTCGAGTGCTTTTTGTCTTAATCCCCTTTGGCAAATTTGAATTCCATTCAAATTTGTTTAGATCCAAAATTTCCAGTAAAAGAAAAACCCTTCTCTTCTTTCGGGCCGCCCTCTCCCTTTTTCTTCTTCCCCGGCCCAGCTTCTCTCTCCCTCCGTTCAGGCCCAGCATCTCCCGCTCCAGCCCGTCCCGGCCCAGCTTGGCCCAGCCTGGCCCATCTCTCCTTTCTTCTACCTCCAGCTCACCCGAGCTCATCCGACGCCGCCGCCGACGTGCCTCCGCTCCGCTCCAGCTCGACGCCGCGCTGGACCACTAGCTGCCAACCGCGCCACGACAAGCCGCCGCAAACCTCTCCCGCGTTCACACCGCCGCATCCTTCTCCCTCCTCCAGCTCAGCCGCTCTCTCTCGACCTCTCGCGCGCCATCGCCGCCGACTTCTCTCTCTCCCTCACCAGTCGCTTTCCTCGCCTCTGTAGCCATACCGCGCGCTCGTCACCCACGCGCAGCCCCAACGTGAAGCCCATACCCTGCTGTACTTTCTTCACCGCCGCCTTAAATGGCGATGACCACTGATAAACCTCGAAGCTCCCCGTCGCCCTTATCCTTTCCTTCCTCTCGGCTATAAAACGGGTCCGCGCTCGCCTCCTCACCCTCGCCATCCTCTCCTCTTCCCTTCTCGCGCGGCGAGCAGTCTCAATTCCAGATTTTTCCCCATTTTTCTCCCAAACCCTAGCCGCGTCGATTCGCAGTCTCCAAGCTTCCTCTCACCTTTCTTCTTCGTGCATCGGCGTCGCCGAGTCTCCCTGCGTCGTCCGCGCCCCTTCTCTTCGCGCGAGGCCAGCCGGAGCGCTCCCTCACCGTGCGCCGCCGACGCGTTCCACGCCACAACATCGCGCGCGTCCCCGCCCTTTCGCGCGACGCTCTTGAACCCCCAGGTGCACTCCCCTTCACCTCCTCTCTCTTCCGAACCTTTTCCCGTCGAGATTAGGCCACCGGAGCGCCGGAACGGCCTCTCCGGCGGGCCCCGGCCATGGCGCCGCCGTCGCCCTCAGCGCCGGCCGCCGCTCGCCGCCTCCAACCTCCCTCGCCGTCAATTCCCAGATCAACGGCCAAGATTAGATCTCAATGTACCCCTTCGCCAGCCTATCGTCGCCCGCCACGTGGCACCACTTAATCCCAGTCAGCGTCCAGTCATCAGCCACGTCTGCGCCACGTGTGTGCCACTTCAGCCTCCTCTTTACACAGTCAGCAATTCATTTAAATATCCTTTCCTTTTCTTAAACCCTTTCTTATTTATTAAGTCAGCATGACGTCATAAATAGTTTCCTTTAGAAAAATAATTCCAATAAATCCAGGGACTTGTACTTTTACATATAAGCCCCTAACCTTCTCCGTAATTCTGTTCAGGTCCAGTCTTTTTACAGAAAAGACCCTATACTAATTATCTTTTAGTCCCTGTCTTTTTACACCAAGCCCCCTAAACTTTCCATAATTACAGATAGGTCCCTAGAACTTTGCTGTAATTATACATAAGCCCCTAGAATCTTTAAATGCCTATATCTTTTCATCCGTAACTCCGTTTCGAGCGATTCTTGCGCTCACGCGTTCATAAAAACGCGTAGTACCTTTTGGTACAAATCTTGAAGCTCTAGATCATATCTATATGCCATCAATACCCTAAATCCCTCTCACACCAAACTTCATCATACGTCGTTGATCCCGCATGACACATATGTTCGCTCCTCTTTTTAAACGTTGATAGTGAGCTTAACCTATCTTATTGTATCATTCCATACCAAAGTATACAACCCCGTTGTTCTCACCTAGCCGCAACACTCACCTAGCTCAACCATCGCTCAATCAATCTTAATCCAATGTTGCCACCGACCTATACCTAGTCTTTTGATTTACTAATCTCGGTATAAATTATCTTTCATTGAGTTTTATTGGAGTTATTGTTCGTTGCTATCTTAATTGCTAGTTCGTCCTTTATCGGTTAATTAATTGTATTTTATTTGCAACCGTGCATCATACCATGCATAATCACGTACACGTACCACAGTCGTGCACTCCGCTCATGACAAATAACTAGTAGCTTAGTCTTAGTAATTAACTTAGTAGATAATACGATAGCTAATCACCATTAGGTAATATCATAATCTATAAGTAAGTAATTAAGTAACACACCTTGCACCTCGTACATGTGTCGCATGAACCTTTATACAGGCTACGACCTATATAAAGACTTAGTGCCACAAATGTATGATAAACATGTGCACACACCTGTCTCCACCTTCACATACACTCATGCACTTCTCATCTGTTTACCATCCCTCATTGACAACAAAAGCCCTAGAGCTCGATGCATTGTCCCAAATAATGTTCCTAAGATAATGATAACCCTTCTAAAGTAAAACCTATTGCATCATACATGATTTGTATCTTACCTTTCTTCGGTGTTCTATCAGTTATTATTTGGAGTTCAGTCGGATCTTATTGGTTCCTTTTGACCTTTATTTCTTTTGCGGTAGTTGTTTATACGTATTGTTTCTATGCGCTAGCTTACGCGAGATTCGAGGAAGAGCCAGAAGAATTCAAGGAAGATCTAGAAGATCCAAGCTTCGAGGATGAGTTGAAGAATCCAAGCCCGATGACGAGTCAGAAGATACAAGCTTAAGAGGAGGACTCGAAGACATCAACTTCGATAGAAGATCTGAGGACCAAGAATCGGAAGATTAGGATATCGTTTTCAGGCAAGCTCTATTTCTCCTTGATCATGATTGAACCTACTGTTTCGCAATGCACCTATATGGCCTGTTCTCGTACTATGCATTACTTGTTATTTTACTGATTGTGTAGTTATGGTCCTACTTGCTATTTGATATTGATGTCTGTTACTTAGGCATTGATATCTAAACCCTTGTTTACCATTGTTTACCTGTCACCTTGATAACCTTAGGATAGTTCCATCATTTCTATGATGGCACGTTCACCTTGTTACTAGATTGCTTAGGACCCCTCGCAATGTTTCTACATTGCCACACCGTACTTATATATATGCTTTTACAAATGTGTGAAATGAGTTTGGTGGTGTGTGTGATAATTGGGGTTGGGAGTAGCACAACTGTGTTAGGTGATGTGGATGGAGACGGTGATGGGATGGGTTGGACTGCGGGCAAGGCCATTAGTGAATTGTGATGTTGTGATAGGCCCCTAGTGTGGGACATGGTGCTTGCCCGGCCATATAAGAACCGGTTCAATCAACCTTTAACAAGATGATTCTCGTACAACCACGGAACCTGTATGGGAAGGACCTACCCTACCTTCTTGGTGCTCTCGCAAGTTCCATCTGGAGGCCAGTAGAGGCAACGAAAGCTCAGGAAAAGACGCGGGAAACGTACCCGTGGCCCGGCTTGCGGAACCCGTTATTAGTTACGGGAATCCCGCTATCAGTTACGGGAATATCGCATGTCCTGCTATTCGTTACAGGATCCTGTTATTTGTTACAGGAGCATGATGTACCTTGAGTATTGTGCCAGTGACCTTTCAAGTCACAGTGACCTTTCATGTCACAAGCCCCTGGGTGTGATTTCGTGGTGGACTTGTGAGACTACTCGGAGAAGATGGATTAGGCGTTACGTATCCTCTAGCTAAGGGTGCGTAACCCGTGGGAAAAGATGTACAACCTCTGCAGAGTGTAAAATTCATCCGGATGGACGTTGTCACGGCATATGACGCATCTATGTTAAGTTCGATATGATTAGCCACCTCTCACTCCTTGAAGTGTGAGTGAGCAGTAGTCTGCTCGTGATTTGAAAGTGATGGCAAGTGTGCCGGGTCGGTATGACCATTGAGGTCAGAAAGCCCAACTAAAACTTGGGAACTGGCGGGAATGCTTCATACTCCCCCAGGGCCAACCAACTAAAATATTGACAGTTACTTCTCTGTTTTATCTAAGAATTCCTTCACTTGCTTTAGTGAACCTTGCATAAAATCTGCTTGCTGCAAAATGAACCATACAGCCTATTCCTTGCTAAGACCAAATATGCATGTATATATACCCTGGTGTAGTGTAGGGCTTGCTGAGTACCTTATGTACTCACGTGTTTGCAATCGTTGGTTTAGTAGGTGAAGACTTCGTAGAGAACGACGACGATTGGGTTTTCGGTTCTGCTTCTCAAGTCTGCTTGTGGCGTTGGGCCATGGTTTCCGCTGTCTGCTTCACCTCTAGTGAGTCGGATGGGCTTGGATAGTTTTGAATCCTTGTCGTACCACCACTAAGGGTCTTATATCAGGTATCTTACTTATTTATCTATTCGAAGTATGCTTTTGATTATCATATCTGTGTTCTTGTGCGTATCAGCTACTGATCCAGGGACTGATACAGGTTGCACAGTAGATTCCAGAAATGGGGTCTGACAAGCAGGATCAGCAAGAGTCACCGTGAGCTCTAGCGACACAATCCGCCAACTGACTGCATGAGCAGTCGCAAGATATTTCCAGCATCTAAGCAGCATGCAGCAGGTGACTATGCCAAGAGTGACCACTGTCACGTGTGATTGCCACGGACTATCTCAGCTTAGAAACCCGAATGCATGCTTCCCTAGGAAAGCACATGTGACCTACCTCCAGGAGAGGCGCCTCACGGGAATCCTGGCAGCAAAGGTTGCCTACCAAGAAGAACCACTACCTCATGCCTTGCGTACACTCCCGGTGCCTTCCATACCCAATGCAGGTGTTTAGGCAACTTTTACCTCTCGTTCATGCTTCGGCACAACGCACAAGGGTTTGCCTGGGCTACTGGAATGGAGTGTCTTATTAGTTGTGTTACCTCACTAGCTGGTCGGATGCTGGTATGTTGTAGTGGCTGCGGCGGCCTTGTTGTTATATGTAAGCTTCAAACATTGATGAGGCGTTTGACTCCTATTGGCACAATGTTTCATATGTAAAACATAAACTAAAAGCTAACAAGTAATTTAGCTATCCCCATGCCTGCGTGTACGCCAATAAATACAATTAATAAAAAATCATGAATTCCCTTTTTGTTGGACGATCGCCCCCAACATCGGGAAACACAAACAGCGAAAACCAGTGGAATGAGCACACACCAGACTATGACTGAGAGAACAAAAGATCGAGAGCAACAGAATTAACTTGTATATACACAGTCTTTATTATTAGAGAACCTTGTAGACTAGGAAGCAACAAAATGTTCTTAATTATATATTGAAAGAAGCAACTGATTAACACTGATAGAATATTCTAGGAATGGCATTTTTTCCCAACAATGGTTGTCATGCCTAATATGGTTTACAAAATTGTACGATTACTCTTGAAGAATTTTTCACGTGATCCAAGTGTTCACTTGTCTGTAAAACTGACAAGGCTGTTTAATCGTCCCTGTTTGTAGCCTCACACTAGTGATCAGCTAGGGAACAAGGACAATTGCGTGCTTGCAAACCCCGGAAGAATGTGGTGATGACTTTCCTTCCCTACGCCACATGATCAACTTGCATTTAGCTCCTTTTCCTGATGTCTCCCCTTCCGATCCATCGAATACTATCACAGGTACCCGATACACGATCATGCCTTTTGCTACGTATTCTTTCCCTCCGTCAACTCTTTCGAAACCGTTACTTGCAGAACATATTTTTTTTGGTGTGCCTGTGGTGTTAGATGTACTCTACATCTCTTCAGTTTGCGGAGAAGTAGAAGGCTAGCTACTATATATTGCATTCGGTCGTACAGAGGACTGAAGTTGGAACATGCTTCAATGAGTTCAATCCTTCACCACCTTGTCCTCTAGTATATACGGTCAGCAAATATAGTGTCACTACACCATGGTCCATTTTTACCGACCTATAAATTATAATAGCTACCGATTCTGTGTACAACAGGCCACCGTGATTTACTTTTCAGGGTCCACCTGAACTAGTGGAATTGATGGTTTATATATGTGAGAACAGATTCTGTGTACAACAGGCCACCGTGATTTACTTTTATAATTAGTTTTGAACACACGGTGGTGTGTCTGCTGCTTATCACTTGGTTAAATTTGTAGAAAGGATCAAACACAATAATTAGCGTGCAGCTTGTCTAAGGATTTCCGGTATCACAAGTTCACTGTAACACTGTTTGCTCTCTCAACTCTCTCAATGTACTGTTGTTCTTCCATAATGGTTGTCAGGTCTTATGCAGTTCATTGCTCCGCTACAACAATGGTACATTTTCTTCCAGGGGGATTGGAGGTGACCAAACCGCTACGGCATTTATTAGTTTGCAACAGTGGAAGTACGTACAAACCCCTGCGGTCACTGCACTCCGTGTTTCAAGAAATGAAACCATCAGGCACGGGGGAAGTACAAACCCGTCACCCGTGCCGGGAAAGAAACATGGCTAACCGAGGCACGCGCGTTCAAAAATGCCACGCCTGGTCGCCGTTGCCGTACGTGCATCGCAAGAGCCCGCCCCGCGCGCGTCGTCATCTTCCTCGGCCTCGCTCTTTTGATGCCGCGGAGGTTGGTGGGTGTCTCAACCGCACGCGCAGCTAGCTGATGGCCCTGTCGTCCAGGAGCTCCAGCTGCCGTGGCGTCGCTGTATGTGAAAAAGGGCCTCGTTGTCTGCAAATGGGTTGCAGCATTGACAAATGACAACGGCCTATATGCATCCAGTGCAGCGGAATGTACCAGCGTTCCGGTGAGACCAAGAACTAAGCGAGCAGAAGCAATGCCAAAGCAGAAAGTTGCCGCGGGGGCGGAAGTCGCCAGCGACCGCGATGCTCGAGGGCGCGGGTATCTCTCTGCTTGCATTGATGTACTCGGACGAGCAGTGCAACTTTTCGAATCCGTCGTTAATCCGTTTGTGCTTCAATGGCTTGAGTTCCTGAGACCTCCGATCCCCATTGACTAGTTCCTAAATTTCTGCTCTCGATCAGCTCCCACAGTCTCCTACTAGCGATTATAATTTGCTGAGTTTGGATGGAAAATACGTGCATGCCTTTTGTAGACAGTTCATTTGAACTGCAACTACTGCATCATCCGTTTTAAAACGTTGTTGTTAGAACAACAACTATTTGAGAATCGCATGCCTTTTATAGGGCACTTCAAAAGGATACACAATAACTTCACATCGATACTTATAGGAAAAAGTATTTAAGTATCTGCAGACAGCACGTGTGGATCGACCTAACTCTCAATGGTTCATTTTTGTTTGCGCTCTGCTTATTATGAGCTCACAAATGTGACTTCGACATTCAGTTCTCTGTTACTTCTTATCAGTACTTATAGGAGAAAGTTTATTTTACTCTCCCGAACAATGCACTTTATCCATTGATTTCCTCAAACAATTCCAATCGGTGTAATCTACTCCTTATTATCAAAGTTTGTCTTTTTGTTTCTTGGTCTACAAGTCGATTGTAAAGCTCAAATTTTGTAGGATGTTACTTCACACAATAAATATGTTAAAATAATTTGATATATTTTTATTTACTAGCATGTAGTATTTCTCAACAATATATACACAAAATAGGAAGTCTACTGCACCAACTTGAATTGTTGAGAGAAGTAATTAAATCCTGGCAAAGCTAACGGCATGAACACATGATCAATTCCTTTTTTTTTAAAAAAAAAACAGCAACATCCTGTCGGCTAGAAAGTATGCATCATGCAGTAAAGAAAAAGAAAAGAGAGGAAAGTGAGTTGATATATATAATAAAAAGAAGCACCATGGTCAAAATTTTCAATTCCAAATTCGGAAACGCAGTTTGCATCTCTTTCGCTGTTTCCCATGATGTGGTGAAAATATTATCTCTACTATTTAATAAACACGATCCAGATGCCCCAGCGCGAGGCCGCGAACAGATCCTGTAACAGGTGCCGACATCGGGAACGGGAAACCTCATCGGTTGCCTGCTATGTCACCTCAACAGGGCCTTGTTGTGCTCCATCCCTGGCCAACGTGCCCCACGGACATGAGCGGCCTTGATGCATCAACTAGTGGCTGCCACGTTTGTCGTAACTCCAGCTGGTGACGGTGATCGCTGGAGTAGGATGATAAAAGCGCAAACACAGGTGGTTTTTGGTGCTGCTAAAAGACGGCAGCGTTTTGTAAATTTTATCACAGAATAGAACGCTGATCGAACTATAGTGTGCCCCGAGTGGCTGACTAACCACCACGAGAGATCGTGCATTTGTGGCACGCCTAACCTGCTCCTGCGCGAACTCTGCGCGCGTCATGCTGAATCGCCCACGAGAGAGAGTCATGGATCTAACTACCAGTTAGATCACTTTACCCGCACAAAAAACTAAGACACGATACATTTCATCGCTCCAAACGTGTACTCGTCCAACCGCGTAGAAGCCTCTTGGGAATCACGGGCTGCTGATTTCCACCAACGCATCAATCCGTGCTACCACGGCGGCGGAGAATAGCACCTCACGGGGAACCAAAAGGGAGCACACCACCCTGCTCGGCTTCTTCACGTGCAACATCAAAGCCTCACAAGGAAGACGGCTCTCTAGGGTTCACATTCCCGCTGCATCCCATGCCAAGCAGGCCTCGCCAAGAAAATATCTTAGAACTAATTAATTGCGTGCACACGCATACTTGCACGCAGGCTGGTTTTGTTTTGACCTCGATACTTTCTACCTCTGTGGTACGACAATGTTTATATAGATCAATGTGGACGTGAGGCGTAGGCGAAGATTCTTGGACCGGACACTATTGTTTCACCAACCAAGCAAAAGCTTCACTCATTAGTCACTACAAAGAGTGAGAGAGACGAAGAGAGGCATGGGCGACCTTTTACTCTATTCAAATAAATATATATATTTACTGGTCTTTCTTTTTTTTTCGGTGGTTACTGGTCTTTCTATGTGGCCCAAATAATCAACAAAATGACTATCATTTGAACCTATAGCATAAAATTCTGCTCGTATTTATTTCTACCAGTTAAAGTTACATAAATTATCTGCTGAATTAGAATATTATATCGTGGAACGAACCTACTGGAGTATGGCGGTGGTGGTTGATTATTTATTTCTACCAACATGCTCGTCACCTCGGCGACAGAAACTTTCTGGTCACGGGCAACTAAAAGGGAGCAGATCACCCTGCTTAGCTTCTTCATGTCTAACGTGAAAGTCTGACGAGCAAGACGCCTCTCTAGGCTTCACATTCCCGCTGCATCCCATGCCAAGCAGTTTTCTCCAACGAATACATCAGAACTAATTGCGGGCACACGCTTATGTGCGGGGAGGCTGGTTTTGTTTTGCACTCAATACTTTCAACCTCTGTGCTAAGATATAGATGCAGGGTCAACACAGCACCAGCTGATGTTTATATAGATCAATGTGGACGTGAGGCATAGGTGAAGGTTCTAGATTGGACACTATTGTTTCAACAACCAAGAGAGTGAGAGAGAGAGACAGGAGAGAGGCAGCCATGCATGGACACTCGTTCCAACCTGTTTATTCGAGTCAATATATATTTGCTGGTATTTCTATTTGGCTCGAATCATCATAAAAAGACTATCATTTGAACCTCTAGCATAAATCTGTGTTCTTATTGATTTCTACCACTTAAAGTTACGTATATCTACTGAATTGCAATATTACAGCACGCAAAAAAACCTATGGGAGTTTTTTTTTTAATAATGGCAATGCTGTGTAGTTTACGACCACGCGCAGGGGTATATTTGCCTAGTTTTTCGGTAGTGGCTGTTGGCAGTTGAAGGTTTTTTCCTATTCAATTACGGAATTACTTTGTACTACTAATTAACCAATAAGTAGCAATATTTTCATAGGATCCACCAACATTAATGCTCAGAATGGAGAAACTCACACCAAACTTGTCTAGCCACTACAAAGTCAAAAAGCAAATGATGTACTGATTCTAGCTCATCACACAGTAGGCATTTCTTGTTACCTAACCTTTGTCTTTTACTCACATTGTCCCTACTAGTCAGGACCTGTTCTTAGACACCAGCCATCACCTGAACTCTGGGAGGCACATGAATATGCCACAAACTTGGTAGATAAATAGGAGAAAATACGTCAGAAATTTATCACTTTATATAGAAACTAAGAACAAATACCATTAGAGTTCGGCTTCCAGATCAGACTATCATCCTCACCAGAGAATGATATTGATCTAGCAATCTGACAGACTTGATCATCGCACATATCCATATATAAGTCTTTGAATCACACACCTCCTAAAAGTGCAGTTTAAATCTACACCCATCCCACATATCATCTACCACACTAGTCTTTTCATTTACAATGACATATAAATCCCAATACATTATGGCTAAACTGGTACTCCCAAAACTGTATCTTCTTATTACCATCCCCAATTTTCTAGAGATACCCAAATTTTGCTGCTTTACTAGCCCATAACACCCCTCTCCAAAAAGGTGGTGAATTTGATACAGGGCAGGACAAGACACTAGGAGACCTGTTATTATAGTTGTGATCAACAACCTGCCTCCATAATTAACTTGTTCTTATCTAGATTATCTCTCTTAATGCACGAGGCTAAAAGGCATATATTCAGATCTCTGAGGTTTGGAACCCCCAAGCCACCAAAACTCTTTATTGTCAACAAAGGAGAAGAAGGCATATGTTAACAATAATGAGACTCTTCCTCGTGGCTCTTTCTGATATTGCCCTGCTTGTCCAGGACACACTATAAAGGCTTCAACGATAAGATGTCATCTCCCATTGTTCGATTATTTATAAACTAATGTTAATGTGCATCACGAGATTATCTCTGGGTTAATTACAGTCCCATGGTGCAATTTCAACCCCTGGTACCACCAATTCCAAATGATTCTTACACGAAGTGAGATGAAAGTGTAAAGAATGACATTTTCATGCAAATGCCCATCCCACGTGGGGCTTGGAAGATTTTGAATGCCGGATGATATATTATGTCTTTTCCATGTGTTGACCTTGTCTCTAACAAGATCAAACAAAGCACTAGAAATGATATTTCTAATTTGCAACACAAGTTGCCCTCAAACAACCTCATGTTACTCTCTGTACCAACCCGATTGAACTAGGATGCATGAAAACAAAAAACAAGGCTCTGGAATCAGCTCTTTTCACAGGCAGCATGGGTCCCTTAGCAAGTTTCTTATGAAGCACTGAGCATTATTTTTCTGAAGTACTTTAGCTGGATTCATGCGGGATGCACCTGGCAGTGATCCTTGGACCCATTATCCTCCACTAGGCAAACTATGTTGGTATTGTTGGATGTTCGCTCCCGGTGCCTCCAAATCCTTGTCCACGATCGAGACTATGAAGTATTGTGCCTTCCGAGTGGGAGAGTTTTTTCTCTTCTTCCCAATTTCTCGGTCAGTTATTGCCAATAGCTTGACGTAGATGTTATTTATTGAGACTCTCATGCATGACTCATCAGACGAGAACCAGAACGACCACAGTCGTGAATTATTTTATTTTATTTTTTGAATGGTCAGTTGTGAATTATTTATTGATCTCAACTCTTAGTTCTTTATAAGCCAGCAAACCAACAGAGAATCTGGTTGAATCATCATGTCTAATTAGCAAAGCTTAAGAGAAAGTCATATAAAAATTGTATCAGAAAGGCACAAAGGTATATTTTCCTTTTTATTTCCTTTTATTTCTTTTTGAAAATATACAAGTAAATATTCGATAACCATACTTGCAGTTGCAGAGAAAATACGTTGAATACCAACAGCCTTCTCCATGTTGATCCCATGCACTGTGTAGCAATATTTTTGACAGAATAGCATCATTCTGGGTGTTCAAGGAAAGAATATTAGACTTATTAGTGGTTGATGACTCGCCATATACTCTTTTGTTCTGCATTCGCAAAGCAAAAAAAAAAAACTTTTGTACTGAATGTTAAACCACAAGTGTGGATCGTTTGAAGCCACAAAACACGTGAAAAAAAAAATCTGACAACATATTATTTAGCCACCACGTTCCAAACTCATTACATACTGTGTAACAAATAATAGTCAGCTAACCAGGCCGTGCTACGACTTTCGCGTGCACCAAACTCGTACTCTGGTAGTTTTGGATGCTTGAACTGACTGCCGTCCACATCAACATTCACCCAAAGGATCTAGCAAAACGAGAGTTCCGGTGAGCTTTCACGACTGATCAATACAGTCCGCGAATTGACTGCATGAGCAGTTGGAAGGCAATTCCAGCATCAAAGCAGCATGCAGCAGATGACTATGTCAACACTGACTACTGCGACGTGGGTTTGCACGGACTATCTCAGTATTCAGCCTAGAACCCGATCGAATGCATGCTTCCCAAGGAAAGCACGTGCATGCTGCCCTGTTTCATCTAGTTGAGGCTCCGTGCTGCATGCGCCATACACTACCGGCGCCTTCCATACCCAATGCAGGTGTTTAGGTAAGTTCTGTCTCTCGTTCATTAGTTGTGTTACCTTGCTCGCTAGCCGGTCGGATGCTGATAAGTTGTGGTAGCTGCGGCCTTTGTTGTTATATGTCAGCTGCAAACATTGATGCGCTTGACTCGAATACTTATAAGCACAACGTTTCATAAGTAAAAGATAAAGCAACAAGCTAAAAAGTAAGGTAGCTATCCCCTCTTCGGTGCAGACAACAATAGCATAATTCAGAACAATTAGGAGTTTCATTATCAGTCAAATAACTAGAAACGTAAAATGGAGAGAGGGATTCAACTGATAGAGAATTTGATGTCATTTACATCAAAGTACACAATTTTCTTTGTGGCACGTATGCCAGTCAAAGGTCAAATTAACTGATAGCAAGCTGAAAATAAGAATCTGGAAACGGAATCTGTTTTTCTGCAACATTATTATCCTTGCGTCATCAAGACATCTCTAAAAGAAATACAACTATAAGGTGTATTCGCATTGTCGAATGATAAATTACAGGTCACACAGTCACTACTATAACGAAGAAGTTGACAAACATTCTCCCTGTTACTTGAAGCTGATTAGCCTGCGCTCGTCGGCCATATACAAGTTGGTCATGGCCCTGTTTGTTTCCGCTTTTCTGGAACTCGCTTATCTAAAAGCAGGCTTTTCTGATAAGCCGTTGTCGGGAGAATCCGCTGTCCGAATAAGCTGGGTGTTTGACAATCTTGATTATTTTCATTCGATTGTCTGTCTTGACTGCTAAAATGACCTAAATGCCCTTGAGGTTGATAATAGCTCTTTTTTGTTCTACTTACAGGAAGTCGATATTTATAATATATTTCGAGTATGTTAAATACTGATTGACACACGAGATTGGGGTCTACTAATATCAGTTAGCAATCAAGGTACCAATCTATTGTTGGCTTCGCTGAGGGAAAGATGACACAGAAAGAATCAAGCACGAAGTGCAAAGCAAAAAATCCTCCTTTTCTGCCGCAAGACAAAAGAAAGATCTGATAGCTCGACAAACTGCGCGATAAAAAGAAAAAACCATTACAGCTTGACGAGCCGCTGCCGCTGCTAGTAGGGGCCGACGAGCCGCCGCCGCTGCTAGGATTGGAATTTGAGGAAGGGGCCAGACATGGGTGGAGCGGCGCGTTGATTCGGGGAGGAAGGGTCAGGGCAGGGCGGTGCATGAATTGGAGGAAGAGGCCGGCACGTCGTCCGGGAGGCGGTGGATCGAGTCGCGGCAGGCGGCGTGGGGTCTCACGATTTGGCGCAGCGGGGTCGTCGTCGATGCGTCCGGCGTCGACTGGGGTAGCAGCCAGATGGAGATGGGGCGGCGACGATGATGGTGAGGCGGGACGTCGAGCGCAGGGAGTGAGGGCAGGAGAGGAAAATAGGAGCGCTTATCTGGTACGCGGGGTGGAGACCGCGGTAGGGAGAATCGCTTCTCTTGTGTAACGCCCGCTCGCCTGAAAATCCGCGGCAAATCGAGAAATAATCCCGCCGTTTGGATGAGATTATCGCTTATTTCCATCGATAAGCCGCTTATAAGTGAAAACAAACAGGGCCCATGTCTGCCACTGATCCCGGGTGTGATTTTGCAAAATTCGTTTGGCAGAATCGAGCGCCACCGCGCGTGCAGTTTTTTTGGGTGGTTGATGGTGCAAGGAAGAATACAATGCAAGAGCGACCTGCTGAAGAAGAATATTGTGGAGAATGACATTTGCGAGGTGTGTGCACAAGAGCATGAGGACACTAATCATATCATGTATGGCTGCTCATTTGCTCAAGCTTTCTGGGCGGCCATCGGTGTTGCGCTGCCGGCACAACCAAGCTCGTCGAGGGCGTGTGATCTTGGCTGGCCGCCGGCGACTCCCAGCAAGCATCGGGACTGCCTGGCCCTCCTCTGCTACTGGCAACTGTGGAAGCATCGGAATGAAATCATCTTCCGAGAAGCAACCCTGTCGCTCCCCCGTCTGCTATCGACTTGCCGGGAAGAAGCCAAGCTATGGCGATGCCGTATAGCGCGCGAAGATGAAGAAATTGCTAGTGCCTGGTGTCAACTGTTTTCATCCATGTAGTATAACCTTGTTTCATTTTCGGTGTTAAAAACTTTGTAATCTGTAGTGGCCAGGTTAGGGCCGCCATTATCATTGATTAATGGAATCAAGTGGGGAGTTCTCCTCCCCCGTTGACCATCAAAAAATAATGTCCATGCCTTTTGTATGTAGAGCAGTATATTCGGCCGGCAACCACTTCATCAACAACAACTATTTGAGCACGAACGGTATAGTTACATGGTACATATTGCACTTCAAAAATATTATTATTTAAATTTAATTGAAATTAGAGGTTCAGTTCAAGCGATAGCCTTTTCTCATGATTTAGGGCCAAGAAACAAACACCTATAAAATATATTCTTGAATAGAATAAAGAAACCCTTCTTATCGCTCGCACTCACGTGCTGCCTTTCTTTGATTGGCGAAACATTAATGCCTGAGCGCAGAAGTTTTTCCTACGCCTCACGTCGACATTGATATATATATATACATAAACATCAACTGGTGTGTTTTGTTAAACTATGCACTGAAGTTGGAAGTATCGAGTACAGAACACGTCAAACCAGCTTGCAAGTATTCATATGCACGATATCACTTTCGAGATATCTCGTTAGCTAGAAATGCTTGACATGGGATGCAGCGGGAATTGTAGCTGAAGTTAGCTACATACCGAACAACTGGATCGGCGTCGGGGATCCCGAACCTGTGTGTGCTGAAGCCGCCATGTGAACTGGCCCTATTACCGGTCACCCGCTGTGAGCGTACGTAGTCAAGGACTCGAGGTGCCATGCGTTCAATCGTGGCGAACTCTGTACTTCGCACTCACTTGCTCACTTCCTCGAGTAGCGACGTCTATGGACATGGAACTCAGAACGAGGAACCCTTTCCGTTTGCTATCTGCAAAATACGGGCCTCAATTCTTCGCGCGATCCATATGCAAACTTTATTTATGTGCTTAACTTCTGAAACCAATGTTCCTAAAATTAACGTCGGAGCCCTTCATCACACGAAATTTTTAGATATGATCGCACGAAATACATATACAAGTTAAAGTTTATGTGTTTAATTTTGTACATATCATCACAAAAGATAATTCCTTCAAAATTTTCTAGATGCCAAGTCACTCTTAAAAAATTGACCATGGCGCTTTTTTTTATTGTATCAACTAATTTCCTCCCTTTTTCTTTTTCATTACTGCATGATGCATACTTTCTATCTGACATGATGTTGCTGATCTTTTTTTTAAAAAAAAATTGTCCATCTATTCATGCTGTTAGCTTTGCCTTTGTTTACTTCTCTCAACAATTCAAGTTAGCACAATAGACCTCTCATTTTATGTATATATATTGTTTGGCGATTAAATTTCAGACATAAGTTTTTTTTTTGCAAGTGACAATTAAAGTGGATGTGCATGCAGCAGTGAACATGCATTGCATTTTGGATGGTAAATTGTTCACAGTAGCAATATGACGTGCTCTTACGAGATATTGTCACACCCATCTGTATGTTTTGTTGATGAATACTGAGTCATAAATAGGTGACTCGAGGTTGTAGCTGACATATAGGAACACGACCACAGATGACAGTCTTAGAAAGATACTGACACACCCATCAGTACATTTTGTTAATCAATACTGAGTCATGATCTTTCTCTTGGCAAACCTTTGAACATGCAACGGTATATATGATACTTATGTACAGACAGGATAAGGGAGACACCGGGGTGCGCACCAAAATTTCCCACCGATATATAACTCATTTAACTGTTGCAAATCAACTTAAGCGCAAACTGGGGACTAAATTAGTGGTCGATACGTGAAAGTTACTTGGAGTGTGGGAGGTGTCGGGAATCAAAACTTCCCATAATCATTAGGCAGAACATCCTAACCATAACTTGGTTTTGTAGCACAATTTTTTTGCCAGACAGCTGTCTGCTGTTGATGAGCGAGGGAATCAGTGAGGGAACTGGATGTGAGAAGTGTCCCCAAAGGCTGACCCTAAGCTGGCTCTTAGAATTTTTTATTAGAGAAAAAAAAAGAGAGAAGCCTGCTAGCTAACTCTTCTTCAAAAGCTAGTCTCTAAGAAAAATGAGAGACTATGAGCCCCACTCCTCATCAATCACTAGCCTTTCAACCCGTGCACTTGCACGGGTTAGCAGTTTTACGGATCCCTACATAATTATTTTTTAAAAAAATATAAATAATAGATGTATTAAAATGCCAGGTTTCTCAATTTATTCCTTTTTTTAGTGTTTCTATCATCACCGAGTGTATTAAATAGGTCCATGCGTGTCCTTTAGCGGAAGCCTATCACTTCAGGTCAGGCTTGTTGATATGCCGGACTTTAAACACAATTCAAAAAGCTTTATGTGTCTGCAAATTAGAAACAAACTCCATTGGTTAACATGAAAAGTGCAAACCAACTTCTTTGATGCCTCCTCAAAGGCCCGCTAATCTGGCACAAATATGGTTAACATGCCATATCATGTTAATGAACGCTATTTGTGAGTGGATAGCCTCTTGTTACACACAATGATGCATACCATCCATGGATGTCTAAGAGCATCTTTACTCTTGCACCACGTAAGTGATAGGCTTCAATATTACAATTTACAATGGAGTGACTAACTAAAGAGGAAAGTTTGAAACTTCTTCCTGCAAATTTGATCTCTTGGAACAGTGGGGGTCATTTTTTTTCCTTTACTGGGCAATCGTTTGAGCCTTGAAGAACTATTAAGGCCAAGATGAAAAACTGAATCCGTACGTGTCCCTCTTTGTTTGTCTGCCGAAGTGTTGAGGCCTATACGTTTTGCAGTCTGGTAGTCCTTGTCTCAGTTCACTGTGAGAATCACGAATGAATTCCAATTCTTTCTCATACCTATACTTGTGTATGCATCCATAGTTGTACAATTGGGTCACAACATTATTTCAGGTTGTGTATTCTCTTTCTGTTAAGAGAATCAGATGTTGGTCAATTCGGCTTCCGTTGCAAACCTTTTGTACACTTCCACGTTAGAATCCCTATCTAAAATACTTGGCAACTGCAACCTGCAGATCCTAAAGTTTTTATGCTAATTTTATCATGTGGAAATAAAATAGATTTTATCGTTGAATAGACACGACGACCTAGTACTTGTTCCTGAAGTCAAAGTAGCAAGAGATACACATGGTACTCTTTTTTTCCGAGTGATACAAAATTAAAGGAAGGAAGAAAAATATTCATTCAAAAGAAGAGGAAAAAAATACAAAGATAATTGTTGGCACCTGCTAGGTTTTGACATGTTTTGCCAATTAAAAAAACTGATGTCTAATGGAATGCAGAGCTATGACGAATGATTGCTCTTGGTTTTGGAAAAGGAATATAAGTGGTGAAACTGCCGGTGCTTTATTTTTTATGGCTCTTATTAATTAATAATGGCATGGTGGGTAATTTAGAAGTAGGAAACAGTGGTAATTTTTTACTTTTTTTATTATTCCAAATTTATATATTTTTGCACTTATAATGGCATGGTGGCTAATTTATAAATATTTGTGAGAGATACTTTTAACTAACTTTTTATAATGGCAGAGGTGGGTAATTTAGTTTAAGTTAGATCTCATGGCTATCGTTTATCTTACTGTCATTTGTACGGCCGGATGTTTTGCTTTTTTGTGAGAATTTCTAGCATTTTCTTCCAATTAACGTGGAGGCTTCAAAAGGAGCCTCTAATTAGTAAACAATAATGCATACCATCCATGGATGTCTAAGAGCATCTTTACTCTTGCACCACGTAAATGATAGGCTTCAATATTACAATTTACAATGGAGTGACTAACTAAAGAGGAAAGTTTGAAACTTCTTCCTGCAAATTTGATCTCTTGGAACAGTGGGGGTCATTTTTTTTCCTTTACTGGGCAATCGTTTGAGCCTTGAAGAACTATTAAGGCCAAGATGAAAAACTGAATCCGTACGTGTCCCTCTTTGTTTGTCTGCAAGTGTTGAGGCCTATACGTTTTTGCAGTCTGGTAGTCCTTGTCTCAGTTCACTGTGAGAATCACGAATGAATTCCAATTCTTTCTCATACCTATACTTGTGTATGCATCCATAGTTGTACAATTGGGTCACAACATTATTTCAGGTTGTGTATTCTCTTTCTGTTAAGAGAATCAGATGTTGGTCAATTCGGCTTCCGTTGCAAACCTTTTGTACACTTCCACGTTAGAATCCCTATCTAAAATACTTGGCAACTGCAACCTGCAGATCCTAAAGTTTTCATGCTAATTTTATCATGTGGAAATAAAATAGATTTTATCGTTGAATAGACACAGCGACCTAGTACTTGTTCCTGAAGTCAAAGTAGCAAGAGATACACATGGTACTCTTTTTTTCCGAGTGATACAAAATTAAAGGAAGGAAGAAAAATATTCATTCAAAAGAAGAGGAAAAAAATACAAAGATAATTGTTGGCACCTGCTAGGTTTTGACATGTTTTGCCAATTAAAAAAACTGATGTCTAATGGAATGCAGAGCTATGACGAATGATTGCTCTTGGTTTTGGAAAAGGAATATAAGTGGTGAAACTGCCGGTGCTTTATTTTTTATGGCTCTTATTAATTAATAATGGCATGGTGGGTAATTTAGAAGTAGGAAACAGTGGTAATTTTTTACTTTTTTTATTATTCCAAATTTATATATTTTTGCACTTATAATGGCATGGTGGGTAATTTATAAATATTTGTGAGAGATACTTTTAACTAACTTTTTATAATGGCAGAGGTGGGTAATTTAGTTTAAGTTAGATCTCATGGCTATTGTTTATCTTACTGTCATTTGTACGGCCGGATGTTTTGCTTTTTTGTGAGAATTTCTAGCATTTTCTTCCAATTAACGTGGAGGCTTCAAAAGGAGCCTCTAATTAGTAAACAATGATGCATACCATCCATGGATGTCTAAGAGCATCTTTACTCTTGCACCACGTAAGTGATAGGCTTCAATATTACAATTTACAATGGAGTGACTAACTAAAGAGGAAAGTTTGAAACTTCTTCCTGCAAATTTGATCTCTTGGAACAGTGGGGGTCATTTTTTTTCCTTTACTGGGCAATCGTTTGAGCCTTGAAGAACTATTAAGGCCAAGATGAAAAACTGGATCCGTACGTGTCCCTCTTTGTTTGTCTGCCGAAGTGTTGAGGCCTATACGTTTTGCAGTCTGGTAGTCCTTGTCTCAGTTCACTGTGAGAATCACGAATGAATTCCAATTCTTTCTCATACCTATACTTGTGTATGCATCCATAGTTGTACAATTGGGTCACAACATTATTTCAGGTTGTGTATTCTCTTTCTGTTAAGAGAATCAGATGTTGGTCAATTCGGCTTCCGTTGCAAACCTTTGTACACTTCCACGTTAGAATCCCTATCTAAAATACTTGGCAACTGCAACCTGCAGATCCTAAAGTTTTCATGCTAATTTTATCATGTGGAAATAAAATAGATTTTATCGTTGAATAGACACGGCGACCTAGTACTTGTTCCTGAAGTCAAAGTAGCAAGAGATACACATGGTACTCTTTTTTTCCGAGTGATACAAAATTAAAGGAAGGAAGAAAAATATTCATTCAAAAGAAGAGGAAAAAAATACAAAGATAATTGTTGGCACCTGCTAGGTTTTGACATGTTTTGCCAATTAAAAAAACTGATGTCTAATGGAATGAGAGCTATGACGAATGATTGCTCTTGGTTTTGGAAAAGGAATATAAGTGGTGAAACTGCCGGTGCTTTATTTTTTATGGCTCTTAATTAATTAATAATGGCATGGTGGGTAATTTAGAAGTAGGAAACAGTGGTAATTTTTTACTTTTTTTATTATTCCAAATTTATATATTTTTGCACTTATAATGGCATGGTGGGTAATTTATAAATATTTGTGAGAGATACTTTTAACTAACTTTTTATAATGGCAGAGGTGGGTAATTTAGTTTAAGTTAGATCTCATGGCTATCGTTTATCTTACTGTCATTTGTACGGCCGGATGTTTTGCTTTTTTGTGAGAATTTCTAGCATTTTCTTCCAATTAACGTGGAGGCTTCAAAAGGAGCCTCTAATTAGTAAATGTAAGATTTGCAAGAGCTGACTGCTAGCTCTTAGCTAGCTCTATCATTGGAGACGCTGGTAGTTGTGTGGTAGTCCTCTAATTGGTTGAGGGAAAACTCGAAGTTTAAGCGTGTTCCAGAGTATACGATGCAACAAATCGTGCCATGTAGTTCGTATGATTCAGTCATAATTAACGTCGTTAGTTTCCTTACAGAAAAAAATATGTTAAAAGTTGAAGCTGAAATTGCAATATATGAATGCTGAAACACTTTGTGGTTTCACGGTACTACAACAGTGTAATTTTTTTTCGAAGATACAACAGTGTAATTGGCTGACGGCTTCCAGTATTTTTGGAGCCAAAATTATTTATTGCTAAACTTGGTGACTCGGTGTCGTATTTTCAAATCAATCCATCGAACGCGTCAAATTGACAACTCTTTTGTGGCTTGCTGCATTTTCACTTCTGCTAGAAACAGAGTTGCTGTCAAGGCAATCTAGTGTGTGCACACCCCGTGCAGAAAGCAAAATACAGAGTACTGAATGCACGGGTCGTCATCATCGCCATCAGCTTTTTTTTTTTTTTTTTTTTGAAAGCATCACCGCCATCAGCTTGGTTTCGTGAACCCGAACGTTCGGTGTTGTTGGCGTCAACATTGCACCGTGCCAAAAGTATCTCAGTTTGATGTGAGCCTCACAGGTCCGATCCGGCAGCACTCAGCAACCAAGAGAGTGGTCAGCATGACACCCACGACATATCTCCTCATCTTTCTGCGGCTGGAACTCCTGATGCATCACATTCCTTCACCAATCATTTAGAACTGTGCAGGCATGCAAAAATGAAACCAGCATATGCTACCACACGATTTCCCTGCTACGAGTTATGTCTCAGTCTCACACACTCGTGTACTATTCATAACAGAGGAGGAGGCATGGAGCTTAGATTTTATATGTCTATATGTGACAACAGGCACACTCTAATAGAGGGCTTACGTGTTTCACCAACCAATCAATCATGCATGGTACACATACCAACAAACCGTTCATATAAGAAAACAGTTAGTGTATCCAGTTCCATTTTCCATAGTGCCGCACAATGTGAAATAGTATTAACCGTATTGTAGAGATTAATTGCAGTACTTTGCTCTTTTCCCAGACAAAGTTTATTTTTTTTCGAAAATTGAGCAGGAGCACTGCTCTTTCATTTAAGAAGGAGAAGAAATACATAATCTTATCAGGTACATATATTAATTTACATTACAAACACCAAACTGACATCGCCTGATCGCATGTCATTTCACACTGCTTGCAGATCCTGTACCCCAGTTCCATAAGCCCTTTCTCTTAGCCTCATCTCCTCCTTGATCATCCCGAAGACCTGATATGGCTGGCTCGTCACCTGCTGAAACATTCATCTGTTCCTTTCTTTCCAAAGATTCCATGCGGTGTACATGATTATCGCCGCCTTGTCTCTCTTCTGCCTCGAGGAGTATTCAGACATCCTTTCATTCCACCAGTCCATGAACTCCAAGTCTGAACTAATCGGTTTATAAATCTGCTCTTCCCTCCATGTGTTCACCTGTTGCCAAATTTCTTTTGCATATGGGCAACGTACGCAAATATGGGTGATCGTCTCCGGCTCTTGATCACAGAGTGGGCATGTGGGATTACATGGCCAGTTTCTTTTGATTAATTTTTCTGCAGTTAGCACCTTCTGCTGAACGGCCAGCCACATGAAGAACTTGTGCTTTCCTTCAGTTTTAGCCCTCCATATTGCCTTAGCATCAAACTGGCACAACGATCCTTGACACTGTATTGCGTAAGCTGACCTTGCCGTGTACTGCCCATTAGCTGTCCATCTCCATGTGATTGTGTCTTCTTGTTCCGTTAGCTGGACCTGCTGCACCGCATGCCACAGCTGTATGAACTCTATAATGGTGTCCGCATCTTGCATCCGCCATAGTCCTCTTGTCCAGTTTTCATCTTGCAACTCCTCCCTTACAGTCCTATTCTTTCGCCATGCGAGTTTGTACAGCCTCGGTGCGATGTCCATTGGTGCCTTGCCATCTAGCCACGAGGATTGCCAAAACTTTGCCTTTTTGCCGTTTCCCAGCTGTCTGTCCATCGTATCACACGGCAAGATTGTTCCAACCCAAGGCCTGCCTGGATCAGTCCACTCAAACCATAACCATCTCAACCTCAGCGCCCTACCAAACATAGTTAGATCCATAACTCCCAGACCCCCAAGTTTTTTTCGGTCTCTTGACTCTTTGCCAATTCACCAAGCAGTGACCTCCATGTGCCTCCTCGGCCCCCTTCCATAGGAAGCTTCGCCTAATTTTGTCGATTAGTTTGACTGCCCGCTTACTCAAAGAAAAAACTGTCAGATGATATGTTGGTATAGAGGAAAGGACCATATGGATTAGGCTTAACCTCCCAGCCCTGTCTAGCAATTTTCCCCTCCAAGCTGGCAACTTATTTGCTATTTTCCTTATGAGAGGCATGACTTGCTCCTTTGTGAGTTTCCTTATACTGAGAGGCAATCCCAAGTACTGACAAGGGAATTGTTGAATTTGACATGGGAAAGGCTCCATAATTTCCGGTAGGTTCCTGCCGTCACATTCTATTGGGTAGACGGCACATTTTGTTAAGTTTGTTATCAGTCCCGATGCTTGACCAAAAGCCCACAGGTTTTCATAAATGGCTCTTATCTCTTCCTTTTCCGGCGCTACAAACAATGCTGCATCATCTGCATACATGCTAATTCTGAATCGAGTTGCTGCATGTCCTATTGGCCTGAGCACCTACTCCCAGACAAAGTTTATCAAGACAATATAGATCATTCATCTCAGCAGTCCTTTTTCAAATGTTATGCCACATGTTGACAATAGTTGAAACAATCAGGTATTGGAAAATGAATTAATCTCCTCTGCGACGTGAAGCTTAGAAGTTTAATTTTTTCCTTAATCATGCTTCAGCCTCTGCTGAAACTACTGTTACAGTTCCAACAAAAAACTCATTAGTCTTTGTACTGTCAATCTCTATTGATACAGAAACTGTGTAATATATACATATCTAGTACAGAAACATGGACAAATAAAAGTGAGCATTCTTCCACTTATGTTGAAGTCACTGTGCAGTGTTGCAGTAGGGGTTCCATAACCATGATTGTGGAAGCTTCCCTGACCTAACAAACGAGTTGAGTGAACTATTTAGTTACCAACCACCAACAGGTAACCAACTGGCTTGGCTTGCTTCAACTACTGAAACTTATGATTGATGATGAGAAATCTGGCTAACAATGACTCGCAAAGCAAGGTGTTATAAACAAGCAATGAGTGTCCAAGGAAAGCATATTAGTGGTTTATGACTCATCATGCTTATTCTTTTGGTCTGAATATTAAACCACAAGTGTGGATCGTTCCAAGCCGTGAAAACACGTGAGAACAAATTGACAACATCTTATTTAGCCACCATGTTCCAAACTCATTACATACTGCGTAACAAATAATAGTCAGCTTAGCAGGCTGTGCTACGATTTTCGCCCGCACCAAATTTGTACTCTGGTAGTGTTGGATGCTTGAACTGACTGCCGTAGCAGATCATCAATCTGGCCGCTGGTAATCAAACTTGGCAAGAACTGACCGTGCACATCAACCTTTCACCCAAAGGATCCACGCAAGTGCTTGCAGCCGCAGTGAGAGGTCCCGGTGAGCTTTCACAACAGACACAGTCCGCGAATTGACTGCGTGAGCAGTTGCAAGGCATTTCCAGCATCAAAGCAGTATGCAGTAGAGGACTATGTCAACAGTGACTACTGTGACGTGGGTTTGCACGGACTATCTCAGTACTCAGCCTAGAACCCTAATGCATGCTTCCCAAGGAAAGCACGTCATCACAGCCCTGCTTCATCCAATAGAGGCGCCGTGCTGCATGCACCATACCTGTGGAGGTCAAAGGTTGCCTACCAAGAAGAACCGTCAATTCATGCCCGACATACACTCCCGGCGCCTTCCATACCCAATTCAGGTGTTTAGGTAAGTTGTGTCTCTCGCTCATGGTTCAGCATAAGAGTACAGGCTGCTGAAATGGAGTTTTTATTAGTTGTTTACCTGGCTCGCTAGCTGGTCGGATGCTGGTAAGTTGTAGTGCCTGCATGCGGCCTTGTTGTTATATGTCAGCTGCAAACATTGATGCGCTTGACTCGAATTCTTATACGCACAATGTTTCATGAGTAAAAGATAAAGCAACAAGCTAAAAAGGACATTTAATGATTTATGTCGAAGGTTCCAAGTTCACTGTCGTTGCAAACCTGTCGTCCCAGTCTCCATTCCTTGAACTATACTCAAGAAACCATAGGAGAGTCTAACAAAGAATAAAAGAAAGGAGGGTCCATAACTCAGCATCAGACGAACGATTTGCCAATTACTATGATTTCCCTTTTTTTTTGTGATGACAATTACTATGATATCTGGTTCTGGTAGCCCTAAAATTGAATTTCTTAAACCTTCCCCTTGTTTGTGTAACTAGTCCGGGCTATCGAAATTAGCTCATGATATGTGCTTATGCCCCTGACCCTTTCTTTTTTGCCTCCACTTCCTACAATAGAGGGAGACTCGCTATATTCAATTAATCTGAGTTGTTCATGTTCTTTAGTCTTGTTTACGATACAAAACAAAAGTCAACATGTTGGTTGCATGCAAACGAAATTGAAACGCCTTTCCTACCACCGCGAGGTATATTCATTTGTAGAATCTGGGGGATGAACTGATAACCACACATCAGCATATTGTTGTCATATGCAGCATGCAGTGTCCCGCCCTGTTACTTGAAGCTGATTTCCCTGTGCCTCGCATACCGAACATGAAGATCTTTCACCATAACTGTCTAGCGTGCATAGTCCTCAATTCTTGCGTGTACACCACCAAGTTTATTTGTGGCGAAAGGGATGCAAAAAGGGCATATTGTTGCCTATTTATTTATCAACGAGATAATGTGGACTAGGTGTGTACGTTTAAATATCAGTTACTTTATATGCTTGCGTCCCACCAATAATACTTGTAACTATAACGCGTTATAGTAAAATATGCTTTCCAGTGTTAAATATCAGATTACTACTCAAAGGAAAAGTTATAATAAGATTGCGGCCGTTCAATCAGTGTCAAGTTCAGCCAATTGTGCTTTAAAGCCTGTGTGTTCTTGCAATTACGCTAATGCTGCTATTTCCATGTTTAATTCTAACAGCACTATTATCCTACTCAAGTAAAGAAGAACCTCACAAATCCCAATAATTTTAGGTCCAAGGAGATAATTAATTAACATGAGTAGCTTCGTGTACAAGCTGAGAGCATAATCAACGTGAGGGGCTACGGTCACTCCACTTAACAACTTTACATGTTTGCCAACTAAAGCGCTTGTTATGTCCGTACATCTGCCAAGTGCTTCAAACTAGATCGATGGAGCATGGTTGAGCGTGCAGCACGGCTTCCTACGCAACAACCTCATGTTATCCTGAGCATCTATTTCCAGATTAAGAGTCGTCTTTGGACCAGAATGAACTTCCCAAGGGGCACAGAATGCTTTCAAACATCCCCTCTCATTCCTGGTGCCTCCTAATTCCAAATCGCGTATGTGTATGTTGTCTCCTCGATCGAGTCATCGCCCCTGAGAGTAGGGAAGAGCTTTGCCTGAATTCTGAGTTAAGATTGATGTTTCAACTTCTCAACCTATTCTCACATGTGCGTGACCAGATGATAACGAAATGGCCACAGTTGTGAATGATATACCGACCATACCCCTGCTTTTCTTTTAAATACATGCACGTCTACTAGATTTGTTTGCATCAACTCTTGCCTGTAAGAAAAAGAACGTTATGAAAATACCCCAAGTTTTCAATGCGTTGGGTAAGGGAGGGGATAAAATTGCAGTTGTACACAGAGTACTAATTCATATCAGGGAGGTCCTTCGCCAGAAATGGTCTCGAAAAAAACTATGAAACATTCTCTAGGTCTTCTTAGATAAAAATCTATTTATCTATTATCTTAGTATTTGAAGGTCCAAAGAAGCCACCACGTTCGCTCTCAAGGCCACGAAATTACCACGTTAATCAGAAAAAAGAAAAGCTATGAGCCGTCGGATTTTATGAAGATTTAACGGCCTAGATTAACCATACAGAATCCATGCCAATCAGAAGTTGTAAAGAGACAAATTAAAATTCGGAATAAACAACAAAAGGAATAAACATGTGCGTATCCGATTTGATCTGTCCATTGATAGTGTCTTCCTTAATTATAAACGGTGCGATCTGTATCTTAAGAGTCCATGTGCTATGTTTGGAATATGTGCCAAAGAAAAAAAGGAAAGAAACAGAACAACGGTGTAGGGATACATCTCACGTATCTAGATGGAAACGTTCTCTACTTGCGCTATTAAAACATTTATCAAACGGCGGCAATGTAAATCAATCGATCAATCAATAATAAGCAACAACGATGACGCATGTTTTCATGGCGCTGCGGAGCTTCGGCTCGACCGGCGAAGCCACGGCCCTCGAAGCGATGAGATGAACATGTAAGGCAGTCGTGATCGCAGCGGTGCTAACAAAAGCCATCCTGGCCTAGCTAAAGCAGCTCTAGCGCGATAAGGGCATGTCGATGGTGAACCAAAGCCGAAAGAGAAAAGAGAGATATTGCGGGGACGATGATGGGGAGCTGACCTCTAGACCAAAAGTGATGTTAGACTGTGGTCGTCTGTGATGATAATCACGTGCTCGGCGTGCAGATGGTGACCACGGTTTGACATCTTCGCGTTCATAAAAAATAAAACCACAAGAATGTTTGGGATTCAATAAGGAATCGAGGCGCTCAACAAAGAGAAGGAAATTGGGATCAGTTCAGCAATATGCTCATCGGAGTTTACAAGGGCCAATGTTTTGACTCGCACTGAACATCATCAATTTCTCGCTAGATGCAAGCGAGTCACAACACAACGATATAAAATTTGAGCCAGTATGGTAATCTTTGCGGCCAAGACGCAGTTGAGGCGTAGACTAAATTTAGAAGAAACAAAGAGAAGAGGCATGCTCGGTTTGCTATATGGGTCATCCAGATGTAGGCTTTGCCGGCGGTGACGAGATAATCAGAGCCAGCGGGATATGGGCTACAACGAAGGAGAGGTTGGAATGACACAAGAGGATGAGAGGAGCTTGCGCGCCACGATGCCAAGGTCTAACGTGAAGCATGCAACGGATGATAGTTTTCGAAGGCATAAAAAATTGATGGGGATCTAGCCGCGTAAAATTACGCGGGGCAACTTACAAAGAGAGAACATATTGGGAGGAAAAAGTCAAGATTGAGACAAAAACATTCTTTTAGTTGAAGGCAAGCAATAAGTCGAACATCTTCACCCAAAACCTAATTCTCTTTAGATGGGGGAATATCTTCGCACCACGATGCCAAGGTCTAACTTGCAACATAAGCATGCAACGGATGATAGTTTTCGAAGGCATACAAAATTGATGGGGATCTAGCCGCGTAAAATTACGCGGGGCAACTTACAAAGAGAGAACATATTGGGAGGAAAGTCAAGATTGAGACAAAAACATTCTTTTAGTTGAAGGCAAGCAATAAGTCGAACATCTTCACCCAAAACCTAATTCTCTTTAGATGGGGGAATATCTTCGCGCCACGATGCCAAGGTCTAACGTGCGACATAAGCATGCAACGGATGATAGTTTTGGAAGGCATAAAAATTGATAGGGATCTAGCGCAGGGCAACTTACAAAGAGAGAACATATTGGGAGGAAAAAGTCAAGATTGAGACAAAAACATTCTTTTAGTTGAAGGCTGTCATACCCCATTTCTAGAGTATGATGTGCATTATGTATCAGTCCCTGGATCAGTAGCTGATACGCACAAGAACACAGATATGGTAGCCAAAGCATACTTCGAATAAAGGAAGTATTACCTGCTATAGAGCCCTTAGTGGCGGTTCGACAAGGATTAAGACCATCCATGTCCATCCGACCAACTAACGGCGAAGCAAACAGCGGAAACCACGGCCCAAGCCACAAGCAGACTTGAGAAGCAGACCCGAAAACCAACACGTCGCCGCTTCCTACGAAGCCTTCTCTTCACTAAAAACAACAGGCGCAAACGCGTGAGTACATAAGGTACTCAGCAAACCCTAACACAAGGGGTAAGCATATGCAAGGGTATATCAATGGTAAAGGCTGGGGTTCATTGTATTGGCGGAAAGCCAATTTTTGTGCAAGGGTTGTTTTGCAAACAAAGCCAGTTCACAAACTACAGTCAAGATTATTATCATAAAATGGGGTTGGTCGGCCCTGGGGGAGATAATGGTTCAATCCCGCCAGTTCCTCACTTTTAATGCTGGCCGGAAACCAGCGCACGGCTCCACGCCGGTGTATTCCGAAAACACGCCAAGGATAACTCACACAGGAAGTCTAATCATAGTGTGGCCATTGCTTTCGCGTTGTCCAATACCGTGGAACGCGGCTATCCGGATAGATTTTTAACCTCGGCCGAGGGTGCACAAATTTCCCCACAAGGTAGTCCAGTCCTCCCCGGGGTCCCAGTTCGGACTGTCCTACTAAAGGTCCCGTACCCACTTGGTACCACCACGGCATCCCCCACGGACATCACCAGGGGCTTCACAATCATATAATATGGCCAGATTCACAATAAATGCCGGACTCGCCGCCACCCTCGTCGAGTCTTCTCCTGGGATTCCGCTGCAATCTCCTGCCTCCGGGGGGGTACCGGGTGAGTACTAGGGTGTGGTTCCAATCCCGTACCCATATACAGCTTGTGGCTGCGCGTAAGGTGCTAGGCAAAGGCGGCACAAGAACCGGTCCTTATACGACCGAACCAGGCATCTTCAATAGCCAATCCCCACGGGGAAGGGCGTCCCAGAGATAGCCTCCCCACTGAGGACTACCTCGCCTGATCCCGCCAAAACATTCCCTCACTAGGGGTTGCACTTATTACCAATCCCACCCATTTTCACATTTACACACACCACCAAGACTCACGCATTTTAACACAAAAGCATGTGAGCAAGATTAATTAAACACATGGTGAAAGTCCTAAGCAGCATACCAGCACATCATTAAAGAGTTAATGATGCGGGTTCCTAGGTTTAACAAGGAATCAGGATAAACAAGATCAAGGCATAGCAATCAAGCATTACTTAGGTCCTTCTAGCATTTAAATCACATTTAAATACCATGCATATTTATTTATAAACAGCTCTAAATAGGATAATTTTGCAATCATAGGATCAATATGATCAATGGGAGTTAGGGCTTGCCTGATAATCGCAATCCTAATCTTTAAGTTCTGGGTCTTAAGACTCTTTTGTCGAAGTTGATGTCTTCAAGTCTTTTCTTGAAGCTTTGACCTTCTCTATTCTTTCTCGAATTCCTCTGGCTTCTTCTCGAATCTCGCGTAATCTAGCGCATATAACACTACGCATAAATAACTACCGCAAAAAGAAATAGAAGATCGAAAAGAGATAAATAAGATCCAATTAACTCTAACTGGAAAGACGAGAGAAAACCAGAAAACGACAAAAGACACAGATTATGCATGATGCAGCAAGTTTTACATTAAGAGCGATTATATTATTTTATAGCTAATATGGGTGATGCATCGAACACTAGGGCTTTTGGTTGCAGATGAGGGATGCTAAACACCATGAAGAAGGCATGAGTGCATGAGAAGGTGGGAGACGGTGGGTGCATGTGTTTGTTGTACATTTATGGCACTAAGTCTTTATATAGGTTGTAATCTATATAAAGGCTTATGCAACACATATACAACGTGCAAAGTGTGTCACTTTAATTACCTATTATGGTATTACTTAATTATCATTGATTTATTATCTAAAAAGTTTATCTGTCACGCGACGGGCGCATGACGGTGGTACGTGCACGTGCTTAGGTAAAATATGAATGCACGAATACAAATAAAAACACGGGGAATTAAAAAGGCAAGTAAAAGCGAGGGATTGACAAAGATCATTAAAAGGGATTGATTCTGGTGGCAATGAATAGAGCGTGATTTTATATAAATTTTGGCGAAGGAATCGCCAAAATCGGAGCTCGAATGAAAAAGATATGAATTTTGGAAGTTTACGGAAAAAAGAATTAATTAAGATCATGCTTAATTAAGCATTGATATAATCCTAATTATTTTGGGATGAATAATGGTTGGAAGATGTTGAGAGCGGTCAAAATGTTTTCAGGAATTTTTCTGGGATTTTTCTGGTATGGGGAAATTGGTCGTAAAAGATTATGTGTACAATCGCCGGGTGAGCTTAGCAATTCTGGCGCGGGTGTGAGGCTGATATGAATTTAGGAAATTTATAGAAAGGAAATTAATCAGGATTAAGCTAATAAATTAAGTATAGCCATAATCCTAATTAATCTGGAGCAACAAGGGTCGGATAAAAGGTTTAGAATACAATCTAGCATTTTTAGAGATTTTCTGGGATTTTTCTGATATTGGAAAAAGTGATCAAAAAGAAATGTGTGTGCACTTTCTGTGTGAATTCAGCATTTTTAGACTGTGTGAGCGGTGGACATATGGGTCTGTTGAATGCCGAGTGATGATTAGGCACTGGAGGACAATGAGATGGGCGATGTAGGATATTTCAAGACGGAATTTTTATTAAAAAGGAAAAGAATTACGACATAGACGGGGTCTATGTACGGAGTCCAGAATTAGTGCCAAAATGCACCATGTGGAGACGGAACAATGCGTTAAAATTCGGTTAGGTGCTGTACGGAGATTTGAACGAGTGTGCACGTGCAGGGTTACGATCGTAGGATTTGTCGAAACGGAGTTTTATGGAAAAAGAATAGGAGTTTAGAGTGTTGATGGCGCAAAAGATATTTTAGATCTTCAAAACCAGTACCAAAAGGTACTACGCGTGTATACGAAAGCGAGAGCGCAAGAATCGCTCGAAACGGAATTGAATCGGAAAAGATATGGAGATTTGAAGTTTCAAGGGCTTGTTTGTAAAAACAGAGGGCTTATTGGTAAATACAGAAAGTCGACAGGGACCTATCTGTAATTTTGGAAAGCTTTGGGGCTCGGTGTAAAAAGACAGGGGCTGAAGGACAATTTCAGAAAAGTTTAGGGTCTTTTCTGTAAAAAGATAGGATCAAAACATGAATAAAGAAAAGACTGGGGGCTTAACTGCAAAATGTCCAGGGCAGGGGATTTTCCAGATTTTGGGATTTATTTTTTGTATGGAAAAGTGATGGTGGGCTCAGTTCACCGTGGACCGGAGTGGCTGGGAGTATCTGGTCCACATGGACCGGGCGCACGGAGAGGGAGAAGGAGGCTGACTGGGCAGGCGACTGGGTCAAGCTGGGCCCACGGGCTGACGTGGCTTGCCACGTTGGCTGGCGGTGGGGCTGGGTCAACGCGGCCGGAGGTAAGGGTGCGCGCGGCGGCGATTCGCCGGGACGCTCGCCGGCGGCGGCCAGGAGGGCGGAAGCCCGACGCGACGTCGACACCGAGGTGCGGCGCGAGACGGCGGAGCGGGGAGTGCCACGCGTCGTCGACGGGAAGCGACGGCGCGACGGCATGACATCGCCGGAGAAGGGCGGCGCGGCGGTGAGCGACGGGAAAAGGGTGAGGGAGTGGAAACCCGCGAGTGTGTGCTTGCTGGCATGTGCCGGGAGTGCGAGGAGTGCAGTGCGCGCTTCGGCTTGGCCGGGCGCGGACGGGAGGGCTGCCGGCGACGTGGTCGCGCGGCGGGGCGGCGGCGCACGGCGCGGGTGGTCATGCGCGGGTGCGAAGAGGGGGAAAAGGGGCGCGGGAGAGGGATAGGAGGATGGTGAAGCTCACCGAGCACTCGAGCTGGTCGGAGGAGGGCAGTACCGGCGTCGACGGGGAAACGGTGGCCGGAACCCTAGCTCTCGCTATCAGCGGAGGTCTGAGCTCGGCGGCGCGAATCAACGGCTCGCCGGGGAGGAAGGCAGCTTAGCGAAGCTCAGGGAAGGGAGGAGTAAGGGAGAAGGGGGCGCTTTTACGGCGGACGAAAAGTTCACCGAGGAGCTCACCGGAGCGGATGAGGAAGAAAGGGGAAAAAGAGGGAGGGAAATGAGGCGGCGCGGTGAACGGGAGAGGGGTTCGGGGCCATTTAACGGCGGCGATGGCGGTGCGGCACAGTGTGTCGGCGCAGCATAGCAAGGCGGCGCGTGACGTCGTCGATCGTCGGCGGAATGGGCGGCGGCTGAAATCCCGCCGGGATGTCGGGGGGACGAGGATGACAGGTGGAGCCCGCACGCCAGCGAGAGGGAGAAAGGAGGCGGGCTGGCTAGCTGGGCCGAAGAAGCTGGGCCAGGAAGATGGGCCAGAGCAGGCTGGCGTGGAAAAGAAAGAGGAAGGGAGCGGGCTGGGCTGGAAAGGAAAAGGGAAAGTTGGGCCGGCAGGAGGGGAAAGGGGAAGGTGCGGCCCGGAAGGAGAAGAAAAGATTTAAACTTTTCTGGAGTTCGAATTTGAAGGAATTTCGAATTCGAACAAAAACACAAACCGATCAAACACTCAAAATAAATCCAATAAAATCCAGAAATGCATATGATGAGTTTTATGCAACTTTAAATTCAAATTTTGAAATTCAATCTTGGAAAATTAATCTACTTTGATTTATATTTGTTGGAAATTCGAAAGGTTCAAATATTTAGTGGATTTTAAATGAGGACAAACACTTGAGCACTAGTTTTATATTTCCAAAATTCTCAGATTCAAACTAGGTGTACATTATTTAGTGAATTTTATTTTTGAAAATTCATGGCAAGGTAAGATAACACAAAAGATTTAAATTTTTAGCGATTTTTATCTCTTTGATTTTTGGCTCTGGATTTTAGGGTGTGACAAAAGCAAGCAATAAGTCGAACATCTTCACCCAAAACCTAATTCTCTTTAGATGGGGGAATATCTTCGCGCCACGGTGCCAAGGTCTAACGTGCGACATAAGCATGCCGTGGATCATAGTTTTGGAAGGCATAAAAAATTGATGGGGCGGTCGTAAAGGTATAGCTTGCAATGGTCGACCATAGATCCACATGGTAGGTGAGCGACGAGCATGCTTTATTCATTAGTATGTCATCAGCAAAAATATGCAACCACACCAGTAAATCATTTAAACTATTTCAAAAATAGATAGATATATGTGAGTTTTTCGTACATGGACGGCATATTCATCACAAAAATATGTAGGACATATACTAAAAATATTTATAGAAAAGATATAAAAAATAATGTCCAACAATAACGTAATACTATAACGAATCTAGCCGCGCAAATTGCGCGGGCCATCTTGCTAGTTATATATATATATTTGACGATGAAAAGGAGCCACCACGTTCGCTCTAAAATGCTAGAAATTCCCACGTTAATCGGAGAAAATAAGAAGAGAAAATTACCCACCACTGCCATTATGAAAAAATTAGTCACAAAACCCTTTAAAAATATTTATAAAATTGTGAAATTCGGAATAATAAAAAATAGCCAAAAATACCCCTCGCACTATTTCTAAATTACCCACCATGCCATTATGAATTAAAAAATAGCTAAATTCAGAATAATAAAAAATAACCAAAAATACCCTTCGCACCTATTCCTAAATTACCCACCATGCCATTATGAGTAAAAAATAGCTAAATTAGGAATAATAAAAAAATAACCAAAAATACACCTTGCACCTATTTTCTAAATTAACCCTCCATGCCATTATAAGTAAAAAAACTAAACTCAGATTATAAGGAATAGCTAAAAATATCACTAATTCTTATTTTTAATTTATCCACCATATCATTATGAGCCCAACCTAATTCTTATTTTAATTTACCAACCATACCATTATGAGCTCAAAATAGCTAAATTTTTGGAATAACAAAAATATCCAATATACACTCCGTTCTGATTTCTAAATACACCGTTAGAAAAGGGCATGTTTTTTTTTACCATGTCATATTTTTCTTTAAATATTTTTTTGTAGCACCACACATTTTTTCTTACCACGACATATGTTAGTTATTTAGCATGGCACATTTGAATCGATATATTTAGATAAGACACAATCCAAGATAAATGTATGATGACTCATCTCACTCTCAAACTAAGCGATGGTGAGAAATTCTCCAATCTATTTGCTACTATTTTATAAATACAGAATATAAAATAAATAATAACAATAAACTATGTTAAATTTTTATAATAATATAAAAATATTTTAAATAGTATAGTAAGTCTAGCCGCGTAAATGCGCGGGCAGCCATACTAGTTTATACTGTATACATTATTTTTCCAAAATATATTATAAAAAGAACTATGAAACAGAATGCATTTGAAACTTATCTGCACGTACGGAACCATTTCATAAAATCTTTTTTATATCACTGAGATGGAAACAAGAAAAATGAATGTATCATTCCACACAAGCATGTACGTCATCCGTGAATATCAGTCACACTGGAGTATACTTGAGAGGGAACACTATAGGGGGTGTTCGTTGCACCCCCTCTAAACTTTAACACCTGTCACATCAAAGAGAATCTTACTATTTAAATATATTTTTATTAATTTAATGACAAAACCTATGTCACGACCCCCCTCTAAATCACGAGACAAATCTAATGAGCCTAATTAATCTATGTTTTGCTACAGTGATGCTACAGTAACTATCGTCTAATCACGTCTTAATTACCCTCATTAGATTCGTCTCGCGAATTCGAGCGGAGTCCTGAAATTAGTTTTGTAATTAAACTTTATTTGTAATCACAATATTCGTTGGAAAAACCCTCTAAAGTTTAGACCCCATGCAACGAACACCCCCATAATTTGCATCAATCAATGTTTGAATCAGGATCAAAGAGGTATGTACAGTAATCACAAAGAAAAAAAAAGGTATGTACAGATGCCAACCATTTTTCATGCAAATAGCAAATACACAAAGGCCACCTCCGCTTATTTTGGAGTACACATTTCGAGTATGCATTTTTTGGAGCGGCCGCCTCCGCTTTCAACGCTGCAGGCCGTGGCTCGTCGAAGCGTCCCAGAGGCCAGAGGCCACCGTCCGGCGTCTTCTCTTCTCCGTCGAAGCAACAGATCAGGGCCTTCGCTTCTTACATGGCGCGCGCACTAAAAGCTCAATGGAGACTCGATCGCGAATAGCTCTCAGTCCGCTGCATCACACACGCCATCCAGCGGCTCGCCGGAGCAGAGCACTGCTGTGCGGCATGGATTCCAGCCTTCAGCCGCTTCCATTATCGTTTACTTCGTCAACTGAAAGCAAGCCTGCATCTGCTTGCATATGTGTGAACGTCGGGTCAAACTCATTTTTGAAATTCCTCTGGGCAGAGCCTTGTCTCAAACGATGGGCTATTTTACATTTTAACTCGCTCAGGCCGGATCATCAGACAGACGCCAATCTATCCAACTCGTCGTTGCACAAATAGGTTATGGACGATCCACGAGCTTGGTTGCTGAATTTTCCGTTTGTTGGGAACGGATTGATCCTGAATTTCTGAAACAGGTACAGGACAGATGGGTCAGCATTATAGGAAGAAGCTAGAAACAGGGGATATAGAAACACTGAAGCAAGCTAGCGTCATAGCGTGGGTATGGTGTTTTTAATGCACAGGGCCCCTGTTTCCTTTTTTTTTTTTTCGAACTCACAGGGGCCCTGTTTCGATGGGCATGATCTCTTCCATTCCAAATGGAATAAAAACGAAAATAAGTTCCCTGCCCATTCTTGTAGATCGAGATTAATCTTCTCCATCCAAGCAAGGCTCCGAAAGTCATTTCGAATGTACTGGACTCACAAGTATTATATGTGAAAATGTACTTCGGTGAATTGGTACAGGAGCAGGCCATCACATTTTACTGAAAGAAGGAATATTCACATATAAATAATCAAGAACATCATTATTTTTAAAGTAAAATGTTACAATCACTATGAATTTCTTTTGACGATGCCCAGCTAGTTCTTCTTTCAACAAGGAGTGGTGAAACTTTCTATCTCCGTGCACCACCCTACTTAAACTAGCATACCACCACAAGAAAGCACATTCCCGCCGCCTCGATCTTCAAGTTGGAAGCACCGAATCACAGATATCCACATTGATTTTGAAAACAAACTTTCCAGTGCCTCCTGACCCTACTAGACGTGACCATGCTTAAGAGCACCAGGTTTCTGCCTAGCCTAGTATTCATGCATGAAAATTTGAGCACACGGGACTACGTGCATATCTTATATTTACTAATTGGAGGCTCCTTTTGAGACTTCTACGTTAATCGGAAGAAAATCCTAGAAATTCCCATAAAAAAGCAAAACATCCGGCCATCAATTCGTTAGTTTTTAATTGTCATTGACAACAATTACCGTTGGATCTAATTAATCTGGAGCCCCCACGTTGTATTTGGTGTCCTTGATGTGTACGTGTATAGAACCAAGAGACCTAAAAACTACCACATGCAGAACTAATGCACCCTACCGACGCCGTTATGATGCGTGACGCCGTCTCCTTGCCGCCGCAGCGGGAGTGCCCTAGCGGCGGCCCTCCCAACGCCAATCTGCGGCCCCTCCGACCGCTAATCTAGAGTAGGATCTTTATTTTGCGCTGCAGTTGGTCAATCTCCTACTACTGGCTACGTGAAAGCTGAGGCAAGAAGGCAAATTACGAAGATCAGAAGGCAGAAGAGAAGAAAAAAGAGAAGGTACAGAACACTATCGAGATCTAATATTTAATGAACACATTCATGCATGCAGGTGATGTTAATGTGGTTTTTAGTATTTTGTCCCCCCTTTGCTACTACGTACATGCAGTTACCTTAGTGTTAGTGATCATAAAGAGACATTATGTCAGTTTAATATAAAAGAATTGCTAATGAGCGGCCACTTTGATCACGTTAGAGATACAAGTCATAAAAGTAAATAAGAGGTTTGAGATGCATGGAATTTGCAGAGAATCTCATCTTCCTTTTTTTTTTTTTGAAGTCACAGAGAATCTCATCTTTCATACACATGCCAAAGCAAAAGCAACAAACCAGTCAAATTATTTCACACTTTTCTGCTAGGAGGATATGCAACTAACATTAATATTGTACATCTGGCAGAATGAGCAGATCTTAAGGATACACATGAAGAATTGCAGATAATCTCATCTGTCGTGCACTTACCAAAGCTAAATCATAACCAAATCAATAATTATGGCAGTCAAATACATTGAATTATAGTTATATTTCACTATCATTTTACATTAACAACAATATTCGTATGCGATTCTTATTGGTTTGATTGTTATGTATTATAACCTATATTTTGCAAATGCACATGGTCGATGACAGTTGTTCAAATTCTGATATTTAGTTGGGAAATAAACTAAGATGCATTTCGTCTGTAAAACTGTGTGACATCTTTGGCATACGAGCCTTCGATTAATAAGTGAAGTGTATACTAAAGTTTATATGATACTTTACGTATGCATACTATCTATCTACTGACATAGTTGAGGTTTTGCTAGAGAAGGTATATTTCCCAAGAATTGGATTAGGTCTATTTTTGAAAGGAAAAAAAGTCTGTTTTACTCCCCTAAACAATTCAGTTTGTCCATTTCACACCCAAAACAAAATGATGGCTCACTTTACTCCCCAAAACAATTTCAATCGGTGCAACATACACCTTATTGACGTTTGTCTTTTTTTGTTTCTCGGCCTACAAGTGGAATTTGAAGTTCAAATTTTGCATGATGATACTCCCCACAATAGCCTATGTTAAAATAATTTTTAACTATTTTTTTATATTATTTGTAGGCATATATAGGTTATTGCAATTAAACTATGTAAACGGTATAAAAAATATGGCATAATCATTTTAACATAGGTTGTCATGAGAGTTGTCATCATGCAAAAAATTTAAGCTTCAAATTCTGCCTGTAGGCCGAGAAACAAAAAAGACAAACATCAATAAGGTGTATTCTGCGCCAAACGGAATTGTTTAGGGGAGTAAAGTGAGCCATCATTTATTTTAGGGTGTGAAACGGAGAAAATGAATTGTTCGGGGGAGTAAAATAGACTTTTTCCTTTTTGAAACTATGAAAATTTCTAACCATTTTATTATAAGTCTGAGAAGAGAACCAGATAGTGACACACAATTAGTAATAGGAGATATGTCACAACTCACAACTGTTATCGCTATACCCAAGAACAAAGGAAAACTACTTCTCCTAGGAATTTCAGTAACCTAGCATCTTGGTGCCACTATCATAGTGTAGCTACCAGAGGTACAGAGAACCATAATAGAGGGTTTTAGTGAAGTCCAAAAACAGGGCTGTGGGAATATATTGGTATAGCCCAAACTAGGATCTCAACTAATAATCAACAGAGTGGAGACAGGTACGTAATCAGAATGAGGAAGTTGGTAGATACAATAGAAGAACTTTGTCATAGTCGCCGGATTAGCAAAAGTGATATAGCTAGACGTATTATGTCGAAATACAGGTATTTGGGTCTATACAGCCACCAGCCGCTACAGTAACCAGCCGCTACAGTAACCAGTCGCTACAGTGCCTAATCAGCCGCTACAGTGCTCGAATCCTCTCACAAAATACTATTCAATCAGCTGCTACAGTACTTTCAGCCACTTCCAACCAGCCATGCCGAACAGGGGGGTAGTATGATGTCTATAGCACTTTCAGGATCCTACCAAGGCATCGAGTTTTTGTTCTGAAGAACACATTTCCATATTATAGAAAAAAAAATTTCTTAGTCACCTTTATAAAATGTAGTATTGTAATTAAGAAATAAATACATTCACTCCTTGCCAAGGTCAAAAATCATGAAGCCACATTAATTTTTAACAAACTTAATTAACTAGCCCGTGCAGGCGCACGGGCTGAAGGACTAGTAAAACTAATAGGATGAACATCAGAAGAAATGAAGTATCTTTATAAATAGGAATAGCGTGACTCCTCATTCATATATAGAGCCAAAGGCGAAAAATATATTATGTTCCTTGCACTAGCTGTACCTTCCATATGGACCCTTAGATTTTCTAACTGTTCAGATCAAGGGTCCAGATTGCTCTACAGTGGTTGATGTAGAGACTGGGTTGGCAGTAAGAACAGCCATTGATTGCACCTGATTCCAAGGAGCACTAATGTCACCAGTACAAGACAACGCACTACAGACAAATGCTGGCTTTCTTTCCACAGGCAACGGTGTAACTTCAACAATTTTTTATAGCAACATATGGACACAACGTTCCAAAATTTTAAACCACCCGGCGCCCTGAGCATTCAAATTTTGAATCCTGTTGGCTCCATTTCAGCATATCAGTTTAAATGAAGTACAATTTATATTTTTTTAATTACAAAATCTGCCACATGAGCTGTACGTATCGAATCTAGGATCAACCACACAAGCTGTACCCAAGCTGAACCCAATAAAAAAAGAAGCTGCTGAACCCAATAAATCCTGGAACACTAATGTATAGAGACTGGGTTGGCAGTAAGGACAGCCATTGATTGCACCTGATTCCAAGGAGCACTAATGTCACCAGTACAAGACAACGCACTACAGACAAATGCTGGCTTTCTTTGCACAGGCAACGGTGTAACTTCAACAATTTTTATAGCAACATATGGACACAACGTTCTAAAATTTTAAACCACCCGGCGCCCTGAGCATTCAAATTTTGAATCCTGTTGGCTCCATTTCAGCATATCAGTTTAAATGAAGTACAATTTATATTTTTTTAATTACAAAATCTGCCACATGAGCTGTACGTATCGAATCCAGGATCAACCACACAAGCTGTACCCAAGCTGAACCCAATAAAAAAAGAAGCTGCTGAACCCAATAAATCCTGGAACACCCTGGCCACATCTTGGAACACACAAGCTCCCCACTTTCTAATTTTGAACACAGGTTACCACTTCGTTATTTTATTATACTCCGTACAAACACTAGACAAATGAGGTCTGTACAACACTTATACATCACCCACTTCTACAAGCATTTTTTAGGAGCATATGCAGCACACCATGAACAATGCAAATAATCTGCTATGCATGTTGTTCCCGTATAATTTTTGGGGGTCTCCAGATGAATACACAAAAACTCAAAGGCACACTTGTTATACAGACCTAGGTCACGAATTTTTTTCCCAAGAAAAAAGAAGAGCAAAAGCTCACCAAAATTTACCTGTACACCTAATGCTCATTTCTATTCTGAAAATTACTTTCTTGGGGCCACCATGATCACCTTGTGCCTGAAATTGAAAAAGAGGAACAGCTGAAACACTAGAAAAATTTTAAGCGGAAAAAGGACTACATATTGCGCACCACTATCATAGAAATTGAAATCTGATCAACTAATAAAAAAAATTGATCCTCAAGACCTCCTTAACAATTTTATAAACAAAAGAAAACTCATAATTGGCACCTGAACCAAAGATCATGTACTAACAAAGTACTTATCAATCTCAACGAAATTATCAACCAACATAATTCCCACTGAATTCTGTAAAGCATTGCACAGGAATTGCAAATCGTTAACTCAAGAATGAACATGTGCAAATTGTTAACTCAAGAATGAACATGTGCAAATTGCTCAGGAATTGCAATGCAATATACTCATAATTTTGAATAGAATGACAACCTGCTATAATAAACCTCTTGAAAAGAAAAACTCATAATCATGGATGCATCAACCAAACTGATTTCAGAATGTACTAATCAAAGCAGACAAACAGGAAAAAATTGTATGGCTAAGAACCGAACTGTTGAAAAAAATCATGCACTGATCCACCTGAATCCATTCTTGTACAAGCAGATTAAACATCAAATCCGAACATGACGAGCACAAAGGCAAGTGATCACACAAACATAGAAAAAAATGGGAGCTGCTACTGTTTGATCCACCATGTGTACAGCTACAAGTTCGTACCTCCGACGACCACCAGAACCGAAAACAAAAATGGAGCTTGCGGGTCCAGCCACGTCTCGTCTTGCCACCGCTTCATGCCGACGTCCGAGGAGAACAGGACGACATCGCCTGCAGTCGAGAGAATCATCGATGGGGACCACCACTCGGCCGTCGGAGTTCACCATGACCGCCTCCCAGTCGCCTAGCGCTCACCATTAGCAGGGACGCCGACCTCCAAGCTGCTAAGGCGGAGCAGCTCCATGATGACTTGTTCCATGTCAGGCCATTGATTATGACCTAAGCAATACAAGTTCAGAAGAGTGTGATTCAGTTCAGAACCCCAAAAAAAAATGACCTGAGCAATACAAGTTCAGAAGAACAGACCCTGTACTCGAAAGATAAAGAACATAACACAAAATTTCAATATGTAGCGATCAGAATTTAGTAATTCACAGAAAATAAGAGAATGAGTGCGACTTGTTATAATGCTGGTCCTGCTGGTGGAAGAAAAATTCATATTTTCTCAGTGAACATAACATCTCCTGTAATTCTGAACTAATAGGTCTGACTACATTTGGTGTAACAAACAATAAAAATATCAAATGATCGCCAATGATGAACACGTACAAACAAAAGAGCTTGTCGTGCGTCGCATGATCTAGCAAATTTTGTACGCCTCATAAACCAGCATATTTTCAATACAGCCACCTCAACAATCACTACGACAAATCAAAACGGCCACTGCATACCACATGAATCAGCAGAGAAGATTTTAGTTTGATGAAAAGAGCATCAAGCGGATGACAAAATAATATTGTCTGAATCTCAACACACAATTCAGCTGTCTTCATCAACACTGGAGTATCAATTAGTAATTTGACAAAAAAAAAAACACACAAACATGCACAGGCAGTTGCGAGGCTGATGCATGCACATACAGGCCAGGAATTAGAATATCACATCATGAGGCCAGGTTTAAGATAATCAGAGAGAGAAATGGAGAGCAGCACGCACGTAACACGGAGGACGCCGCCGTCCAAAGAGAGGACGTGAAGCTCCAGACGTAGTGAACCTGGACGGCAGACGTGGATCGAGCTAGAGTAACGAGCGACAGACTCATCATATCAAGAATTGTACTTCAAATTTTGCACGTGTTGCATAAACCAACAAAAAATGATGAAATATTAAGCCCAAAGCTAAAAGAAATTTCTAGGGCACCAAGCTTCGAAAATATGCATTGTACATGTATGTCTATTCCAGCAATCTACAAAGCAACATGAACATGTCAATCACCTAATATTCCTGTACACCTAATATTCAATTTCAATCACATGTCAATCACCTAATATTCACACCAGAAAAATGATGATCCCAAAATTGATATATACATTGAACCTTGAAGAAAGAACATATCCAGAGCATCTGCTATACATGAACCTCCAGAGACGATGCAGAACACCAGCCATACATGAACATGTAGATATAAGGAAAGAACACAACCATATGCACATCAGCTATGCACCAGCCCAGGACGCATCCATACACATCACGCATTTAAGAGAATTAAAAAAAAACAGGCATGTGCTTGCCTGGAAGCCAGGGCTGATCATGATGGCTTCCATGGAAAAAAAAAATACTTGTACATTGAAGCAAAAAAACAGATGACCATCTGCCTATTTGTACACATTATCTACAGATGACCATCTGCCTATTTGTACATATTGCCTAAACCCTAAACCCTAAGAAAATCTATGTTGTACTAATAGATCTTGGGTAACTAGCTGTTCTCAACATATTCCTTCTTCACATTTATTCAAAAATCTTTTATGATCCCACAAATATATGTACTACACTTGAACTAGTAACCTCAATCAAGATTTCTGACTGCTGTACTAACATATAACTAAGATCAACAAGAACATGTGCAACAGAGGCTAACAAGGGTACTATTTCATTTGGTCCTCACTGTACCCCAAAAAAGCTGCACCGTTTCATTACCAATCATCAAATTTTGAATATTTCCACTGATCTTGTATTTTGCATTCAAACAAAAATAGAGGAACATGTCAAACAAATTTATTGAAATTTTGGACAACCATGAACAGACCACCTATATGCCCAGATTGATCTCTTGAAGTACATCCACTGATCCCCTTGAATTAGTTCTACTAATCATCGACACCAAATGTCAGGATCCCACTCAAAGGGGAAAAAAATCACCAGGGAAAAATAAAATCAAAGATCGTCCTACTCAAATGCAAACTGCGAGCCCAGAAACCAGTGCCTCTTCAGAAATTCAGCAACAAGATCTTGGCCTGAAGTGTTCACGCTGATAAAAAAAATTCTCGGGCCAATGCTGAAAAATATTACTACTACAGAGAGTGCCCAAATTCGGGCTTCAGCAAGAAGAGCAAACACAAGAACCCCTAGTAACGATTGCAGCTCGACGGCCTATTCCTTATTTCCGATTACCCAATCACCTAAACAACCAGCAAAGCCGAGGAATCCGCCGCAAATTTCCTAAAAAATCCCGTATTCCGAGCCCAAATCAGTTCCCGAATCACGGAAGGGGGAAGAGAGGGAGAGGAACGGACCAGTACTTGGAGAAGGAAAATCTCATAGCGTGGTACAGCACCGCGGTCCGCATTGTGCCCTCGCCGCTGCCGCCGCCGCCTCGTCCCCGCCGTTGTCGTGCCGCTCCACCCCGCTCGGATCCGGAAGGAGGGGCTGCCGTCGTACCACTCCGTCGACCGTCGCGGTGCTCGTCCGCGCCGGGATCTGGAAGCATGAGGGCGCGGCGTCGTCGTCGTGCGTGCGCCATCGCCGCCTCCCCCTACAGCTTGCGGCCACCGCGCTGCTCGCCACCATGAGATCCGGGCACAGCCGGGGCAGATCTGGCACGGGCAACCCGTCCGGGCCGCCGGAGCGGCGAGATCGCCGGAGCGGGTAGAGAGAGAGAGTCGGCAGGAGAGATTCTGGAACGCGAGGGACGAGTCGATTGATTTATTTGGTGGCGGGCCCGTATGTGTACGTGGACCCCACCGTATGCATTCTGGTTCTACTGCTCGTGTGGTTCCGGAATCGAGGTGGGGGTGCACGTGTCAAGCCTAGGAGGAAGGTACAGCTGCAGCACGGACTATATATTTCACATTAGAGCCAAAGGCGTCTTCAAATGAAGCATCTCGCATCTCGCTATGCCACGGCATAGCCAATTTTGGCGCTTACCTGAAAGTACAGATGGAAAATTCACAGTGCCCACATGCAGTAGATCAGGCAGCACATGGCTGGCTAGTCAATGGTTGATGAGGACGATGGCATCAAGACATTCCCTCTCACGTCTCAAATTGTTTTTTTTTTCGAGCGATACGTCTCAAATTGTTCGCACTAAAATAAATGATTTAGCTCATGTTTTCTAATTAATGTCATGTATTTGGGAACAGAGAGAGTATCGAAGAACATAGACATGCATGTGCTTATCTTAGCTTTACGTCAATATCCTAAAGTGCTATTTTCTTGAGACGGTACCGAGCTTTGCCGCACCAACGCAAATCAGTGTACTGGAAAGATACAGCTGACGCAGGGCTAATCGCCCAATCGTATTATTTCCAGCAACCGACAGAAATAAAATCATTCAACATCTAGGAAGAGCAGAATTAGGACAACAATGCACCGCCAACTTCCTGGACTGACCGTCTACGGTTCCTACACCAACAGGCGACAACTAGCAGATGATCAAAGAATTGAGGCCAGTATTTAGCAGATAGCAAACGGAATGGGGTCTGATTTGTTCAGGAGTCCCATGTCCATTGGCGTGCAGGAGCATCTTGCCGCGCCGGAGGGCTTTGACAGGGGAACAGGGCCAGCAACCGTGGCGCGGTGGCGGCATCAAGAATGGGTGATAGTTCAGGAGCCCCAGCGCCGATCCTGTTTCATCGGTATGTAGCTCGAGCTGTAATTCCCGCTGCATCCCATGCCAAGCATTTCTAGCTAATGAAATACTATCAAAAAAATTATAGCATGCATATGAATACATGCAGGCAAGTCGTAGAGCGTCCCCAACGGCTTCCTTAATAATCACTTTAATATTTGTTTATTGGCAAAAGGGAAGAGAGAGAGGTGGTGACTCTTCCACATGAGCTAGCGCTTAAGCAATTATGTGAGACTGGCACCCCTTTACGCGCAGGAAAACACGTCTCACAAGAGCCAGCTGCTGGCTCTTTTGTTGGGCACGCTCTTATTACGTGTTCATTGACACTTTTGATTTCAGTGAACAGTTTATCAAAGGCGCAGTAGCTCATTCTTATGTATATCAATATGGACGCGAGGCTAGCAAAGGTGGCTCAAGCGTATTAATGTTTCGCCCACCAAACAAGAAAGGCAGCAAGCGAGTGTGAGAGATACAAGGGGCACTCATATCACTTTCGGGTTTTCTTCATTCTATTCAAGAATGTATTGTCATATAAGGTCTTTTTTTTTCTGAGTCGAAATTCTGAATTTCTCTGCGCGTTCTTGTATTTTGATCGTGATCCACTGAACGTGAACTCATTGCTGCGTATCAATTCTGCAGGATACATTGTTTCTGTAACGGCAACAGATTTCGCGCGTACCCCGTACAGAAAACAAAATGCAGAGCACTGGATGCCCGGCTTGTCATCGCCGCGTTGAGCTTGGTTTCATGGACACGAACACTTGATGCTGTCGGCGTCAACGTCGCGAAAGTGGATGGGCGGCGGCACCCCATGTACTCTGGGCCGGCGAGCAGACGTCTTTGTAGGATCCCGCTTCCATTTGGGTGAACCGCTCACCACGACCTCCCACGTCAAAGCCCGACTAGGAAGACACATATCTCGGTTTCATGTGAGCCTCACAGGTCCGATCCGACAGCTCTCGGCAACCAAGGGAGTGGACCGCATAACAGCCAAGCCAAATCTCCCGCTCATCGTGCGGCTGAAACTCCTGGTGCATCACATTCCTTTCACCAATCATTAAGAACTGTGCAGACATGCAAAAATGAAACCAGCATATGCTTGCACAAGAATTCGCCGGTGTGTGTGTGTGTGTTGTCTCCCAACACAGATGTGCAACTCATAACGGAGGAGGAGGCAGGGGGCTTAGGTTTTATAGTACATATCTCTGTGGAAACAGGCACCCTCTAACAGAGTGGTCACGTGTTTCACCAATCAATCAATCAATGTTCAAGTACCAACAAACCATTCATATACAACAACGGACCGGCCGCAAACAGCATCTAGGACGGGGCTGGGCCTAAGGATTTAATTAAATTTAAAGTTTAATTAAACAGGAGACTTTGAGATTCGAGCCTATTTTGAGAAAAGGTCCACCGGACCGCTTAAGTTTATTTTCGCCGAGTGACAATTTAAGTGGATGTGAATGCAGTGAACATGCAATGCAACTTGGTTGGTAAATTGTTCACAGTAGCAACATGGCGCACTTCCTCGCAAAAAAAAAAAAACATGGCGCACTAATGATATACTGTCACAGCCATCGTTATGTTTTGTTGACGAATACTGAGTGATAAATGACTCAAGGTTGTAAGCTGACATATAGGAGCACGACCACAGACAATCTTATGGGATATATTAACACACACATCGGTACTTTTTGTTGATAGATAATGAGTCATAACTTACAATCAGTACTCCACTGCAATTGCCACGATAGTCTTTCTCTTGGCAAACCTAGCTTTGAGCAGGCAATGATATATATGAAACTTACAGACAGGATAAGGAAGGCACCGGGGTCTGCACTCAAATTTTCCACCGATAGATAACTCGTTATACTGTTGCAAATTAAGATAAGAGCAAACTGGGGATTAGTTCTTTAGTGGTCGATATATGTGTAACTTGGAGTGGGAGGTGTCGGGAATCAAAACTTCTCGCCATCACAAGGAACAAGACCATCCTGAAACTGACAACTATGGCCCTGCCCATAGCTTGTGTTTTGCACAAATTTGTTGCTGACAGCAAATTACTGTTAGTCAAGAGATTCAGGGTCAGGGAACAGCTCTTGAGGGAACCAATGGGCAAAACATAAGAGTGCTCCGAACTATCCTGTGGGTTCAAAGGTGGCCAAAATAGACGCCGAGATTAGTGGTTGTGCTCCTCTAATTGGTTGACGCAGGCACGCAGCATCAATAAAGTAAGCATGTTCCAGAGTACTAATACGATGCAACAAATCATGTGATGTGGTTCGTATCATTCAGATATTATTATGTCGTTAATTTTACTTGAGACAAAATGTGTTAACAGTTGAAGATGAAATTGGAATTATATACATGCTGAATTCAGTTTTGTGATCTCACTGTATTACAACAGTGATAGCATATGTGCAGATGTAATTTTTTTTTAAGCGGTATGTACAGACGTAATTGGCTGACGGCTTCCAGTATTTTTGGAGATAAAATTATTTATTGCTCACCTTGGTGCTGTATTTTCATCTGAATCCATTGAACGTGACAAATTCACAACTCATTTCTGGCTTTCTGTATTTCAATTATGCCGGAAACAGAGTTGCTGTTAAGGCAACAGAGTTGAGCGCACCCTGTAGAGAAAAAAAACTTAGTACAGAATGTCTGTCTCGTCATCGCCAATTTCAGCTTGGTTTCATGGACACAAACATTGCTGTAGGCGTCAACATCGCGAAGGCGGAGGGGCGGTGGAACCCCCGTGTGGCTGATGACATGGATGAGTCGGCCAATGGATAACCCCGTTATGAGTACCGCCATGGCCACTGGCCACCAAACTTCACCGACAACCAACAAGCAGCTCTCTTCGTTCTTTTCCGATTCCATCTTGGCAGATACCTTGTTGGAGTACAGGTGAACTAGTATGGCTACCCGCGTAATTATGCAGCTAGACATATTATACTATTTAAAATATTTTAATACTATTGTAGAAGTTTAACATATTTTATTGTTATTACTTATTTTATAATCTATACTTATAAAATGGTAGAAAATAGATTGTAGAATTTCTCACCGTTCCTCAATTTGAGTGTGAGATGAGTCATCATTTCTCTAACAATATATTTGATTTTATTTTAGAAGTGAGACTTGTATAAACGTGGCATGCTAAACAACTAACATGTCTCATGGTAGGAAGAAAAAAGAATGTGTCGTGCTATAAATAAATCTTTCAAAGGAAATGTGTCATGCTAAAAATAAGATAATGTGCCATTCTAGCTAGACATATATCACGGTGTATTTTTATAACGGTGTATTTAGAAATTGGGATTAAGTGTTTATTGGATATTTTTATTATTCTAAAATTTAGCTATTTGCTCAATATGGTATGGTTGGTAAATTTTTTTAAAAAAAGAATTATGGATATTTTTAGCTATTTTTTATAATCCAAATTTGGTTTTTTACTTGTAAGGGTATGGAGGGTAATTTAGAAATAGGTGTTAAGGATATTTTTTGTTATTTTTTATTATTCTGAATTTAGCTATTTTTCTGACTCATAATGGCATGGTGGGTAATTTAGAAATAGGTGTGAGGTATATTTTTGGCTATTTTTATTATTTCGAATTTAGCTATTTTATAAATATTTTTAGGAGGTTTTCTGACTAATTGTTTCATAATTGCAGTGGTGGATAATTTTCTTTTCTTATTTTCTCGGATTAGCGTGGGAATTTCTAGTATTTTAGAATTAACGTGGTATTTCTATGCTTTTGAGAGCGAACGTGGAAGCTTCTTTTCGTAGTCAATTATATATATAATAGATATCTTTCTCTATTAGCTTAATCTTTTGGGTGGGTTGCAGGTTGGTGCATACAACTCAATACACCTATCTTAGTTTCAGGTGAGCCTCAGAGGTATGATCTCACAGCTCAAAGCAACCAAGAGAGTGGACAGCATGATGACACCCGAGCCTTCTTTCGAACTCTTCCTGCGGCTGAAATTTCTGATGCATCACATTCCTTCACCAATCATGCAAAAATGAAACCAGCATGAGCTTGCACACGATTTCGCCGGTGTGTGTTAATTATGTCTCCCAACACACTAGTGTGCGATTCACAGCAGTGGAGGAGGGCAGGGAGCTAAGGTTTTATATCTCTGTGAAGAAACAGGCACACTTTAATAGAGCGCTTCCGTGTTTCACGGACCGATATAATCAATCATAGTACATGTACCAAAAACTCATTCATGAAAAAAAAATTAATTTATGTGTATTAATTCCCCGTACCCCCACACTGCCCTCATAGTGCAAAATAACAATTTTTTGCAAAACAAAAGTTACGATATACAAAGTGCATGATTTGCCTTTTCTCCAAACAGTAAAGCAAAGCAATACTCCCTCTAGTTTCAAAATAGTTGTCGTTTTGAAGTTATCCTAAGTCAAATTTTTTAAACTTTGACTGTAAATAATTTTTTATATGTTAAGTTTTGAAATGTTAGAATGACATATTGAAATATTATTTCATAAATTACACTTCAACTATATTTTATTAATTTTTATAGCAAAAAGTATTAGTCAAAGCTATGTTTTGAAGACCGTGTCGATGTCCAAAACGACAACTTTTTTGACACTGGAGGGAGTAAATATCACTCATCTACTCTCTTTTTTAAGATACTTGTGCCACATGTTGACACCCCAAATGAAATATCAGGTCTCAGAACACGAATTAATCTCCTTGCGCCATGAAACTTAAAAGTTTAATTTGGCCTTAACTAGTGCTTCGACTCCGCTCAAATTGCTGTTGCAATTACGACAACTAATCTTAGCCTTTCGTACTCTCGATCATCGGAAGCAGAGCACCGAATCAAATCAACTACACGTTGACCTTCAGGTTGGAAGCACATAATGGTACATAGGGCCATCTTGACTTTGAAACCAAAATTTCCGGTTCCTTCTTGATGCGGAAGCAGTGCTTTTCTCTTGCCAAGCTAATACTACTCATGTATGCAAGTGGCACATTTGAAAATGAATTGGGCACAAAAGACTGAGCCGAGCTCTTATATGGACGCATGGTGACCAGCAGAAGAATTGAAACATATTTATATTAAATGCATGCATGATATATTCCTCATTTATAGAGACAAACGTGTCTTGAAATGAAACATCGTTGCGCTTTCCTCGGACATAGATCTGCTGCCACGGTTTAGCCAATGTACTGCAAAGATACGGGCAATCGCATAATCGTATTATTTCCAGCAACCGACCGAAAATAAAAATCATTCAACATCTAGGCAGAGCAGAAAGAACAACAGTGCACCACCAACTTCGTGCCGGTTCCTGCACCGTCAACTCGCAGAGGATCAAAGAATTGAGGCCCGTATTTGGCACATCGCAACAGGATGGACTCTGGTTTTGTTCAGGAGTCCCATGTCCGTTGGCGTGCAGGAGCATGTTGCCGCGCGGGAGGCTAATCGCTACATCGCTACTCGGGGAGGTGAGCGAGTGCGAAGTAGCAGAGTTCCGTCACCTTCACGCATGGTACCTTGACTACGATGACGGCTGAGATGGTCCAGGAGCCAAGCAGATCGTTGACATCATCATACTGGTACATCAAAAATCGAATCCATATACGTCTGATGGGCTAGCAACACGTGGCGGCATTGGTTCAGGAGCCCCGGCGCCGATCCTGTTTTTCCGTATGTAGCTTGAGCTGTAATACCCGCCCGCTGCATCCCATGCCAAGCATTTCTAGCTAGTGAAATCTCTAAAAAGTAATACTAGCATGCATCTCAATACTTGCAGGCTAGTCTTGCGTGTTGCTCGATACTTTCGATTTGTGTGCACAGTCTAACAAAGCACACTAGCTGATTTTTATGTATATCAATGTGGACGCGAGGCTAGGCAAAGTTTTTGGGCTCGGGCATATTAATATTTCGCTCACCAAACAAGAAAGGCGGCACGTGAATGCGAGAGATAAGAAGGGCACGCGTATCACTTTCAGGTTAATTTCTTCATTCCGTTCAAGAATGTATTGTTATCTATAGGTCTTTATTATAATTTTTTTGAGCAGTTTTACTGTCCCAAAAAAAAATCTCTATTAGTTCACCAAAACTAATGGGCATTGGTTTGATCCGACGGTGTAGATATGATAACGAAAATTCACTACTAATTATTGTTATTTTTCAAATTGAAGGTAATATTGAAAAAAAAGTAAGAGTGATTGACTTGTAATAAATAGTTTTGTTTTCATAAATAAATTCAAATTAGTAATATGATGAATTCATGATGTTTGTTGATCTAGTAGTAAGTAATGATGCCTTCATTATTATTAGTCCAGTAGGGTTAGGGTTCTTCTCTCTCGTTTTCTATGGCATAAACGTAATTTTCTTAATTGAGTGCAATTCCAAAACTACCTTTAAACTCAAAACTAGTAGCCATTATTTTGAACCTGTATTTTAATCACGATTCACTGAACGTGAACTCATTGCTGCATATCAGTTCTGCCGGATACATAGTCCTTGTAAAGGCAACAGAGTGCGTGCGTACCCCGTACAGAATACACAATGCAGAGTACTGGATGCCTGGGTTGTCTTCGCCGCATTGAGCTTGGTTTCATGGACACGAAAGTGAATGGCGTTGTTGTACTCTCGGCCGGCATGCGCGGCTGACAGGGATGAGCCCGTCAATCGACAGACGCACCATGTGTGGTGACACAGCTGCTGGGTATCAGCATCGACCAACTAACTGACATCTTTGTAGGATCCCGGTTCCATCTGGGTGAACCGCCCACCACGACCTCCGACGTCAAAGCCCGACTAGGAAGACACATATCTCGGTTTCATGTAAGCCTCACAGGTCCGATCCGACAGCTCTCGGCAACCAAGGGAGTGGACCGCATAACAGCCAAGCTAAATCTCCTACTCATGCTGCGGCTGAAACTCCTGGTGCATCACATTCCTTTCACCAATCATTAAGAACTGTGCGGACATGCAAAAATGAAACCAGCATATGCTCTCACAAGACTTCGCCGGTGTGTGTGTGTGTTGTCTCCCAACAGATGTGCAACTCATAACAGAGGAGGAGGAAGGGGGCTTAGGTTTTATAGTACATATCTCTGTGGAAACAGGCACCCTCTAACAGAGTGGTCACGTGTTTCACCAATCAATCAATCAATGTTCAAGTACCAACAAACCATTCATATACAACAACGGACCTGCCGCAAAGAGCATCTAGGACGGGGCTAGGCCTAAGGATTTAATTAAATTTAAACGTCTAATTAAACAGGAGACTTTGAGATTCGAGCCTATTTTGAGAAAAGCTCCACCGGACCGCTTTTTCTTAAGTTTATTTTCGCCGAGTGACAATTTAAGTGGATGTGAATGCAGTGAACATGCAATGCAACTTGGTTGGTAAATTGTTTCACAGTAGCAACATGGCGCACTTCCTTGCAAAAAAAAAAAAAAAAACATGGCGCACTAATGATATACTGTCACACCCATAGTTATCTTTTGTTGACGAATACTGAGTGATAAATGACTCAAGGTTGTAGCTGACATATAGGAGCACGACCACAGACAGTCGATAGATGTGTAACTGGGGATTAGTTTACTGGTCGATACATGTGTAACTTGGAGTGGAAGGTGATAGGAATCAAAACTTCTCGCTATCACCAGAAACAAGAACATCCTGAAACTGACAACTATGGCCCTGCCCATAGCTTGCGTTTTGCACAAATTTGTTGCAGACAACAGATTACTGTTGATCAAGAGATTCAGGGTCAGGGAACAGCTGTTATGGGAACCAATGGGCGAAACAGATGCGAGTGCAAGGATAGCTCCGAACTATCCTCAAGGGTGGCCAAAATAGGCGCCGAGATTAGTGGTTGTGCTCCTCTAATTGGTTGACGCAAAATCAGTAAAGTAAAGCATGTTCCAGAGTGCTAATACGATGCAACAAATCATGTCTTGTGGTTCGTATCATTCAGATATTATTATGTTGTTAATTTTCCTAGAAGACAAAATATGTTAACAGTTGAAGATTAAATTGGAATTATATGTTCGGTTTTGTGGTCTCACTGTATTACCACAGTGATAGCATATGTGCAGATGTAATTTTTTTAAGCGGCATGTGCAGACGTAATTAGCTGACGGCTTCCAGTATTTTCGGGGGCAAAATTATTTATTGTTCAGCTTGGTGCTGTATTTTCATCTCAACCCATTGAACGTGACTAATTCACAACTCATTTCTGGCTTTCTGTATTTCAAATCTGCCGAAAACAGAGTTGCTGTTAACGCAACAGTGTGAGCGCACCCTGTACAGCAAAAAAAAAAAAACCGTAGTACTGAATGCCTGGCTCGTCATCGCCGCTTTCAGCTTGGTTTCATGGACACAAACATTGTTGTAGGCGTCAACATCGCGAAGGCGGAGGGGCGGCGGAACCCCCGTGTGGCCGATGACATGGATGAGCCGGCCAATGGACAACCCCATTACGAGTACCGACGTGGCCACCAAACTTCACCGACAACCAACAAGCGACTCTCTTCGTTCGATCCCGATTCCATCTTGGCAGACACCTATCTCAGTTTCATGTGAGCCTCACAGGTCTGACCTCACAGCTCAAAGCAACCAAGGCAGTGGACAGCATGTGTAACGTCCCGCTCCCTGAACCGGGCCCGCTCACACCTGGCAGCTCTCTAGGATCTCAAGACTGCCTTCACAAACCAACACAAGTCTTTTCTGCGTACTTTGTCCTCACTCGTACGCACCCGGGAAGAACTTTCCGGTCGGTCACCCATCCAGAAATTACTTCAGGCCAAGCACGCTTAACCTCAAAGTTCTTTCGAGATGAGCTTCTGGAAAAGAAGTTGCAACTTGTTGATATGAGTATTCTTATCAATCCTATTAAGCCCTGCGCCAGGATGTCACATCCTACCCCCTTAGAAGACCGACGTCCTCGTCGGTCAATCCCAGTTCAGGAACGTCCTCTCTTGGCCACGTCCGTGTGTCCAGTGCCAGCGCATGTGCCATGCTGTGTGACCACTCCGGGTCCACAACAGCCATGCGCCCAATGCCTGCGCAACTGCGCCCACACGCGCCCGTGAAACCGCGAGAGTCGGCTCTGATACTACTGTAAAGTCCCGCTCCCCGAGCCGGGCCCGCTCACACCTGGCAGCTTTGTAGGATCTCAAGACTGCCCTCACAATCCAACACAAGTCTTTTCTGCGCACTTTGTCCTCACTCGTACGCACTCGGAAAGAACTTCCCGGTCGGTCACCCATCCAGAAATTGCTCCAGGCCAAGCACGCTTGACCTCAAAGTTCTTTCGAGATAAGCTTCCGGAAAAGAAGTTGCAACTTATTGAAGAGTATTCTTATCAATCCTATTAAGTCCTGGGCCAAGATGTCACAGCATGATGATACCCGAGCCGTGTTTCGAACTCTTCCTGCGGCTGAAACTCCTAATGCATCACATTCCTTCACCAATCATGCAAAAGTGAAGAGAATCAGCATGAGCTTGCACACAATTTCGCCGGTGTGTGTGTGTTATGCCTCCCAACACACTATCGTGCGATTCAGCAGTGGAGGAGGGCAGGGAGCTAATTAAGGTTTTATATCTCTGTGTGGAAATAGGCACACTCTAATAGAGCTTTTACGTGTTTCACCAACCGATATAATCAATCATAGTACACGTACCAAAAACTCATTCATGAAAGAAAATTAATTTATGTGTATCTAGTTCCCCATACCCCTATACTGCCCCCATAGTGCAAAATAAAAATTTTAGTCTTTATGTGCAGGTTTGCAGTACAATGGTCGATTTTACTACAAAAGTTAACGATATATAAAGTGCATGGTTTTCCCCTTCTCCAAACAACTGTAGTACAGCAAAACAATAAATGTCACTCATCTACTCTCTTTTTTTAGATACTTGTGCCACATGTAGACACCCCAAATGAAGGTCTCAGAACGCGAATTAATCTCCTTGCGCAATAAAACTTAAAAGGTTTAATTTGGCCTTAACTATTGCTTCGACTCTGCTCAAACCGCTGTTGCAATTACGACAACTAATCTTAGCCTTTCATACTCTCGATCTCTTTCGATAGTGTTACTGTTTTATATATCTAGTTGAGGAATAAACAAGGAAAAAGAAAAGTTAACATTCTTCCGCTTGCACAGCAAAATGAGTGAGTCTGATATAAGTGAAAGAATTAGCTCAAAAGAATTAACTCTTACACTGTTATTGGGTATTTTATCTAGGTTCAGAATGGTGCAGGCAGGAGGCACGTTGCAGATGCATTCGCAGGCTAACCCTTGGCCTTTCCTTTTTCTATGACGGAACTAACTCGCGGGCCTGCACTATCAAGTTGGACTTCACGTTGGAAGCAGGGCACCGAATCACATCAACAGCACCTTGACCTTCAGGTTGGAAGCACAAAATGACATAGGGCCATCTTGACTTTGAAACCAAAATTTCCGGTGCCTCCGGTTCCTTGTTCCTACTAGACGTGAACATGCTGATGCGGAAGCAGTGCTTTTCTCTTGCCTAGCTAATACTCATGTATGCAAGTGGCACATTTGAAAATGAATTGGGCACACAAGACTTAGCATCTACGAAAATAGCAGATGAGCCGAGCTCTTATATGGACACATGGACCAGCAGAACTTCATATTAAATGCATGCATGATTCCTCATTTATAGAGACAAACGTGTCTTGAAATGAAATATCGTTGCGCTTTCCTCGGTCATAGATCTGCTGCCACGGCTTAGCCAATTCGACGATGAGCAGAAAGGACGGACAGAGAGTCACGCAGTGGCCACATGCAGTAGATTAGGGAGCAATGAGTCGCCAATTCGTGGTCGACGTGGGCAAATTTCTCAGTTGACGATGGCGTTACTGAAGAACACACGCGTTCATGCTGATCCTCAGCCATTTCGGATTCCATCTGGGCAACCACGACCTCCCGCGTCAAAGCTTGACTTGGAAGGCACCTGTGTCAGTTTCATACTTTGATGTGACTGAGCCTCACAAGTCTGGTCCGACAAGCTCTCGGCAATCCATTCAAGAGCGTTGGCCGCGTGACACCCACCAAGCCAGACCCCATGATCTTTCTGCGGCCGAAACTCCTGGTGCATCCCATTCTTTTGGCAAGCACTAACTAGCATGGCGCAGACATACAGAATTGAAACCAGCATATGCGTGCAAACAATTTCGCCGCACAGTGTTGTCTCACAACAAGCCAGCACTTGAGTGCTATTCACATAAGGCATAACAGAGGAGACTCCCAGCTTAAATAGTTTGTATATATGTGTGAAACAAGGCACACTCTAGTACAACTCTTATGTGTTTCACCAACCAAGCGATCATAGTACAGGTACCAACAATCTTGTAAGAAACTTGGCGTATCCACTTCTCCATATCCCATACTGCCACACAAAGCTAAATACATTTAATCCTAATGTGGAGAATTCGTCGACTTTACCACCAAATTTTACACGATAAAGCACATAGTCCGGCGGTAAAACAATAAAGATCATTCATCTTAGTAGTCATGTTTAGATAGTTATTACATGTCACATGTTGACAGTGGTTGAAATAATCAGGTCTCAGAACATGAATTGACCTCCTTGGGCCGTTAAATGTAAAAAAAAATTATGCATTAATATTGCTTCAGCCTCTGCTCAAACCATGTTTACAATTTCAATAACAACATCATCACTCTTTTCTACTGTCGATCTCCTTTGATAAAGAAATTGTGTAAATGTTATATAAATAGTTGAGAAAGAAAAAAGGACAAAAAACGTAAACATTCCGAAGTGCATATTTATTTATATTTGTGTAGGTATTTTATTTAAGATCATTTGTTACAACAAAAGTCACGATAGTAATGGAACAACTAGATTTCACATATGATATGACATCGCAGCATGACACAAAAACCACAAACGTTGCCGTAATAGCTTCTTTAATTTTGTCAAGGCGTATCGCTTGAGCAGCAAATACCCCGACTAAAGGATGTCCACGAGCAAATTGTGAGACATCTTTTAGTGATATCTGCAGTTACCATGTCATTCCTCGAATGGGCAATCGAAGCTTTACCTAGTCCACAATTCATCGTTGTTGCACACTGATTCCTAATGCCTCCTAGACCAAGTCCCAAAATTGGGTGTTCCATATTCTACATGCATGTCTAGTGCTTGGGGCCAATTGCCTTGAGTACGTTTTCTTATTTCTCTTGGTTCAAGATTCAATCACTCTCTGTTTCTTAATTTCTTGCGTGTTATATATATGTGTGTGTGTGTGCTGGCTTCTAGAAGTGCTTCACCGACCAAGCATGTGAAGAGTATTGATGTGCCCAGGGAGTTCGAAGTCATGCTTTTCGATGTCATAAACGCATGAGCACTAAGAAACTCTGCAAACATTGTGTCGCACGTGAACAGTAGAAGACATAGTTATATCTTCTGAACTTGAAATTTCTGTACACGCAGTAGAAGTATATATTTTGTTTGAGCTAATCAAGGACCAAGAACGAACGAGGGGAGGAGCCTGCCGGTATAGAGGGTGGACGCTATTTGAAATAGTGACCCTGGGTCCCCAACGCTATTTGAAACAGTGCATTGGCAAGCTGAGTTGCAGAGGCGGGGCTCGGCTGCCATGCTTCTCGATGACGCTCCTCCAATGCCGCTGTCGCAGAGGTGAACGAGTGTGAAGCTAGCTAGCTAGCAGCATGGGATCGTCGCATAGCGCCTGAACCACATGCGTATGGCCGCGAACAGGTGTCGGCATCTCCGGCGAAGGGTGCCGTGAAGAACGTGAGGTGGAACGCGTGGAGGCCGGACACCCTTCGCCCGTAGCTGATGATCGCCGCTAGATTTCGTGGACGGTGCCCGGCTCCTCATCGCTGCCTTCAGTTGGGTTGTGTGGCCAACGTGTTGTCTTGTCGGAGCCAATGTCGCGGACGCGGAGCAGGGGAGCCGAATATGTACGGCACCCCCGCGTACTAACTGTGATGTACCTGCGTAGCAATCTGTACTCAAGATGAATTTTTTTTTTGAGGGAATAGGAGGGGTTTGCACCCCTACTGATTATATTATATTAAAAAAAAGATTAAAAGTATCATACAAAGAAATCAAGGAGGGAAAAAAATTGAAAGCAGAAACAAGAGGAGAATCAAAGCTAAAGGTTGTCTATCCATTGGATAAGAGCTGGGAGAAAGCTTCTTTTAGCACGATGAACTAGCATCTGCATCTCCTTCTTGAAAGCTTGTCGGCATCCCTCAACAGTTGGGTCTTTGTTATTGAAGATCCAGTCATTCCTTGTTGTCCAAATACTCCAAAACATTAAGATAATGATTTCCATATAGAAAGGAACATTTAACTGTCGCTTCAGTCTTTTGAATGTGACTAAGGTTGTTGCTGCCACCGGGATATTCAGCCCAATGGAATCCCAACATGCTCTCGCGAAGTTGCATCTCATGAATAAATGTCTCAAAGTTTCTTCTCTCTGCAGAATACATAATTCACAGGTATATGAATCAAGCACCATGTTTCTTCTTCGCAACATACCTCTTGTATTCACCCTATCCTTCAACAACAGCCAGCAGAAAATTTTGTGTTTCATTTGGCACGATGACTTCCAAATCCATTTAATTGGTGCAGGAACCTCTATATGACCCATTAGTTGTTTATAAGCTCTCGCACTTGAATAAAGGGGAGAACCCCAAATGTATGTCCAAATATCCCTATCATTACTGAAATTCAGTGCTTGTAAAGAGTTTTCCAAATTCTGATATTGTGCATATGCCACTTCTGACAATGGCAACTGGAACACCTGGTGTAGATGATTGAGAGCTGCCATTTGTTGAAGGCTAGACTGCTTCCTGGTCGTGAAGGAATATAGTTCTGGGAAATTCTGTTTTGGTACAATATGAGCCCACAGATCATCCCAAAAAGAAATAGTACGTCCATCCCCAACTGTGGCAGCTGACATACCTTTAAACATGGGCAGTAATTTTAGGATATCCCTCCACCAGAAGGATCCCTTCTTCCTGGAATCAGGCAATTTGCCATTATCTCAAGATGAAATTTGATCACCATTATAATGAAGCATCAAGTACAAAAGCCTGTAGGATTTTTTATAATGATAGTGTGGTGTAAGTTACAACCGTGCATAGGGGTAATATGAAATAATGACCACTCCGGATCTTTCGATGCCGTCCGATTCAACATGCATGGGTTGGGAGCCCCATGTCACTGTCAGGCTCGTAGCTTGCAATGGTGGAACACATGGCGCCTAGTGGAGCTCTTTGGCCCCTGCCGCCGCCGGAGCTCGCAAGCCGGCACAACCTGGCGAACGGCAATGATGGTGGCGGCGGGGCTGTCGATTCGATCTCCAATTGTTTTCCCAGCAGATCCTAAGGGTGGTTGAGGGCAGCCGATCATCGTCGCCGGAAGGCTTGCTTACCCGGGGCAGCGGCACTGGCGGAGCTGGTATGAGACGGCGGCGCTGTCGTGCAGAGGCGTCGGCGGCGTGATCCGTCGAGGTCGCGGCGTTGGCAGCATGGACCATCGCGATCTTGCGGTGGCGGCCGCGTGATCTGTCGCGATCGTGGCGTCGGCAGCGTGGACTATGGCGATCTCGCGGTGGTGTCTGCAGTTTGGTCCTTCATCATCCACTGCCGATCCACGCTTCTTGAGGCCCGATCTCCGTCGCTCTGATCCTAGTGGATGAGTTGCCGGCGTTCTCAGATTGATCTCAGTGCCATCCCGAGGAGCAGCGTGCGGTCATGTTTTCCTTGCGATTCAAGGAGGAATTTAGACATCTTTGCTACGTTCGCACAAGGAAGGCTATCAAGAGATTGATTTCTGATTCGATATTGTAATTCACTTGGAGTTGGTGGTGGTCTACAATGTGCAGATCCTGATCTTCAACTTGGAGGGATTGCTTATGTGCTGCGTCGCTAAGTATGGAAGTCCGATCTGTACTTTGGGGGTACCAGGGTGAAAACTCTTCCTAAGCTGATTGCTATAGTGCCAACGACCAACATGCCTTGTTGAAGGTGTCGTTGTGGTGCCCCATTGACATCAGATCCTATGACTGCTGGTGAAAAGCTGTTACGATGGCGGCATCTCGGATGTCGTGACCTTCATGAAGCCATCGTTTTTGGAGTCATTTGCACTTGTGGCTGCTTCGACGGATTGGTTCCTCATATCACTGTCCTTGTGTATGCTTGGGTGTCTCCGGCGGTTATCAATTTCTTTCTTCATCGGTTACCGTTTAGGTGGTCTTTGCTTCAATCAAGGATGGTGTTCATCATTGGATTGGCAGTTGCTCGAGTTTGTTCTATCTAAGATGGTGGAAGAACAGACATATATATAGAGTTGACCGTACTCAAGAAATAGGACCGGAAGACAACAAAAGCTCCAGGCAGGAGACTTTTTCTTTTCTTTCTGTTTTGTTTTGTTTCATCAGTGTAGCTTTTATGCACTTCTGATTATGGCCGACTATTGTCGATGATTGTATTTGGCTGTAACTTTTTTTAGAAGTCAAGGCCACTACAGCTGTAGCTTCTCTAAAAGCCAAGACCCGGATTAAGACAATCTTCCCATTATAAAAAAAAATGAGCTCTTTGGCAGAACTGTAGCAGCAGAGCTCGACGGCTGCCACATTTCTCAAGGACTCACGACTCTCCAATTAATGATGCTCAGTTTCATGTCCCGAGGTGAGAAAGTGCGAAGCAGGACGAGGTTGTCGCGGCAGAACACATCGTGACTCAACCAGGAGTGTACTAGCTGATTGTGTCAGGTTGCTGTATGTTGTATTAATTTTAATGTATATTCCTTTGCGATCATTTTCAAAAATGCTAATGATAAACTATGACAAATAAAGTTAGTACTGTTTACAGCATACACATTGACTTAGTAATACATGCTGACCTTAAACGTACTGGGAGCAAGAAAAAAGCAAGAATAATCTTGAATCAGCTCTCTGTTTTTGCTCCAGCCATAAGGTTGCTAGGTTATGAAGCTTCACTTAGCCAAGAGGAAACCGTGTAAACCAGGCAGGTTTTACACCCACTAGCCGGCGCACGCAGCTGATGACAGCTTCACCATATGAGCAGAGCCAAGGACACCAAACATCACCGGCAAAACGAGCAACCGTCTTCATCCCGATTCTGGACCGCTCACCACGACCGCCAAAGCACAACGACACCAATCTCAGTTTCATATGAGGCTTATGAGCCTCACTAGTACTATCCCACAGCTCTCAGCATCCATGATAGTGGACCGCATGACACTAAAGCCATCTTTCATCCTTCGCCTTAAACTCCTGGTGCATCCCATTCCTTCACGAGTCACTTAGAACTGTGTAGACATGCAAAAATGAAAGCAGCATAAGCTTGCACACAATTTTGCCGCTGCGAGTCTTATGTCTCCCAACACTTGCGCGCTAGTAATAACAGAGGAGGCAAGGGGCTTAGGTTTTATGTATGCGTAGAAACAGGCACACTTGAATATAGCGCTTCTGTGTTTCACCAACCAATCAAAGTAGGAGTACACATATCCAAAACCATTCATATAAGAAAACAATTAGTGTTTTCAGTTCTCCACTTCCCACACTGCAACACAACGCTTCATATCGTCAATCCTAATGTAAAGATTAATTGCAGTAAGTAGTCGATTTTACCAACAAATTACACGATAATGTGCATAGTTTTTCTATTTTCCCGAAACGCTGTTTGTCAAGACAATAAAGATGGTTCATCTCAATAGCCGTTTTCTAATAGTTGTGCGACATGTTGACATTAGTTGAAACAATCAGGACTCAGAACGTGAATTAATCTCCCGGGGCACGTGAAGCTTAAAAGTTACTTCAGCCTCTGCTCAAACCACTTGCAATTCCAACAGCTACATCAGTAGTTTTCCGTACTTTTTATCCCTTTTGATATAGAAATTTTGTAATACATTTATAGTACAGAAACAATGAAATATAAAAGTAAAAATTCTTCCACTTTTGTCGGAGTCATTGAGCAGTGTTGCAGTAGGGGTTCTTTACCGATGGAAGGTTCTGGAAGCCTCCCTCTTCTAACAAATGAGTTGATTTAACTATATATCTTGTTAACGTTCCATAATAGGTAACCAACTGGCTTGGCTTGCTTCAACCACACTGCAACTTATGACTGGTGATCAGCAATCAGGCTAACAAATGACTCGCAAAGAAACGTGTCATCAACAAGCAAAAGAGGTCTCTTTTAGTAATCTCTACGGCAACGCTAGCATTCCTCGAACACTTGCTCCATTTGACATTGCAGTGGCTTTTCAAAAGTGCTTATTTATTTTTCATTTATGTAGTTATTTTTATTTGAGAGCATCTTTTTAGGAACTGTTACGACAAAAATCACGCTAGAGTAGTATAACTAAATTCCACGTCACACAGCATATCACAGTACAACACAACAACCGTAAACAGAGCCCTAATAGTGTCTTTTGTCTTGTCAATGTGTAACAATTGAGAAGCAAAGATCCTGATTGAAGGGCAGGAAATTTTGATACTACTTACTTTAGTGATCTCCACAGTTACCGAGCCATTCCTCGAGTGGGCAACCAATGCTTTACCCGGATCACTATTCCTGCAAGTTGAACAATGATTCCCAATGCCTCCTACACCGAGTGCTAAAATTGTTGGTTCCATTTTCTACATGCATGTCTAGTGCTTAGGGTCACTTTGCCATGGCACCAGGAGTATGTTTTCTGATTTCTTTTGGCGCGAGATTCACATCGCTATCTGTTTCGTTCTTTTTTTATAGTGCATGCAACTCCGGAATTCTGATGGTATTCTCTGCACACTCTTGGTTGCATGTCATCACTGTGCAAACAACATGTAGTATGTATATCTGTGCGCTCTCTGGCTCCTGCAAGTGTTTCACACCGAGTCACCGACCAAGCATGTGAAGTGTATTGATGTATACACAGTAGTCGTACGTAGTCTGCTAGAAGTTGCTTTTCGACGTCATAGAAGGTGAGCACTAATATAACTAAGAAGCTCTACAAAAAAATTTGTGGCACGTAATAGCTGAGATAGTTATATCGTTTGAACTTGGTATTTCTGTACGTAGACGCAGTAAAAGTATATATAAACATTTAGTACATTCAGTCTTATCTTATATTTACTAATTGGAGGCTCCTTTTGGAGCCCTCACATTAATCGAAGGAAAATTCTAGAAATTCTGAGAAAAAAAGCAAAACATCTAGCCGTCTATTTTGATGGTTATAAAATTGTAACCAATGGATCTTAAAGAAAACTCTATAAATTACCCACCACTGCCATTATAAATAAAGACCCAAACTACCCCTAATATAAAACTTTAAATTACCCACTCTACCACGTCATGATGAAAAAACAATAGCAAAAAAAAAAAAAAAATCATATGCCTATTTTTAACATCAGACTATCGTCCAACAAACCCTACCGTGATCCTGCGTCTCCTTTTACGCCAGTTGCGGCTGCTGGACGAACGGGAGCTTCGATTCCATGTTCTACGTATGTATCCTTCGACACCAGTTGCGGCTGCCGGACAAACACCGCTAGCAGACGTGACCGCGGAGACGCGTGCGGTGCACGGTACTACCCCTTGCGGCAGCTCCGATTGCGACCATGGCACGAGGGCGCGACGAGCCGCTTTTCCGACGTGGTCCAACCTGACATCCTCGGAACGTGAGTACAGATCAGTTTAATCTGTAGTTCTAGGAGTCACCGTGCATGTGCACCTTGGTCTCATGCAAATTGAGCCTCTGAAGATCAGCGTGGACACCATGCAGATCTTGAAAAGCTGCCATGATGAGATGCATCCGTGGCATCAAGGGAAAAAAAAGGATAAATAATGTTTGATAGTGCAAGAAAGTGAATTCGGATCAAGGTCTGTAATGACATAGCTTCCTGGCTGCTATGAGTTAGTTGTGCAATTGATGCTGATGTCTATATATGTTCCCTGCAATTGCAAGTTCAATGGTCATGAGAAGAAGCACGTGATTAGTCTACACACAAACCTCTACGTAGCAGATCAGGACATCCAGGATAAATCAAGCTCGAAGAACCAATGGTAGCATTCCTTGATCACTTCCATTGCCAGGTATATGTCTTCTGACCATTATCTATCTGATGTAAAAATAATAGTACATTACAATTTCTATTGGCTTTGGCCAAAGTATATCAAGGTTCGAACGAGGTGCATAACTTTGTCTTTTTCATAGGTTTAATTCATCCAATACAATCTTCATTTAGTAAATGCGCAGCAAGAGGCTTTTAGCTTTTATTCTTGGAATTATGTTAGCAAGCAAGGGCAGATAAGAATTCTTAAATTCAATTGATTCCTCCAGATCCCACTAAGCCACTGGATCAAATTAAATGTGATCAAGTTTCAACAACAATATTTATCTTTCAATTTTATAATGATTATATGATGCATATGTGTACGGATAAAAAGGGAAACGTCCTACGAATCTGTTACTGGAGCGAGTAGAGTCTGAACTAAGCGGTGCCTATGCACCAAAATATGGAGTTTGTTGATAGGTGAACTACATTCACAATAAGGCTAAGTATGGAATTTTTAGAGACATTAATAATTGTTTGATATGAATTTAAAAACTAGCAAATTTAAGCAACACTGTAGTATAAATGTTCAAAAAATTGATGATGGGGATCTAGAATTATTTACTAGGATAAAACTGCTTCCAAGCTTTAAACAACGCTTACCATGGTGTTGCTCACAACAATATGTGACTTTCATTACCCATGATATTTAACAAGAAAGTGGAAAGGTAAAAAAAAAAAAGAACACCTTCTGAGCAGACATGAGTCAAATCAGCCCTCTTTCTATTGTACACATAATTTGTGCTCTATACTGTCTTCATTTATCTATAACCAAAATTTGAGATGCAGTCAAACATGCCGATGAAAGTGAGCATATGGAAGAATATAATAATGCATGATGTTTGTGAGAATTCAGTAAGATAACCAGAGGTACTGGGGTGACCGTGCAGTCTAAGTAAACACTACGCTGTTTAGCGTAAATAGAGACATGACATAGAGCTGCTTATCAATTTTTAAATTTAGTATTATAAAAGAAAGGAGCCAATAAATAGACATAGACATTATACTATTATTAATCTCGCATATTGTGTACTACCTCTAGATGTGAAAAAAGTGGATGCACATAAAACAAGGAAGAAAGAGATAGAGATAGAGGTGTAATAGGAAAAGAGAAAGGTGTATTGGGAAGAGAGAAAGATGCATTGGGAAGTGAGAATGACATGTAATTTGAGAAAATTTCAGAAGTCTAGAATGGCATGTAATTGTGAACTGATAGAGTATTTAGAAATTTAAAAAGTATAGCTATAACTTCTTCATTTTGCTATTATTTTAGTACTCCCATAATACTCTTCAAAATCAATTAATTTAGAAGCTGGCCGGATATATTGAATAGAATAGTCTATATGCAATGTGAAGATAGTAAATTTTGATAATCATCTGTAGGTATAAATATAATGTGCTGAAAAGAGGGAAGGTGACGGGACATAGAGGGACCAAGCAATTTCTAATTAACAAAAATGTGAAGCTTAGTCTTTACTTTATACGATTATGACGTCTAAGTGGCCCTTCAATGCATTACCATTGCAAACAACCTTTACACTATTATAAAAACCGTTACCTGCATTATTGTTCGACAAGGCATGTGCCATACTTTGAAGAATTAAAGTAATTTCATTTGCAAACCATAAACATCCTTTTATGCAAACAGACAAATGTTCGATAAACATATGTACAATCTAACATTGCTAGCCCGTGCAGACGCACGGGTTGATTGGCTAGTGTGTGCAAACAGAGCAAAGAGCTACACTGGGAACTGCTCAACTAATCCTGAATCCGGATGCGCGGCTCCGTCGCACGGATGTGCAGCTCCACGCTTGGCATAAATAAATTGATTTATTCTTCCTTTTATAGCTCTAGAAGCACAAATTTACAATAGAAGTAGAGCATGTGTGAGCGAACGATCAGAGTTGTGAAGACCGGATGGGGTGCCCCGGAGTTGTCACCCGTGTCGCGGCTTTCGCTGCGCTGCCTTGGCCTCGCCTGAGCCTAGGACTTGCGCGTGGCGCCGTGGCATCGTCCTCGCCTGCCTGCGCGGCTGGTGAGCAGAGCACGGACGAAAACAAATGGGGAATCTAGGAAAACAATTTCGGAAGACAAAAAAATTCGGAGATCACCGATAAACATGAAATTTTGGGAATTTCGGAAATTTCAGAATCAAATTCATACAAATTTAAATTTTTTTAAAAAAATTGTCAGAAATTCACTAAAAACTGTCATAAATCATCATCACAATTTTATATAAAATGAATGATAAATATTTCAGAACTTTATAGCACGTTAGGCATGTTCATGGTGCCAAACACAAAATTAACGTCATGAATGCAATGTCCCAACTATTTTTCTGCCCAGCTTTGCATATTGGTACCATATTAGGCGGTGCTGGCCTGCTCGGCGGGAAATTCGGCCCGATGGTGGGCTGCTGCGCGCTACCAAATTTGGCCAAAAAATTTTGGCCGAAACATATTTTTTTCGGTACTCACTGATAGACACGACATTTCGGAAATTTCGGTGAAATTTCACCGAAATTGTTTTCCTATTGGGGATTGGGGAGCTCGGAGCTGGCGAGCAGAGCTCAAAGTTAGGGGTTGACGATTGGGGTGAATGGCGATCCGTCGCCGGGAGCGCGGTCCTGGCAGCGAATAGGGGTCGACCATGTCTGGTGGGTGCTGAAGCGCGATTGGCTTGTTTGAGCTAACGAAAGAGCAAGAGCGAAGCCGGGGTCAGGAGTGAACGTCGTGCAGAACCCATGGTGCCTGCGGGACGCTTTTCGGCGGACCTGCGTTGGCTTTTGTTGGTTGCGGAAGCGGAGCTCGACGGCTGCCATGCATGCTGCTCGAGGACGTTGGGTGGCTCTCCAATGGAGCCCCGTCGCTACCGCCCTGGGCTAAAACAAATTGAGCGCCGCCCACCCACTCCCTTCTTCCTCCTCGCGCCGAGCTCCTCCCCCGCCGACCAAACCACCACCACCCCAGCCGCTCCTCCGCCTCCCGACGTCGTCGCCGCCCGCCGCACCCTCCCTTCCCCCGCACGCAACCTCCTCTGGCGGCCGGCGGCGCCTCGCCACCGCCACGCTAACGTGTCGGGCCACGACACCCCCGCAGACCCCGCCCACCGCCTGCCTGCCGTCCGCGGCCACGGCGGCGCCGTCGCCGCCTCCCGAACCTCCTCTATGTCCGGCGGAGGAGGAAGAGGATTCTCGAGGTACAAACCCACGCGGCTAAGGGATTCTACGGCCGATGGCGTCGGTGGCTGCGCCGCGCGAGCTCCGGCTCATCGGAGAAGAAGAGGCACGGGCTACCGGGGGGGGTGGGGGGGGGGGGGGGGGGCGTGATTTTGTTTTGCCCTAGGCGTCAGCGATACACGCCGCTCTCCAATGCCGCTCGGTCTCGTGTCGCAGAGATGTCATATATAAGGGAACGTTCCAGAAGTCGCCCTCCTAATACTATGTACATGAACGGCCTAATTAGCTACTCGCTTGTAATTCATGCTCCAGCTACTTACTACAGTACAACTTACTACTGAAGTACAGAAAAAAGAACAGCTTCACAGGCTAAACTTCTCAATCTATAAAGCTTGTCGGACTTGAAAGGTTTCTTCCAGACATCTTTGCATTGACATAGTTATGCACACCATGGCCTCAACTAGTGGAGATCGAAGATTCATCCGATGCACGATGAGAAAAGGTCCATCCCGGATTTCCAATGCCTCCTACTCCTATTGCTTCAAATTGGAATACGTGCCTACATGATGGCCTAAAGCTTGAGCTCTTCCTCATGGATATCATGTAGTACATCATAGGATGCAGGATTTCCTTTTTTCGTCACCTTTTCCTTTTTATTCATTCTTTCGTGTGGCTACTTATATGACACTGTGCGTTACATGGCCCCTGACACACGCACTTCTGAGGTGCATGTAGCACCATGAATCTATCAGCCACTGGGAATGCGAGTGATTAGCTAGTGAGGCATGCGTGCAGTTAATCAAGAGAATAAAGATAGTATCTTGTGGGGGCTACAAGGTGTCCTAGAAAATATCGTCCTAGAAGATATTAGCATAATTGATGCAATTCATTATCATTTAGTTTCATATATATAGGATTCGGTAACTTCGGTTAGTTATTATGAATAAAGTGGGACTGTGGATCACAGGATCTATCACTTGTGAGCTCAAACTAAACCCCACTACTCCGCGAATGAAATATGATTTTAGAAAGTAAAAATATTTAATGCATACTTCCTAAAACATTATCTTCGTGGATGTAACTTCAAATGAAAAGATCTTGCTTTAAATTTGAAAACAAAATGCATTGTGACAATTTAAAGAAACTTTCTACAGTAGTGACTACTGACTCCTGGGACTCAGACTGCAGCTGCGTACGTACTGACGCATGGGACTTCCTTGCTTCCACACTACAGTAAATATACTATGGCTGTATGAATAACATTAATAAGTTTATTAAAATAATATCAAGGGCTTTTCTTTCAGGCCAGCCCAAGAACTACAGTAAATTCGGTACTTATGAAAGGCATTGCAAATATCCTGTAGACCAAGTACCAGCAGCAGCCAAAATTTATCAGCAATCAATCAGCTTCAGTGCCATTTTTGTCCCACAGGCCACAGTCGTACTGGGTACGGCGTAAAGGAGGTCAACAAGATAGGCGTACGGCGAGTAAGAGAACCGCCTGCACAACAAACACCATTCGGTCGCTATTTCAATCAATCTCGACCACCCACAAGAATGATTGGGAGAACCAAAACCGCCTCCGTCGCTGCAGACCGTGGCGCGCGTCGTTGCTCCGGGAGGCCAGGCCACCGTCCGGCGCCTTCTCTTCTTATGTTGTCCAAGGCACGCACCCAGGGGCCAGCTGGGCCTTCTCTTCTTGCATCACACGCACGCCATCCCCGGAACTCATCGGCGACGTCCTGGCCGTCGCGCACTGCTGATCACGAGCCCGTCGCCCTCGGCGTGGAGCTCGCGCGCCTCCTGCGAGAATGCGGCTCTCAGGTGCGCCTTCACCTGCTCAAAGGTAGTGTCCCGCTTGGCCGCGGCCATGGAGTCCCCTCCCCTGAGCAAGAGCCAAGCGGACTCCATTGGGCACTGGAGTCCATGACCCCCGCAGCAGCCTCCAGCTCTTCCTCGTTGCACTTTCTTCTGACCTGGGTGCTGTGCACTAGAAAATCGAATACATTTCAATCACACTCAACCGGCGAAATATACTGAATTGGATTTTTGGCCAAATTACTGCGCACCCAATAAAAACCGATAAAACACAGCCTACCCTCTATATTTTACTCTTGAAGTTTCAGGCTTTTACACATTCAAAGCTGACTTTGTGCCTTCTCCAGTCCACCTTCATTCTTCACTCACGATAGCAAGTGATCATATTTATGCTCATCTCTAGACTATAAATCATGGGTACAGGCAAGCATCTCATGGAAACTCACTACATATGCTCACCTTCCTCACACCGCATGCTCCAAAAAACTCCCAGAAACGTATGCTGGAACAGTTCTTACTCTTTGCAGCATTTCAGCCTAGTTGCTTCTGGAGAACAGATGCTGCATACAGGCTGAAACCAGCACCAGTTTCGCTGGTAGAACGGGATCTAGGTATTTCAGTCAACCTCGGAGCGTTGATCAGCTTCTTTGCGCCGTGGCTTGTTGGAGGGCCGACATGCTCCGGCTTTCCATGGTTTCTGCCCCTTATATTCTTGGATATCCTGCAGCCTCCCATTGTGTTGCTTGAGCTGGAATTCCCGCTGCGTCTCATGCCAAGCATTTCTTGCTAACAAATATCTCAAAACTAATAGCATGCATATGCATATGTGCGGGCGGATTGGTTGTGTTTTGTACTCGATTCTTTCTACTTCCGTGCTTAGATGAGGGGTCAAATAAGCACCAGCTGATGCTTATATATATATCAACGTGCACGTGAGGTGTAGCCAATTGAGCCTTTATTTATCCTACTCGAGAATAACTTATTTTAAAGACCCATTTGGAACACATGAGAATTTTGTAGGATTACGAATCCTATAGGAAACTTTGAAAATTTTTTAGATAATGAGAAAAAAATACCCGGCCTTGACCTCAAGAGAGCAAACTGGGGATTAGTTTACTGGTCAATAAATGAGTGTTATATGGAGTGGGAGGTGTTGGGAATCGAAACTTCTCTGTGACACCCGAAAGAACATCATGAACTAACTAAGGTCCTGGCCATGCCTTTCGTTTAGCACATATTGATTGCAGATTGATGTTGATCAAGAGAATCAGGGTCACATAACAGCCCTTAAGGGGAACCCGTGGGCTTCTTGAAGACTCAGGGACTGGTGCCGCGAAATGGATGTGATCGAGCAGCAGAGCGCATCGAGACACAGCAGCGGCCAAAAAAAAAAAGTAAAATGCATAGCGGGTTTTTAAACTTGTCCGGCCGTGTCATTAGGTCTTCATATTCTCAAATTGCAGTTTTGACACTCTAAACTTAGCCTCGGAGTGCATTTAGCTCCTATACTCTCGATACTCTCAAAACATGTAAATCTAGCTGATCAATGCGTCGAGGTTGTCTGAAATACATCATTATTTCAACTGAATATTTTATTTTTGGCTTCGGAGTGCCATTTAGGTCCCTATACTCTCAAATATAAATCTAGCTCCACAAACTTGGCTTCGGAGTGCATCTAGCTCCTATACTTTCAAAATACAACATTATTTCAACTAAATGTTTTATTTTTGTAGATATCATTTAATTGTAGTTAAATAAACGTGAATTTCAGCTCAAATGTGCATATAGACTAAATTTTCTCGTGCTAGGGCGCATGGCAGGGGACTTGCAGCTGCGAGAGCTGCTCATTCAGTAGCTTCGTGGTGTTACATAATTATTAGTTAGTCATGTCCTGTTTGAGTTTTGGACGTTTTCTGCATTTGTTTTCTTTACATGTTGTACGTGTTTCTCTGTTGCGTGCGAAGGGATAATTACTTTGTTTCTTAACAAAATGATGCACAGTTCTTGATTATTGATAAATGCCATAATCCAAATAATAAAAAAACCAAGTGTAGAACCTAGATAACACCCGAAGCCAAGTTTAGAGAGCTAGGTTTGCATTTTGATAGTATAGTGAGCTAAATGACACCCGAAGCTATTTAAGGAGTTTAAACTGTAATTTAAGAGTATAGTGACCTAAGTGACACATCCGGATAAGTTTATGGATCGTTCATGCATTTTACTCTAAATAAAATGTACACCGAGGTGTGTAGTTGTGGTCCTCTAATTAGTTGATGCAAAACCAATAAAAGTAAGCATGTCCAGTTGTATGATACGATGCAGCAAATCATGTCGCGTGGTTGGCATGATTTAGTGATTCCTAATGTCGTTAAATATATGGAAGATAAAAATGCCACAACTGTTTGTGTTTCCTCTGTACGACAACAGTTAATAGCATATGAGCACGATTGCAGAAGTAATTGGCTGACGACTTATTGTACTTTCGGAGTCAAAATCATGTATTCCTCAGCTCGATCTTTGATGTACGTTAATCTCAGTCCATTGAACATGACAAACTGACATGTTAACAACATAATTCTGCATGTCACTTCTGTTCGAAACAAGTTGTTGTTAACGCAATAGGGTCTGTGCACCCCTCGCAATTAATGAGAAAAGACAGAGAACTGACGGCACATTCGGTGCTTAAATTGCACATGACAATGTAATCCCCTAGGCCAAATTTGTCCTACATCCATGCATGCTAGGGGCGACGACTGAGAGCATCAGGCCGATCGACGAGGTGCGCGAGCACTGTCTTGTGGAGCACAAGGTGCATCCAAGCCACCGGTAGCTCCATGAACCTGACTTCATCGTGGCCTGCACAATGGCCGGCTCGTCATCGCAGCCTCCGGCTGGAATTGCTTGACACGAACGTCGGTGTCCCTGAGAGCAGCATCACCGTGTACGTCCGGCAGTTGGTCGCTCATGCGCCGGCGTGCGCAGCTGACGAGTCAGATCAGGATGCCAATGGATAGCCCTGCCGCCGAACTCGGAGAAGCCGTCCTCTGCCGTTTGTCGTCTGGGCGGATCTCTCATCTATGTCTCAGTTTCATATAAGCCGCACAGGTCTGATCAGCAACCATGGACGTTGATAACACGACACCCAAGCTACTTGGTCCGCCCTTTCTGTAGCCGGAACTCCTGGTGCATCTCATTCCTTGGGCAATCATTTAGTACTGTGAAGATATGCAAAAAAAAGATACCAGCATATACATGCACACAATTTTGTAGCGGAGGTGGCACTGAACTAGGGTCTATATATCTGTCTGGAAATAGGCACGATCTAATACAGCTCGTACATTTTAATTTTCACCAACCAATCAATCGTAGTGCATCCCGTTCTCCATATATACCCAACTAATGCAGCATGATCGAGAAGGAAAAGGAGAACATTTCTGCGAGTTGCTTACCATTTAAGATTGAAGATTACTGATTTTGCCCTGCTTAACTTTGTCGCTGATGTAATATTTGATTCTTCTGAACTGGACCAGATGGCTGTAAAGTCTAAAAGCACCAACATTTACTTTGTAGAGGCTAAAAAACTTTTTGTTATTAAAAAAAAGAGTCCTTTTTACCGTGCTTCTCATCAGGGTCCCAAGCATCCAAGTTGGTTTCAGGAAGCTGGTCATCCGGCCCATCTTCAAGAGGTTTTGATTCTTCATTCTTAACACCTCCCACTCCATGTAACGCAGCGGAAGATACATCAGGCCGTGGGAAATATCTGTGCAGGGCCTCATCGAAGTTGGTTTTAAGAAGCTTGCCATCGCATCTTCCAGAAGTGGGAGGTGTTAGGAATCAAAACTTTTTGAAGATGCGATGGCAAGCTCCGCATCAAATGGCTCCGCACCAAAAAAAAAAAAAGTATACCCTCCGGTTTTAAATTGTTGACGTTTGACCATGTTTGAGTCAAGTTTGATCATTCTTCTTATTCAAAATATTTTTAAAATGATCATAGGTTTTGTTATAATTAGTTTCATCACTAGGGTCAAGGAGCATCAGCGCGCTTGGCCGCGACTTCGACTTGGTATCAGCATCAGCCATCAGGAACGGCCAAAGGGCGTGGCCTGCTGTGGTGGACACCCTTCGCCGGTAGCTGATGACGCCGCTGACGGTCAGCAGAAACGACGTCAAGAGAACAATGCCCGGCCCGTCATCGCCACCACATGGCCATTACAACAATATAATGGATGACTCTATGTCCATTCAGAAATCTGGGAGCGCTAGAGCAATTCACTGTATTGTTGAAAGGAACAAACCCAGAAGCAGGAAATACTCAAGTGGGACGCATGCTGACCTTCTCCTGGGGGAAAGCCTGTCCCCATGATACCATGTGACCAAATGGTTGACGCACAAGGAATATAGCTAAGTAGAATGTGCTTGGTGTAACCTGAATGAGTTGAGATCTGGATGCTAAAACTCTCTGCTGTAAACTATTTCGTCCATTGCAATGCAGGTGAGCGAGTGCGAAGCAGGACGGCTGGTCATAGTGGAACGCATGCCGCCGCCACTACGTGCACGGTAGTTGGTCATGGAGCCCCATCGCGTGACCACGAACAGGGCCAGGAGCAGCTGACGGTGTCAGGTACTGGCGGCGGCATTAGGAACAGTTGATGGTCCTGGTCCGGGAGCCCCGACGCCGATCCTGATTCTTAGCGTCTGGCTTGAGCTGTAATTCCCGCTGCATCCCATGCGTAGCTCTTTTTTTTTTTTTGACTGGGTGGACCCCACCTTTCGCTCACGTCATGCTGACGCGAGCGGCGCACACAGGCGCCAGAACCAGCGCGACATCGCAGCTGGCGGGTGCGGGACGGGGGATCGAACCCCCGCAGGCTCTTCTCACTAACAAAATATCTCAAAGTAATAACATATATACAGATGCAACACATGCAGCTGGGAGATAGGTTGGATGTGTTCTGTACTCGATAACATTTGACTTGAGTGCACTGTGCTAGGAATAATTTCTGGTTAAGAACGCACCAGCTGATGTTTATATATATGATCATGAATGTGGATATGGGGCATAAGAAATGGTTCTTGGCTCAGACATTAATTTTTCGCCAACCAAGTAAGGTAGAAAACACTTTTTTTGTAAGCATTTATTTGTGGCAGATTTACTGTGCAAAATAATAATTATTAATTTCTCAAAACTAATGGTCATTAGTTCAAAGGTAGTTTTTTAATTGCACTATCAATTAAAGAAATTTTTTTTTACGATTACACAGTACAATTCAGACATTCACAACGCACGCACAGTCACCCAGTTGATCGAGCGGAACCCACCCACGCCTATGAACACACGTACGTAAATCCTACCTCTATGAGCATCTTTGAAGACCGAGCTGGCAAATCCTTGAGATTGACGAAGTAACCACTGGAGCCTCGCTGTCGATAGGAGCGTCGCCTACCACTAGAAGCACAAAGCCGTTAAATTCTAGAAAATTCGCTTCCACGAGGAGTCGAACCCAGGACCTGAGATGCTACTGAGGCATTTGTAACCACTAACCTACGAGCCCTTTTAACCCTATCGGACTAATAATAGTGAACACATTATTTATTATATTAACAAACATATGTCTACTCCTATTACTAATTTGATTTTATTTATGAAAGCAAAACTACTTATTACGAGACTAACACTCTTACTAATGATCATTATTCTGGAGGGTAAACTCACAAGTCTTTGCACTGAGCCCTAAATCACTAAAAAATGGCTATCGATTTGAACCCCTTGAATAAATCGTTTTTCATTGTTTGCAAATTGCAATATTTTAGCGTGCAACAAAACTATTGCGGTATAAGTTTAATTACTGGTCCTTGTTGTTGTCCGATTGAACGTGCATGCGTGGTTTTGAAGCCCCATGTTGGGCGGGTGGCTTGCAATGGCAGAACACATGTGAATGCGCGGTGCTCTTTGGCGGAACTGCAGCAACAGAGCTCTACGGCTACCACATTGCTCCAGGACGTGGAGTCTCCGTGAATGCTGCTCTGCCTAGTGTAAAATGTGAGGAAGTGTGCATGCACATGATTGTCGCGTGGTGAAACACATGGCTCCTCAACTAGGCGTGCAGGTGATTGAGTCAGGGTTGCTATCTTTTTTCTTATTTGTCATGTATATTGCTCGTGATCTTCGAAAACTTTTAATGATGAACTATATATGCAAGTACATCTTTTTTGGGCAAGATTAATTGTTAAAATCCACTAGCAAATTCAGGAGGTTTTCATATACACACCTGCAAGAAATTGGGTTTCGTATGGTCTACTGTGCATCGCTACTCTTTGTTAACATCTAATAACATAGATGTTGGAACCAGTAAGTTTAATTTCCTCTATTTTATTCATAGTGCCAGCTACGTTTAACCCTATTTTGATAATGTAACAAAATTTGGTTGTGTAACATCCAATTAAATGATAAGCTTTGGTGAAGCCTCTGAACATTAGGTAGAGGCCAAAGAATAGCCACAGGTCAAAGCTACAAGGAAGGATGCGAAAATACATGAACACATGGGGAATGGGGAAGACTAAAACAAAAAAGCTTGTAGGCGGGTATATGAAAATCCTTTGAGTTACAAGCGAGTTTTTGCCAAAAAAATGTGTTTTCCGAAAATGAAGCTTCGTATGATAGCAAAAAAAAAAAAAAAAAATGGTGGGTTAGAAAAACGTATCTGATTCAAGATTCTTTTGTCTTCCTCCCGGTTCGAGGTTAACATGTGTTACTATGTCAATGTATATGCTATAAACAATACCTGTTTTTTTTGGCATATTGCAACTCCTTATACTATATTTAAAATATGTCGCAAGAATTCTCTTCGTATTGCTTCCCTCCAAGTTTCTAGTTCTTGTCTGCTGGAAATGGAAACTAATTCCTCATTTTTATGAATCATGATATCACTGTACATTCCAACACAGAGCTAGCTAACTTTCATTTTATTTTGTTATTTATTTTGGGTTCTAAAACACTGCAGTTTCATGACTATTTCCTTTATGAGTATCTGTTACGGCAACTAAATTTCAGATAATTGAAGCGGATTGTTTTTTTTGATTGACAATTAAAGTAGATCTGATTGCAGTGAGCATGCAATGCAGTTTGGTTGGTAATTGATCACAGTAGCAACATGGCAGACACTTATTCACACACTCGTTGGTCTTTTTCCTTGATAAATACTGAGTGGTAAACGACTCAAGGTTGTAGCTGGCATACAATACGACCAGGGAGGTTACAACTTACAATCAATACTGTTGCAAATTAAGTTCAGAGCAAAATGGGAAATCGTTAAGTAGTCGATACATGAGTGTTAATTGGAGTGGGACGTGTCAGGAATCAAAACTTCTCACCAAACAAGCCACAGTCCTGACATACCTTGGGTTTAGCACAAATTTGTTGCATACTGCTGTTGATTCAGGGTCAGGGAACATCTCTTATGGGGGACCCAGTGGGCTTCTTGATGACCAAAGTACTGAGCCCACGTACGGCGAAATGGATGTGTTGGAGCATGAGTATGAGGGCATTGAGACACAGCAGCGGCCAAAAAAGACGCCGTGGTAAACGTAAGTGTGTTCCAGAGAACTGACGCGATGCAACAAATCATGTCACGTGGTTTTTATAATTCAGTGATTCTTTATGTCCTTAGATATAGTGAAGATAAAATTAAATAAGCTAACAGTTGAAGATGAATTCGAATTGCCTGAGTACCGAATTCAGTCTGTGTTTCCTTTATACGACAACAGCACGACTGCAGAAGCGCTTCCTGTGCTTTCGAAGTCAAAATTATGTATCTCGTGGCTGTACCTTCATCTCAATCCGTTGAACGTGACAAATCTTTTTCTTTTTCCGAATGGAACGTGACAAGTCCACAACTCGCATTTCACTTCTTCCCGAAACAGAGATGCTGTTAAAGCGATAGGTATGTGCGCGTATATACCGCAACAAAAAAAAGACAGAATACCGATGACCCCTCAGACTTCCTTCGCTATCAGCATCCCACGACACAATTCGGTGCTGAAATTGCAGATGACAATGTAGGCCAAATTTATCCTACATCCGTACTAGGTGAGATGACCGACAGCATCCGGGATTCAGGGTAACGAAGCGAGCGAGCAGCGTCGTATGGAGACAAGCCGCCGGTAGCTGATGACACTGGGCGCGTTCGTTGCACCCCTCTAAAGTTTAGACCTGTCACATTAAAAAGAATCTTACTATTTAAAAATATTTTTATTCATTTAATGACAAAACCTATGTCACGACCCCCTCTAAATCACGAAACGAATATAATGAGCCTAATCTATATTTTCCTACAGTGATACTACAGTAACTATCTTCTAATCATACCTTAATTATCCTCATTAGATTTGTCTCGCGAATTCGAGCGGAGTCCTGAAATTAGTTTTGTAATTAAACTTTATTTATAATTACAATATTCGTTACAAAAACCCTCTAAAGTTTGGACCCCGTGCAACGAACACACCCACTGTCGATGTTCAGGAGCTTGACGTCATCGATCGCGGGCTTCGGATGGATTTGATTGACAGGGACGTCGGAGTTGCAAAGAGCAGCACCACCATGTACGCCCGGCAATTGTTCGCTCAAGCGCCGGCGTGCGCACCTGATGACTCAGATATCGGATAGCTCTGCCGCCGAACTTCATGGCCAACCTCAGAGAAGCCGTCCTCGCCGTTTGTCGGCTGGGCGGATCGCTCATCTATGTCTCATCAGCTTCCGCACAGGTCTGATCAGCAACCATGGACGTTGATAACACGACACCCAAGCCACTTGGTCGATCCTTTCTGTAGCCGGAACTCCTGTTGCATCCCATTCCTTGGGAAGTCATTTAATAATATACATGCACACAATTTACATGCACAAAAGATACCAGCATATACAATATACATGCACACAATTTTGTAGCAGAGGTGGCACACAACTAGGGTCTATATATATCTGTCTGGAAATAGGCACAATCTAGTACAGCTCGTACAGTTTAATTTTCACCAACCAATCAATTGTAGTGCATCCAGCTTTCCATACCCAACTAATGCAGTGTGATCGAGGAGGAAAAGGAGAAGATTTCTGAAGGTACTCCAAGAGACTAGGTAAAATATATTCTAAATTCTTTAGATTTAGCTAGTCTTTAAAATAAAGCACATCTAAAAATGCTGAAGTAAACCAACAGACTCTCTGAACCATCAAGGGCCCGCTGGAAAGGAATAGAGAGTGAAGGTCCCTAGCTAAATATTGCTAGCTAGAAAAGTGGAATGAAGAGTTAGCTATTTTAGATATGGACTTAGAGAGATTGTTGGGGAGTTATTTTCAATATCACTAGCTATATTTAGAGAAAAAACATGTTTTAACCAGGCTGTTGGAGTTGCTGTTATGCTCTTAAGTTTGTCACTGATGTAACATTTGATTCTTCTCAACTGGGACAGATGGCAGGAAAGTCTAAAATAAACACCAACGTTTACTTTGTAGAGGCTAAAATTATTTTTGTTATTAAAAAAGGAGTCCTTTTTTCTGTGGTTCATCAGAATCCGAAGCATGAAGCATGGAAGTTGGTTTTAGGAAGCTAGCCATCCCATCTTCGAGAAGTTTCGAATCAGGGTCCCCAGCATCGGCATTCTCTTTCGGAAGCTGGCCATCCGATCGTCGGGAAGTTTTGATTCCTAACACCTCCCACTCCAAGTAGCACTCGTGTGGTCCACCACTACGCTCATTCGTAATTCTCTCTTGTGTATCAGCCAACACGATGAAAGAAGCAATGTATCGCCGGGAAGTGAAGTGCACGTACAGCAAACATCCGATGTACGTATGGCCAGGAGGGAGGACATTATTTTGATTCGTGCCTGATCTATCTTCAATGCATGAAAACTAGTATGGCTGCTCGCGCATTTACGCGGCTAGAGTTGATTGTTTTCACAACGATAATAGTATAAAATTTATAAACTTCCTACTGGTAGGTTGGTCATTTTGTTGTTCAGATTGCCTGCTCGTCGCCCTCTCGTTCAAGGCTCTTCTCGTTCTCCTTTCTAACTTGTTTTTGCGTTCTCTCACTAATCCTTACTCTGTCATCGTCATAGTTGTTTTCCAGATTGCCTACTCATCACGCTATAATTTAGCTATTTTAGACTCATAATGGTATGGTGGGAAAATTAAAAATAAGAATTAGAGATATTTTAGCTATCTTTTATAACCCGAATTTAGCTATTTTTTGGACTTATAATGGAATGACGGGTAATTTAGAAGTAGGTGTGAAGTGTATTTTGTTATTTTTTTAAATTTTGAATGTAGTTACTTTTTGGCTCATAATGGCATGGTGAGTAATTTAGAAATAGGTTCGAGGGGTATTTTTAGCTATTTTTTATTATTCCAAATTTAGCTATTTTATAAATATTTATAGGAGGTTTTGTGACTAATTTTTTTTATAATGGTAATGGTGGGTAATTTTCTCTTCTTATTTTCTCAGATTAACGTGAGAATTTTTAGCATTTTAGAGCAAACGCGGTGGCTCCTTTTTCTCGTCAATTACATATATAATAGATTATTATGAGGCAGCGATATAAGTCCTCCCAAATAACATTGGGATACATTTGCAGCAGGCAAGAGACACCTCAAACTCCAGGTTTGTCCGCTTGGTAGCCACATATACACACGCGCGCACCCCTGACTCTACGTTTTCTGAAATCAAAGCATCTGGCACAGTGGAAGTGAAAACCCGCAGTTTGCAATTGCAAAGGACATGCAGCACCTAGACCGACCACCAGAGTATATACATTGCCAGAGTGCAGCCTGCGTCCTCGCCAGCCTTCTTCACGTCCAGTTGACGTCCCGCTGGTGGGCTTGGGATGAAATTGCCGCCCATCCGTAGAAAAAAGAGTATTCTTTGTCTACGAATGCTTGGCATAATCAATGGCACCCCCATCGGGGAGCAGAGCGTTAGAATGCATCAAACTCGCCCTGGCGAGGCCAGGCACCGAGAACGAATCAAAGGAGGCGCTGCCCACGGCTCAGGGTGGACGCTATTTCAAATAGTGAGCTTCCCTTGGTCCTGTCGACCCCATTCGATCAAGCACATGTTGTCCACATGTTCCTTTTTTTGCGCTCGAAACTAAGTGTATTTGTTTACTACCATATGCAAGCCTTATTCTTACCAAAATCCGATGCTAGATACGTGGAACAAAACTGATACTACATTTTTTCTATTGCACTTGCGTTGAGGAACGCACATAAATTGGACATGTGAGAAGAAGGCACGGCCTTTTCTTTTCCTTTTTTTCCTTTTTTTTTGGGCGAGAAGCACGGCCTTTTCTTTCCGAGAAAATGCAAAATGTCTGCTTTCGTTGAAGGCAACGACATGCACAGCCTCGTCCAGAGGAGAGGAAGAAAATAGATTTATCACCGGTGGAATCCGGCCAGATGGCGGGAGAGGAAACTTCGTTGGTGCCACATGAACAATGGATAGGTAGCCGGATGTGGCTTCCTTTCTTTGGGTAGTGAAGAGAAGGATTTGGGTAGGTACCTGTCGTACCTCATTTTTGGAGCACTAGCGCCTACCATATCAGTCTCTGGATCAGACGCTGATACAACGCTTACACAGAATGACATCACAGTCTCATACCATTTTTATAATATTACCAAGTCTCATACAAGCCCTTTTATTACAAAAGGTCTTACAACAAAGGCCAACGGCCTGACCCCAAGAACAGGCAACACACCGACTAGATGCTAAAGCAGCAGCACTAGACTACTACTCCAGCGAAAGACGGAACGGCACCACTCCAACAGGCAGACTTGCATGCAGGTTGAACCCTAATCTTCACCTCCATCAGCTTCAAACTCTGGCTCATCTTCTGAATGATTGAAGCAAGAGTGAGTACTTAAAGTACTCAGCAAGCCTAACATGAGGGGTAAGTTATGCAAGAGATTTATCAAAGGATAGGCTGAGGTTTATCACAACAAGACGTGAAAGCTAAGTTTATGCAGGGTTGTTTTCAAAACAAAGTAGTTCACAATCTAATCAAGTATCAGTAGAGATTGATGAGGGTTGGGCGGCCCTGGGGGAGATGCAATCCATCCCGCCAGTTCCTCAATTTTATCACTGGCCGACAACCAGCACACGGCTCCAAACCGGCGTTTTTCCAAAAACACCCCAAGAAAACTCACGCGGAAAATCTAATCATAGTGTGGCCGATGCTTTCGCGTTGTCCAATACCGTGGAACACGGCTTTCCGGAAAGTTTCTTAACCTTGGCCAAGGGTGCACAAATTTCCCCACAAGGTGGTCCAGTCCTCCCTATCGTCATAGTTTGGACTGTCCCACTAAAGATTCTGTACCTACTTCGTACCACCACGGCATCCCCTACGGTCATCACCAGAGGCTTCACAATCATAATAATATGACCAGTCATAAATGCCGGATCTCGAACACCCACCAACGAACGAGTCTTCTCCTAGTACTCTGTTGCAATCTCCTGCCTCCGGGGGGAGGGGGGGGTACCCGGTGAGTACTAGTAGGGTGTGGTTCCAATCCCGTGCCCATTCACGTCTTGTGGCTGCGCGAGAGGTGCTAGGCAAACGCGGCACAAGAACCGGTCCTTATACGACCGAACCAGGCATCTTCAATAGCCAATCCTCACGAGGAAGGGCGTCCCAGAGATAGCCTCCCCACTGAGGACTACCTCGCCTGATCCCGCCAAAAACATCCCTCACTAGGGTTGCACTTATTATTAAACCACCCAATTTCACATTTACACACACCACCAAGACACACGCATTTTGTACGAAAATCATGTGAGCAAGATTAATTAAACACATGGTGAAAGTCCTAAGCGGCAGGCGTTCCAACAGTTCATTAAATAAATTTAATGATGTTGGTTCCTATGGTTAATCAAGGATTCAGGATATAATCAAATCAAGGAAGGCAATCAAATATTGTATAGGACCTTTCTAGCATTTAAATTCATTTAAATACCATGCAATTTATTTGTAAACAGCTCTAATTAGGATAATTTCATAAACATGGGCTCAATATGATCAAAGGGAGTTAGACTTGCCTTCACAAAAGTCTTCTTCTTCTAAGTCCTCGTATTCCAAATCCTCGGGCTCTTCTTCGAAGACTTGATTATCTAGCGATAAAAGAAAATAAATCTACCGCTCAAGCAATGAACAAGCAATAAATCAAATAAAACTAAATAGAGACCAAGGTTAGAGTTGGATCTGGTGGCAATGAATAGAGGATGATTGTAGATGAATTTTGGCGAAGGAATCGCCAAAATCAGAGTTGAAACGGAGGAGATACCGATTATTCAATTTGTGGGAAAGGAAATTAATCAGGATTAAGCTAATTTAATAAGGTATTGCCATAATCCTAATTAATATGGAGTGAACAAGGGTTGGAAAAGGATTATAAAAGTATGAGGTATTTTAGGAATTTTCTGAGAATTTTCTGATATTGGAAAATGGTCTAAATAGAATTCTGTGTACACTATCAGTGTGGACTTAGTGTTTTCAGAGAGAATGTGAGACTGACGTGAGGGGTCAGGGGTCTGGGGGTCTATTTGGCAAATACAGAAAGATGACAGGGACTCTGTAATTTTTGGAAAAGTTCAGGGGTCTCGCTGTAAAATGATAGGGGCCAAATTGTCATTATAGAGAAGTATAGGGACTTTTCTGCAAAAATATAGGACAAAGACAGAATTACTGGAAAGGCCAGGGGTTTATCTGTAAAAATACAGGGCCCCGGGATTTTCTGGATATTTCAAGATTATTTTTGTATGGGAAAAGATGGTGGACTCGGTACAACATTATTTTAGTATTAAATTTGAAATTATGTTAGTATTAAATTTGAAATTTAAACTACAACATTTCATATCACATCTCATTTGTATTATTAATAATGAGTATGTGTTATACTTTATTTAATATTAGACGCAATCTCAACGTGATATGACTTTCCAAATGGTTTTAGTCCATTTAAAACATCCTTTAGGCTTAGATCCATGTTGTAGTACAATTTTTATACCTTCTATATTGGTCTTTTTTCATGGTCTTATTTTTCTCCGCATGAAATTGCGCCAATGGATATCGTAACTTTAAACCGCCACACTCTGTATGTTATGTCATTATCCGTGACATCCCATTAAGCCTAGCGTGATCGGAAACATTAAATTTAACCCTTTATTGCGATGGTGCTAACTATTAAGAACCAATACCATTCCAATTTATATTTATATTGTACAATACATGTTACTAAGTTCAATAATCTTTCGGACCATCACACAGGTAACATTCTTGATAGTTTTGCTATCACATATGTATATTCAGTTAAACATAATATTAGACTATTCAAACTTTAACCATCATATATGTTTATATATTAAGATACTTTTCTTAAACTTATGAATATATGGTCTCTATGTTATGTGTAATCATATCTATCACACAATTGTGTTTAGTTAAGTACAATAATAGACTATCCAAACTGTAAGTACCATATATGTCTATATAGTGAAATTATTTTCAGAACATTATGAGTATATGGTCTTAAAGTTCCATAATATTGTAACGTTAAAGTGCTCTTTACCCTTCATCAATTGTTTTTGATTTGTTTCCTTTGATATATAGGAATATACATACTTATTACCTATTTTACGTATTGAAGATAAATATTGTAATGGAGTACTGACAGTAAGTTGTAAACTCCCTGGACGTGTTGTATTACATCCTTGCCTTTTTATCTTCAAGTGTATCTATTATATATAATTTTGATGACGAAAAGGAGCCATCACGTTTGCTTTCAAGGCTTATAAATTCCCACGTTAATCCGAGAAAATAAGAAGAGAAAATTACCCACCACTGCCATTATGAAAAAAATTAGTCACAAAAACTCATATAAATATTAATAAAATAGCTAAATTCAGAATAATAGCCAAAAATACCTCTCGCACCTATTTCTAAATTACACACCATGCCATTGTGAGTGAAAAATAGCTAAATTTGAAATAATAAAAAAATAAACAAAAATACCCTTCACACCTATTTCTAAATTACCCGCCATGCCATTATAAGTCTAAGAAATAACTAAATTCGGATTATAAAAAAATAGCTAAAAATTTCCCTAATAGCTAAAAAGTAGGCGGGACGGAAGCCATTATAAGTCCAAAAAATTACTAAATTCAGATTATAAAAAATAGCTAAAAATATCCCTAGTTGCTAAAAAGTAGGCGAGATGGATAACGAGTAGGGCAGAAGTACCAGTCAAGCAACGATAAATCGCCCATAATTCCATAATTCTTTCTTACACTAATATCCCTTCCATTCCACTGAGTTTATCAAATACTCCATTCGGTTTTAAATTATTGACGTTTGACCATTTTTGAATAAGATGAATGATCAACTCAAAAATGATCAAACATCAACAATTTAAAACCGGAGGGAGTACACCGGCATGAGTCACCCAAATAGTAGTGGTTTGGAAGAATCAACACTTTGACTGGTATCAAATGACAGTTTGTGATAGGGAATATAGAGCTTGATTTGAGGACGAATCATTTTGAAGAGGGGGAGAATGATGCGGATATCCCTATCAGTTTGTATCTTTTTTAAGCCCTCTTTAAGTTATAGAAAAAGAAGCTGTCAGGTATGTGGTGTACGCGTACAGCTGGAATGCATGATGCTTCAACTACGCACAGGTCTGTTCATCCTGGAGCCCCAGCATGTGACCGTGAACACGGCCAGGAACAGGTGGTGGCCTCAGGAACAGGTGGTTGCGCGCGCGCATCGGCCACGTCAGGTTGTCCACGAGCCCCGACGCCGAGCAAGCTTCTGTCTATGCAGTTGAGCTGCAATTCCTGCTGCATCTCATGCCAAACATTTCCCGCTAACGACTGTATGTAGTTGAGTTGCAATTATGCATCTTCAAAGTTATAGCATGCATATCCATACATGCAGAGAGGTCGAAATAGTTTCAGGTTAACAAAGCATCAGCTAATGTTTATGTATATCACTGTGGACAAGAGGCATAAGCAAAGGTTATTGGCTCTGACATCAAGTTTTCGCCAACCAAGCATGAAAGGCAGCACATGAGTGCAAGACACAAGAAAGGGCATGGACACCGCTTTTCAGAGTTGCTGTATGTTATTACTTTTTCATGTATATTCCTTCACGACCATTTTCAAAAATGCTAATGATGATAAACTATGACAAATATAGTTAGTATTGTTTACAGCATACACATTGACTTAGTAATACATGCTGACCTTGAACGTACTGGGAGCAAGAAAGCAAGAATAATCTTGAATCAGCTCTCTGTTTTTGCTCCAGCCGTAGGATTGCTAGGTTTTGAAGCTTCACTTAGCCAAGAGCAAACCGTGTAAACCAGGCAGGTTTTACACCCACTAGCCGGAGCACGCAGCTGATGACAACTTCACCGTATGAGCAGAGCCAAGGACACCAAACATTGATCACCGGCAAAACGAGCAACCGTCTTCATCCCGATTCTGGACCGCTCACCACGACCTCCCGCGTCAAAGCCCGACTACACCAATCTCAGTTTCATATGAGGCTTATGAGCCTCACTAGTACTATCCCACAGCTCTCAGCAACCAAGAGAGTGGACCGCATGACACTATAGCCATCTTTCATTCTTCACCTTAAACTCCTGGTGCATCCCATTCCTTCACGAGTCACTTAGAACTGTGTAGACATGCAAAAATGAAAGCAGCATAAGCTTGCACATGATTTTGCCGCTGCGAGTCTTATGTCTCCCAACACTAGTGCGCTAGTAATAACAGAGGAGGCAAGGGGCTTAGGTTTTATGTATGCGTTGAAACAGGCACACTTGAATAGAGCGCTTATGTGTTTCACCAACCAATCAAAGTAGGAGTACACATATACAAAACCATTCATATAAGAAAACAATTAGTGTTTCAGTTCTCCACTTCCCACACTGCAGCACAACGCTTCATATCGTCAATCCTAATGTAAAGATTAATTGCAGTAAGTAGTCGATTTTACCGACAAATTACACGATAATGCGCATAGTTTGTCTATTTTCCCCATACACTGTTTGTCAAGACAATAAAGATGGTTCATCTCAGTTGAAACAAATCAGGTCTCAGAACGGGAATTAATCTCCCGGGTACGTGAAGCTTAAAAGCTACTTCAGCCTCTGCTCAAACCATTTGCAATTCCAACAGCTACATCAGTAGTTTTCCGTGCTTTCGATCCCTTTTGATATAGAAATTTTGTAATACATTTATAGTACAGAAACAATGAAATATAAAAGTAAACATTCTTCCACTTTTGTCGAAGTCACTGTGCAGTGTTGCAGTAGGGGTTCTTTACCGATGGAAGATTCTGGAAGCCTCCCTCTTCTAACAAATGAGTTGATTTAACTATCTTGTTATCATTCCATAATCGGTAACCAACTGGCTACCACACTGCAACTTATGAAATATGATTGGTGATCAGCAATCAGGCTAACAAATGACTTGCAAAGAAAGGTGTCATCAACAAGCAAAAGAGGTCTCTTTTAGTAATCTCGACAGCAACGCTGGCATTCCTCGAGCACTTAGGCTCCATTTGACATTGCAGTGGCTTTTCATAAGTGCTTATTTATTTTTTATATTTACGTAGTTATTTTTAGAGTTTGAGCATCTCTTTAGGAAGTGTTACAACAGAAATCACCCTAGAGTAGCATAGCTAAAAGCCACGTCCCACATCATATCACAGCACAACACAACAACCGTAAACAGAGTCCTAACAGTGTCTTTTGTCAATGTTTAACAATTGAGAAGCAAAGATCCTGATTGAAGGGTAACAACGATATATCAAATTTTTATACTACTTGCCTTAGTGGTCCAGTCCTAGAGTGGGATATCAACGCTTTACTCGGATCACTATTGCTACATGTTGAACATTGATTCCCAATGCCTCCTACACCAAGTGCTAAAATTGGGTGTCCCGTTCTACATGCATGTCTAATGCTTAGGGTCACTTTGCCGTGGGTACATGTTTCCTTATTTCTTTTGGTGCAAGATTCACATGGCTTTCTGTTTTCCTTTTTGTTGTGCAAGCAACTCCGGAATTCTAATGGTGTTCTCCGCGCACTCTTGCTTGCATGTCATCACTGTGCAAACGACATGTAGTACATATATATATGCGCTCTCTGGCTCCTACAAAGTATTTCACACCGACCAAGCATGTGAAGTGTGTTTATATATACCCATGTAGTCGTAGTCCCGTAGAAGTTGCTTTTCGATGTCATAGAAGGCGAGCACTAATATAACTTAAGCTCTACAGAAAATGTGTGGCATGTCAACAACAGCTGAGATAGTTATATCGTTTGAACTTTATGTTTTTCTGTACGTAAACGCAGTAGAAGTATATACACATACATTCAGTTTAAGCTAACGAAAGAGCAAGAGCGAAGCAGGGGAGGCGCCTGCCGGGATCAGGGGTGGACTCTTCTATTCAAAATAACGGGCACCCTTTGTCCCCCGATGCCGTCCCATCGAACACCGTGCAGAACCCATAGTGCCTGCGCTGTGCATTTCGGCTGACCTGCATTGGCTGGGTTGGTTGCTGGGGAGGAGCTTGACGGCTGCTGTCATGGATTACTACTACAGTGATAGCATACAAGCCGAACTGCTGAAGTAATTAGCTGATGACGTTCTGTATTTTCGGAGTCAAAATTTTGTATTGATCTGCTCATCGCTGTATTTTCACCTCGATTCATGGAACGTGACTGTACCATTACAACTGTCATATATCTTGTTTAAAAAAAAAGACAAGGAAAAGGGAGAGGAGATTCTTAGCATATCATTTCATTAATTTGCATGTTTTATATGTATAAAACTCCCAATTTCTGTACACTGATGCAGTAGGAATTCCAAAGTCAACTTATAATGGAAAGTTCCTGAAGCCGCCCTCCTAATATACTTGAACTGCCTAATTAGCTACTAGCTTGTAATCCATGCTCCAGCTACTTACTACAGTACAACTTATTGCTAAAGTATAGAAATATAAAAACAGCTTCACATTCTAGACTTCTCAATCCACTACAAGAAATATAAAAACAGTTTCTCTTCAAGTGGCCGACAGTACTCAATGCAATTTGTACTGACGGATAATAACTGTGAGTAATGAGTTTGCAGGGAATACCACTGTTGGCAAATTGATATAACTGTGGGGAAAGATATGAATTTACACTAACACTACCACAGATATGGGATTTAGCGACGGGCTTTTTGGGCCTATAGCGACGAAAAAAAGCCCGTCGCTAGATTTACGTCGCTAAAGCCTGACCTGTAGCGACGGGTTTTCACCCGTCACTCAGAACCAACACAGCGACGGGTTCTATCCACGTCGCTACATTGCCTCAGCGACATTTCTCCTAAAACCCGTCGCTACTGGCGCCAGCGACGGCAATACTAAACCCGTCGCTACTGGGCGATGAAAAACAAAAAAAAAAGTGTCATGATTTCTTTATTATATATTCTGTTCCCTCTCCATTAACAGTTTTAATCCAATCAGCAGTTTAATCCAATCAGCAGTTAACTACACGAACATCTACTTCTAAACTGAGCAACTAATCTTCTTGCTCACAGGAAACTTATACATCGCCAAAGATCCTCATTCTAAACTGAGCAACACACTACTTGCTTACACAGGAAACTAATACATCGACAAAGATCCTCACGAACTAACTCGTGTGGCCGGATCCGCTGATTTCCGGAGCGGCAGGGGGCGGGTGGTGCAGAACGAGGTCGTCGTCGTTGAGGTCGCCACTTCATCCACCGTCGTGGCCCACCACCAGAGTTCTCGCCGTGCCGCCGCATCCCCGCATCTCGCTGCGGCCTCGACCATCATCATGCCACCGGATATCCTGCACAAAGCAAAAGCAGAAGGACGCATCTGTTCTTTCACAAAAAAAAAAAAGAAAGTCCCTAAGGAGACCTCGTTGGCCAAGCTGGGGTCGCCGTCGCCTCCACCGCGCGCCTGCCGCTGTCCGCGAGTCCGGCCCCTTGCGCGGTGAAGACGAATCCGGATCTGGGCACCGCGAGGGGGACGATTCGCCCCCGCGCCGGATCTGCCCCCGCGCCGTCAAGGGGCCGGATCCGCCGTCTTGGAGAGCGTCTTCGAGGGGGGGCGCCGTCGTGGAGGACGTCGTCGTAGAGGTCACCGCCGTCATGGAGGGAGCCGCCGCCGAGGACGTCGTCGTAGAGGTCGCCGCGCCGAGAATGCCCGTCGCCTCGTTGGCCTCCCACACGCGCCCGCCGCCGTACGCAAAGAAGGATTCGCCTCCATGCCGGATCTGGGGCACCGCGAGGGGGAAGATTTGCCCCCGCGCGGATCCGCCACCACGCCGCCGAGATCGCCCCGTGCCGGATGGGGCGCATGGTGAGGAGAGGAGGAGGGCTCTGGTGATGAGATGGAGAGAGATCGAGAGAGAGTAGCGGCGAGGGGAAGGAGAAGCGTATCTGGTGGGAGAGAGATCGAGAGAGAGGGCGGCGAGGGGCGTGTGGTTCTGCGGCGCTTAGGGTTTGGGATGGAGCGGACGATTTATAATGTGCAACGGAGGTGGGCTGGGCCGGGCCGGCTGGAAAGGCTTTCGTTTCTTGTACTGTATATTAAAAACCCTTTCGTATAGTGGAACACAAGCTGGAGTTGGCTCAGTGGTAAGTGCACCTGCTCTCAACGCTTGACGTTTTGGGTTCGAACCCGCACACAGGATTTATTTTTCTCACAGCAGGCGACGGGTATCAAATGGACGTCGCTGGCACTAGCGACGGATTTCCGGCTCAGAGCTTGCGACGGGTTCTAAACAACGTCGAAAAAAATGTTTCAGCGACGGGAGTCAAAATGGACGTCGCTAACAGTAGCGACGGGTTTCCAAACGCCGTCGCTAACAGATGACATTTAGCGACGGGTGGAAAAAACTAATTTTCAGCGACGGGTTTTTAGTAAAACCCGTCGCTATAACTGTGACTTTTAGCGACGGTATTTTAAAAACGCGTCTCTAAGGGTCTCGGCTGTACTTCTAGCGACGGGTTTTGAAATAACGTCGCTAATTGCTATGTCGCTAAAGCCTGTTTCTGTGGTAGTGTAAGAAACTATCGGCAAGTTGAGAAAAATCTAAGGAGTGATAGGACTGTTGGCCACTCATTAGAGCACTGTCGGGAAAGACTATTTATCTTGTAGTGATCTACCGAGCTTGTTGGACCTAGAAAATTCCTTCAACACCTTTGCGTTGACACAATTATGCACGGTAGGGCTGCACATAGGTGCCCCTTAGGGTACCCTTCGGCCCTCTTCACTTCAACCAAATGAACTAGTTTTTCAAAATGAGTTTTGAAAAACTAGTTCATTTGGTTGAACTAAAGAGGGTCGGAGGCGACCCTAAGAGTCGCCAATTTGCACCCCTAATGCACGGTATGACTTCATCGTACTAGTGGAGATCGAAGACTCATCAGGTTGACGATAAGAAAAGATCAATCCCAGATTTCTAACGCCTCCTACGCCTAGTGCTTCAATTTGGAATACCCATCTACATGCTGGCCTAAAGCTTGAACTCTTCCTCATGGCATGTGGTATATCATATGATGCCGTATTTCCATCTTAGTAACCTTTTTCCATTCTATTCATTCATTCTTGTGGCTGCCTAGCTTATCTGACACTGCGTTATATGGCCCTTACACACCCAGTTCTGAGGTGCATGTAGCACCATGTTGGATCAGCCACCAGGAATGCGAGTGATAATTAACGAGGCACATGCGAGGAGTTAATAATTAAGAGGATAAAGATAGTATCATGTGGGGCTACAACTTGTCCTAAAAGATACTAGCATAATGCAATTGATTAACATTTTGGCCCAAATACTCGCCCCACGCTAGCATATTGTAAGGAACGTTCAATTTGGGCCTACGATGGAACAGGGTGACGGGAAGAAACAGTAACGAGCGAGCATGTCGTTTTCTCTCTAAAGGTGACGTAAAAATGATTCTCAGCTCTAGGACGCGAAATTCCTTATAGACCCGCATCAGTGCTCGCATGGGCTGCGTGAGTAGCAGCGTGTGGAGCAGCGAGCGTGAGCAACAATTAATGTGGGCTCTGTCCTTGCTGCATGCACCAGGGAGGGGATCCCACACTTGTTCTTTTCGGTGGAGCAAGTGGAGTTGTCCGTGTGCCAGGCTCACGTGTCATTGTTTGGTGAGTCTATGTTTCTTTGCATGAACAGAAGTTTAAAGAAAAGTATTAATATACATTCTCGCATAAGTTTAAGAAAAAATTTGAAGACAAGTATGTTTCATAAGTTTAAGAAAAATGCTGGACAAATGTTTGCTCATAGGTATAAAAAATATAATACAAGTTTGTTAGTAAGTTTTAAGACAATGTTTGGACGGAAGTTTGTTCATGAGACAAACTGAACTGTACATGTGTGGGACAAACTGACGCTACCACGTGACCACACAGCACTGCTATCACAAGTTGCTAGCCACGGACGGGCGAATAGCGAGGACCAAAGCATGGCAGTGGGTGAGACCCATGGTCTTGGCAGAACCGATGCGCGCGCGCGCATCGGTCCTGCCCTCTAGAATGCGAGTGTCTCTCTACTTGCGTTGACGTACTCGGAGAATATGTCGTTAATCTATTTGTGCTTCAACTGCTTGAATTCCTGAGGCCTCCCATCCTCATTTGGTTCTTAAATTCCAGATCTCAGCTCACACAATGTCCTATACCAGCGAGTATAATTTCCTGATTCTTTTTATACAGCAGTTCGTTTGAATTGGAAGCTACTCACTCTGTTTTAAATAGTTGAACCGCATGCCTTTTATGGGAAGTTAAAAAGATACACAATAACTTCATATCGATGCTTATGGGGAAAAGTCTAGTTGAGTAACTGCAGGCTGCCACGTGTGAACCTAACTCTCAATGGTTCATTTTTGTTTCCGTTCTGTTTATTACGAGCTCCCAAATGTCACTTTGATATTCAGCTTTCTAACTTCATATCGACATTTATATGTAAAAAATTATTTTACTCCCTCACTTTATACATTTGACCCTGAACAAAATCTTAGCTCAATTGACTCCCCTAACAATTTGAATCGGTGCAATCTACTCCGTATTATTGAAGTTTGTTTCTCTTTTCTTTTGTTCCTTGGTGTACAAGTTGAGTATAAAGCTGAAAAATTTTGTAGGATGATAGTTTACACAACGAACTATTAAAATAGTTCGATATATTTTTAAACTTTATTTTCATAGTTTACTAGGATCTAAAATTATGGCTCAACAATATATACACAAATTAGTAGGTCGCTTGCACTGACTTGAGTTGTTAATCAAGAACGGAGGGTTAAAGAGTGACCAAAGTGAATTTTTTAAATTGATTTTCCCTTTTATAAGGCTGATGTATTTTTTGTTGAGAAAACTGCAATGTAGTAACATTTCCGAAAGTAAAATGTTATCAAATAATTTTCATATAGCAAATTGTAAAAGTTGCTGGGGTATCAATGGTCAAGATTTAAAAAGCTTCAAAGCAGGGAGTATAGTGTGGAAAAATGCAAAGCAAGAGAATTTTTTTTTATTTCCTTCAAAATATTTGATGAGAGCATTTGTTTCGAAAACAATAGAACATTTTAAGCCACACTTAATTGTTTTGAAAATAATTTTTGGCTGTAGAGCAGACATAGTTTAGCTGAAAGAAAGAATTGGAGTAATTAATTAGCTAGAGTCATGAGCGACGAAAACATTAGCACTTCGGCGAAGCCGATTTCTTATTTCTCCCTATTCTATAAAATCTAAATGGAGTATATAAGACATATGGCTGGCATCGTAACGTATTGCTGTATACCAGTTCTGCTAGACACAGAGTTGGTGATAATGCAACATTGTGCATGTGCACGTCTCTGAAACAAAGGAAAAAAGGGACCGAGCAAGTTCAGAACTCAGAACTGCAGCTGCATACGTTGATTCGTACTGAGAGCAGGTCCATCGCTTCGTCGTAACGACTGATACGGGAGTAAAAAATCAATATAGAGGAGAGAGAAAGCAGGAGAGAGAGTGTGCTTGTAGCGGCAGGAGGCGACCGGCTCCATGGAAGCTTGTGGGCCCCTGGCGTGGTCCTCGTGAGGGTGGTGGAAGAAAAGGCCAGGATGCTGTGGACCCAGGAGAAACTTTTTGCTTGGCTCGGCGTTGGATGGCCAAGTCGCGTGCAGTGGTCTGAACAGGCGACGCGCCAACTAGCAATGGGCTTGCTCTGACACGACTGGGGCTTCCTGGCTTTCATACTACAGTAATAAATATAATATAATTGTATAAGTAACATTAATTAATAAGTCTATTTAAACAATGTGAAGGGTTTTTTCTGTTTCGGCTAGCCGTGGCAACCCACGAACACTTCGCTAGTACTGTAGTAAATTCGATACTTCTGAAAAGGCACCTTGCAAATTCTGTAGACCAAGTATCAGCAGCAACCAAACTTTTCCAACAGTCATACCAGGTACGGCGAGTGAGAGATTCTGGCCGCCGTATTAGGAAAACCGCCTGCAGAATAAACAACATCCGGTCGCAATGTCAATCAACGACGAATGATTGGGAGAACCAAAACCGCCTCCGCCGCTGCAGGCCGTGGCGCGCTTCGTTGCTCCCGGATGCCACCGTCCGGCGCCTTCTCTTCTTATGTTGTCCAAGGGCCAAGGCACGCACCCTGCAGGCTGCAGGGCCTTCTCTTCTTGCGTCATGCTGCTCAGGAGCCCGTCGCCCTCGGCGTGGAGCTCGCGCGCCTCTTGCGAGAATGCGGCTCTCAGGTACGCCTTCACCTCATCAAAGGTTGTGTCCCGCTTGGTCGTGGCCATGGAGTCCGCTGAGCATGAGCCAAGCGAACTCCATTGAACACTGTTGGAGTCCCTGACCCCCGCAGCCTCCGGCTCTTCCTCGTTGCACTTTCTTCTGACCTGGGTGCTGTGCACTAGCTAGAAAATCAAATACATTTGAATCATGCTCAAACGGCGCAACATGTATGCTAAATTGGATTTTTGGCCAAATTACCGCAACCAATAAAAAAAAGATAAAACATGCAGTCTACCCTGCATATTTTACTCTGTGACGTTTCAGGCTTCTACTGTTTTACACATTCAAAGTTGACTTGGTGCCTTCGCCGGTCGATCTTATTATTCACTCACGATATCAAAAGATGATATTTATCTTCATCTGGAAACTATAAATCACGGGTACAGGCAAGCATCTCACGGAAACTCACTACAGATGCTCACCTTCCTCACACTGCATGCTCCAGAAAAATTAATTGCAACAGATATTAAGGACTTGAGGAACCATGTTAAGATGTGCCATGGTTCATGATGTGACGAGTAATTGACAACGAATGAGTTTGAATTAAACTTGAGGTTTGGGTTTGAATTGCGTGACTTTGAGGGTTGCATGAGCATGTATATTGATTATGTTTATGGCTAACCGGAGTTGGTGAAGGTGTTGAGAAGAATGGAGGAGATGGAGAAATGTGTTTACTTGTCTAATGATGTGTAGGTCAATGGAGTCAACTTGATGGTCAACGGCGAGAGGATCGGGAGGAACAAGCGGGAGGCTTCGGTCCGGGCGATCGAGAGGCCATGTGAGGTCAAGGGTGATCCACACCGTACACGTGGCGGACAAGAAGCACGAAGGGTTTCGCGGTTTGGCCTCAAAACCGTGGAAGTGATGAAGACGGCGGGTTGACCAAGTCAAGAGGCGAACTGGAGGCCGAGTCAAGTGAAGGGTCCCGACGGGCTGGGACGAGAAGACTTGACGGCGAGGTTCGCGGGACGAGGTGACACGCGACATCGAGGTGGTTCCCCGGTTTATGTCTCAAAACCGGCGGGCGGACGGTTTCCCGGTTTGGGTCTCAAAACCGGCGGCGGCGGATGGTGGTGCACGTGGCGCCATCGCGGAAGGTTGCGTCGAGGCGAAGCGAAGTCATGAAGAGTCCGATAGCGTTCGGGGGAAGGAGAAATAGTTGGACGGTTTTGCCTCTAGTGGTAGGTGGGAGTGTGTTATGCCTTGAGGGCATTTTGGGAAAGAAAAAGAGGAGATAAGAAGGGGAGGGGGCAAGAGATGGCTGCCAACTCTTGCCACTCTCCACCCACTCATTTTGCATCTAGGAGATAGGACTAGCTAGAGATGAGCTAGAGAGAGAGATGAGAGGAGAGGAGACAAGGTGAGAGCTTGTATCTTCAACTTTCAACAAGAGAGGGAGGAAGTGGGCGGCGCCCTAGCCTTGTACCTATGAATTTCGTTGTTGAATCAATGGAATGAAGTTTGTTTGAATCAATTTCATGCTCTTGCTCTTCCTTCCCATCTAATTCCCGAATTCATCTTTTTCCCATTTTCGGAGCTATTTTCGTGCGAATTTTTGATCTCCTTTTTGGCTGCGTTTCCGGGTGGATTTCTTGGATGGATTCGGTGCTAGGACGTGTGGGAACATGCCTTGATTGATCTTCTACAAGATCTCCCCACGAGCACTTCGAATTTGTGGATTTTGTCCAAGAATACCTAAACCCTAGTTCTTCTCTTTGATTCAAAATCCGAGGAGATTTTGTTAGGTTTTTGGTATAGATCCACTTGGATAAGGTTCCCATCTTGTCACGCATCTAGGGTTCAACTTTCGTGAGTTTTGGAGGTCGTTTAGTCGGGTTTCGAGATTTTTTTGATCCTGCGCGCGTGCTGTTTTTGGGACTTGGACTAGTCCGCTCCGACAGCCGCACTAGTCCGCCCCGAGCCGGACAAGTCCCAAAAATCAAGTCTGTAGTCCGCCCTGAAGCCGGACTAGTCCACCTCGGACCAGACTAGTCCGCCCCGAAGCCGGACTAGTCCGCGCCCAGCCGGACAAGTCCGAAAAACCAATTATGTAGTCCGACCCGAAGCCAGACTAGTCCGGCTCTGGATCAATTTGGTTCATCTCTTTGAGTGTGTCTTTGCTTGATTTGCTTTCGCAAGTGCTTATATCTCATCTACAATCATTCGTAGGGTCAACACAATGCTTTTCATGTGTGTGTGTGTGATCTTCGTGATTGTTCTTGAGGTGAGTTAGGACATAGGCCAAGTTCTTTGCAAGAATTTTTATTAACTCCCATTCACCCCCCTCTGGTCGCCTTCTCGGTCCTTCAGGACTTAGAGGTTATGAGTTCCAAATAGCTTCCAGAAACGTGTGTTGGAACAGTTCTTACTATTTGCAGCATTTCAGCCTACTTGCTTCAAGACAGCATATATATGCTGCACACAGGCTGAAATTACCAGCACCAGTGTCCCTCGTAGAACGGGATCTAGGTATTTCAGACAACCCCGACGTGTTGATCTGCTTCTTTGCGCCGTGGCTCGTTGAGGGCAGACATGCTCCGGCTTTCCATGATTTCTTCCCCTCTTCTTGCTGGAGCCCATGCAGACTCCAAGTGTGTTGCTTGAGCTGGAATTCCCGCTGGCATCTCATGCCAAACATTTCTTGCTAACAAATACCTCAAACATTTCCGCTGCATATGCCATAAGTGAGGGCGGGTTGATTGTGTTTTGTACTCGATTCTTTCAACTTCCGTGCTAGGAAAAAGATGAGGGGTCAATTAAGCACCAGCTGACGATTATATATATCAACGTGGACGTGAGGTGTAGCCAAAGGTTATTGGCTCAGAAATTAATGTTTCGCCAACCCAATAGCATGCCAACACTTGAGAGAGTGCGAGACAGATGGACAGAGGCATGGACAACTCTATCAAAGCCTTTATTTATTCTATTCAAGGATACATATTTTAAAGACCCATTTGGAACAAAGTAAAAACATGGGAATTTTGTAGGATTCTAATCCTATAGGAAAGTTTCTTATATGACCGTTTGGAACAAAGGATTAGAGCCCTATAAATTCCAATATATGGATTGTTTCATTAAAGGAACTTTGAGGAAAATCTAACATCGCGTTGGACTGAGGGACACTACTTTGTGTCTCTCTCTCTCCTAAAAAATGTTCTTTTCGTACTGAGTTCAGACGCTTCATTGGAAACAATTTTAAAATGCGTTTTGAATTCCTGTAGGAATAATGCATGACATAGAATTTCATTTGTGCATTTTGAGAATCCTGCGTTCCAAACGCACCCTTACTGGGTTTTCAACTTGGTCTGAAATCGTAAACATTAGTTACTATCCACTATCGAAAGGCTAAACTGAGCTGCCCATCGGGACTGAAAACTGTAGTAAACTCTTTTTAAGAAGACTATTTAGAGCGGATAAAATTAACTGCACTTTATTTGGAAATCAATGCTCTTCTCTCAGTTGCCTTTGTTTTCAATGCCTATCACCAACCTGAACATCTCATTTCATCCACAACTAAGGCGTTTAAATTGTTGTTTCAAGAGAGAAGAGTGTCTTGCCATTACCCATGAATGCTTGTGTGGTGAAATCAATATCCCAGGACATGTGCTTCCCACGGTGTTACAGAGAAGGAGCTCGTTATTTGCATGCACTCCTACCCACAAATGCACTAACTAGAAGCTCAATGTGCACTCCCATTGCCTCACAATCCCAAAATGAGTAGCTAGACACATGCTGTCTCCTGTCCATGGCGGGTAGGAAAATAAACCTGGATCAATGGAATTCTAAAACTTAATTCATCCCCTCTGTAGCTCTAGTAGGCAATACAAAGTGGAGATGGATGCTGTCTCTCAGAGATAGCGTTTATTCGTCTATCACATTATTTATTGATGTGGAACTCTCATGATGTGCCGTCCGCGTCGTAGGTCTTTTGCTCCTGCTTTTATAGCTGGTTTTGCGGAAGCCCTGCCAAAGTGGACTGAAAGGCTTGGCTTATCTAGCTAATGTCCTTAAAATTACTCGCATGTCACGGAGAAGTTCGTTGTTTCCTTGCAGCTAACCTGCAATGCAGCTTGGTTGTGGTAAATTGTTCACAGTAGCAACATGGCAGACACGTATTCCCATATCCGTCGGTCTTTTCCTTGATAAATATTGAGTCATAAATGTTGGGTTTAGTCCAACACTGATGGAGGAGCACAAATTATAAGGATACTGCCGCATCGCTGCACACTAACAATAAACGACTCAAGGTTGTAGACTTAAAACTTACTATCAGTACTCCATTACAATTGATATGATGGTGCAATAATGAACTATTTGAACAGCTACGTTCATTGGTCGATGCAGAGGCTGAAATATTAAAATATATTCTCGTTTCTAAATAAAATTACAATTGACATGATAGCCTTACTCTTGTCTAACCTTTTAAAAGGAAAGGATATAGATAAGAAACTTATTAATTACAGACAGGATAAGGGAGGCACCGGGAGTGTACACATTCTTCACCGATATATAAACTGGTCTACTGTTGCAAATTAAGTTAAGAGCAAACAGGGGATTCGTTTACTGGTCAATATAAATGAAAGGTACGGTTCTTGGAGTGGGAGGTGTCGGGAATCAAAACTTTTCAGTGACACCCGAAAGAACATCATGAAACCAACTAAGGTCCTGGCCAAAGCTGCATTTAGCACATATCTGTTGCATACTGCTGTTGATCAAGAGAATAAGGGTCAGGTAACAGCTCTTAAGGGGAACCAGTGGGCGGCTTCTTGAAGACTCAAGGACTAGCAATGGATGTGATCGAGGAGCAGAGCGCGCGCATCGAGCTGTGTAGTTGTGGTCCTCTAATTGGTTGACGCAAAATCAATAAAGTAAGCATGTCCAGTGTATGATACGATGCAGCAGATCATGTCACGTGGTTCGTATGATTTTGTGATTCCTAATGTCGTTAGATATATGGAAGATAAAAATGCTATAACTCTTTGTGTTTCCTCTGTACGACAACACAGTTAATAACATATGAGCACGACGACTGCAGAAGTAATTGGCTGATGGAATGTTCATAACCCGCAAAGAAAATCCTTGCAAAAACAAAAAAAAAAATACCCCGCAAAGAAAAAAGATGGAGTGTTCATACCCCGCAGACGAGGCAAGCGAGCGGCGTCTTGTGGAACCCGTGGCGCACACAAGACGCCGGTAGCTGCAGGAACCTCATGTCATCGCGGCCTGCACAATGCCATCGTCATCGCGGCCTTCGCCAGGAATTGGTTGACAAGAACGTCGGAGTCAACAAGAGCAGCACCACCGTATACGCCCGGCAGTTGTTAGCTCACGCGCCGGCGTGCGCAGCTGATGACTCAGATAAGGCTGCAAATGGATAGCCATGCCGCCGAACTTCGCCCCCGAACCCGGTGAAGTCGTCCTCTGCCGTTTGCCATCCGGGCGGATGGCTCGTCTATGTCTCAGCTTCATATAAGCCGCACAGGTCCGTACAGCAACCATGGACGTTGATAACACGACACCCAAGCCACTTGCTCCCTTTTTCCTTCAGCTGAAACTCCTGGTGCATCCCAGTCCTTCGGATATCATGACTGTGAAGATATATATATACACCAGCATATGCATGCACACAATTTCGCCAGGCCACTGCTAGTGTTATATATGTCTCGCTCACAGACTCAAACCACTAGTCTGCGTATCATAGCAGAGGAGGCAAAACTGGGGTTTATAAATCTGTCTGGAAGCGGTACACTCTAATACAGCCCATACGTTTTTCACCAACCAAGCAATCGTGGTGCATCAGTTCACCAACCAAGCGGTACACTCTAATACAGCCCATACGTTTTTCATAGAAGGAAAAGGTGAAGATTTGTGTGGATTGTTTACAGTTAATTTACGATTATGGAAGTAGACCTATTCGCTAAGAACAGATGGAAGTTTACTGCTGTTGTCCTCCTTAAGTAGGGGTGAAAACGGGACGGATAATATCCGACCAACCGACCGCCGAATCCGAATAAAATTAATATGAGCAAATACAGAATGCATAAATAATTACCCGACACTATCCGTGGCCGAATTCGAATCCGAAAAATAATAACAGGATAGGATACGGGACGAGTGGTATCCGTCCCGAATCAGAATATTATGTGATCTAAGGAAGTATATAACGATTATAGACTAAATAATGTGGTGTAAAATCGTGAATTAACATAAATAGAAGTCAAAATGATCTTGATCATGTCAATGATTAGTATGTCCTTTTTTACTTTAATTGCTTCTCTATCTTTTGATTTTTCATCATTGCAAGCTATACGATAATATCCGTGTCCGACTCCGAATCTGAACAAAAAATATGGGACAGGGTATGGGATGTATAAATAATTATCCGGTGGTATCTGCTCTGACTCCGAATCCGAGTGAGAAAATGTAGGATAGGATACGGAATGTGCACTATCCGCCCGTATCCGATCCGTTTTCACCCCTATCCTTAAGTGTATCGCTAATGTAATATTTGAGTCTTTTTTATTAAAAAAAATCCCTGTACGCGCTTGGCTTAAACTAAAACCTCTAGTATGTCATCTTGGTCCACATGTCAGTGACATGGCTAATCCCATCTGTCATTAAGACAACGATTGCAGATGAGGTATTAGAAGTTTTTTAGCCTTCTTTTTTACTGTGTGGTTTATCAGGATCCCAAGCATCCAACTATTAGTAGGCCGTACAACTGACCAGGAGCTATATATTAGCTGTCTCCCTAGAAGACCAGAACAATGAACTATCAAACGCGAATCGTTGGGTTTGTATGGATGCGTCAATTGTCAGTGAGAATTTGTTAATAGGTATAAAAAGCACACATTTATTTCAAAGAAAAAAAACTTCGTTTGAGAACCCTATAGCTGTTAATAAGGAGAGACTATGCATCAATCTTCGTGCGGATCATGAACGTACGTTAACAATCAAGTAAACCTTAACCAGTGTTACAAATGCTTAGAACCAAAGGCAGCGTCAAATGGCTCGTCTAGGTAGATCTTATATGTATAATTACAATTCTAGCCTAGTTCAATCGGCGCTAGTTACTTTCAATGGAAGGACAACCATCACAACCGCACGCCTCCTCGGCGGCTCTGTTGGCAGCTGCTCCACTCAAGCGTGCAGATGCTCCATCAGATCCACACATTGCCGTTTAACTCCTTGCATCTTCAAGAAGCGCACTGATTTTTTCCTCAAGAGCTGTTCCTCACCCTAAATCTCTGAATCAACCGAAATCTTCAGCAACTCTGGGCTAGGCTTCAGGATTCCAGACAGGAAAATAAAGTTGGTTTCAGGATTTTCGCCATCCCGTATTCGTCAATTTTTTATTCCTAACACCTCCCACTCCAAGTAACACTCGTCCAAAATTCTCTCTTGTATCTGCCAAGGAATGAGTTATCTATCGTCTGGGAAGTGAAGTGCACTTACAGGATGTACATTAATCAATCCAGAGACAGCATGGAAAAACATCCTATACACAGCCAGCAGGGAGTACATTATATGCATTCGTACCTGTCGTCTAGGAGCTCGAGATGAATCGCCTGACCGTAAAAAAATGGTATTATCGTCTAAGAATGCTTATCATAACCAATATAGTGCTCCATCGGGGACCAGAGTGGTAGAATGCAGCAAAGCCCTGGCGAGGCCAGGGACCAAGAAAGAACGCAGCAAAGGAGGTGCAGCCCGGCTGAGGGTGGTCGACGCTATTTCAAATAGCGAGCTTCATTGCATCCTGTCGATCGTCCCTGTCCAACGTGAATTCCTATGTCAGACATGCCGGGTAGTGACTCTTCGATCTAACATTCCCCACCAGTCACATTATGCTACCTATTCAAGCTTGATGCTTGCTCCCAGGTCCTCCTAATCCCATATTGAGTACTTTCTCTCATCAACGAACAGAAGAGAATGCTTGATGTGGCGGTTTATGTTCCAACTTCTGCCGCATCCCATCATGCAAGAATTTGGCACTGTTTAGATCTCTCAAAATGTAAATTTGAGGTATGCATACATACATGGGGCCAGGTTGTGTATGACATGCTCTCAATTGTTTCACTTGTTTTTTTGGAAATATATTCTCATCAATACAGAAATAGGTTGCAGCTATATAGAAAAGCTGAAGAATCATTCGCAAAAAAAAAAAAGAAACACTGAAGAACTTTCTTTTACGCACACATGGTATCTTTTTGGATGGTATGAAAAATATTTTACGTTCCCCACCCATCCATGTGGATCGTCATTTATCTGTTCCATCCAAGCAAGCTTCTGAAAATAGCCATTTGTACTGGGCTCAGAAGTATAATTCAGTGAAACAGTAGAGGGGCGGGCCATTATGTTCGGCCAAAAGAATGATATTCAAGATAACATCTTTTACGGTGTTTGCGATTAATATGGACCGTTTGTTGCCTCTAATCTAACGCTCCACGATTAAAGGTACCAACCAAAAGGTACTTAAATATGGAGAAGGTACTTAAGTACGAGGGTAAGGAGGTAACTTTGTCCGTTGGCTAGCTTGTATTTAGCACATATTTGTTGCAGACTGCTGTTCATCATGACAATCATGTTCAGGTAACATCTCTTACGGGGAACCAGTGGGCTTTTTGAAGACTCAAGGACTTGTACGGCAAAATGGATGTGATCGAGCAGCAGCAGAGCGCATCGGGAAGGAGCAGCTAGCGGCCAAAATATACACCTAGGTGTGTAGTTGTGGTCCTGAATGACGCAAAACCAATAAAAGTAAACATGTCTAGAGTATGATACGATGCAGCAAATCATATCACGTTCGCATGATTTAGTGATTCCTAATATCGTTAAATATATGAATATATGGAAGATAAAAATTCTATAACCGTTTGTGTTTCCTCTGTAGTCTGTACGACAATAGTTATGAACACGACTGCAGAAGTAATTGGCTCACGACTTCCTGGACTTTCGGGGTCAAACTTTTGTATTCCTCAGCTCGTTGCGGCACCATCATCTCAATCTAGAACGTGACAAATTCAAAACTTATTTCTGCATTTCGCTTCTGCTCGAAACAGAGTTGTCGTTAACGCATTAGGGTCTATGCATACTGTGACATCCTAGCCTAGGGTTTAATAGGATTGAAAGAATACTCATATCAACAAGTTGCAACTTCTTTTCCGAGAGCTCATCTCGAAAGAACTCTGAGATTAAGCGTTCTTGGCCTGGAGCAATTTCGAGGTGGGTGACCGACCGGGAAGTTCTTCTCGGGTGCGCACGAGTGAGGACAAAGTGCGCAGAAAAGACTTATGTTGGTCTGTGGGGGCAGTCTTGAGATCCTAGAGAGCTCGCACGAGTGAGGACAAAGTGCGCAGAAAAAACTTGTGTTGATCTATGGGGGCAGTCATCCTAGAGAGCTACCAAGTGTAAGCAGGCCCGGCTCAGAGAGCGGGACGTTACACATACCACGTAATGAGAAACGACAGAGCACCGTCTTGTGGAGCACATGATCGTGCGTCCAAGCCGCCGGTAGCTCCATGAACCTGACTTCATCGCGGCCTGCACAATGGCTGGCTGGTCATCGCGACCTCCAGCTGGAATTGCTTGACACGAACGTCGGAGTCGCGGAGAGCAGCACCGCCGTGCACGCCCGGCAGTTGTTCGCTCACGCGTCAGCGTCTGCAGCTGATGACTCAGATAAGCCCTGCTGCCGAGCTCAGAGAAGCCGTCCTCTGCCTTTTGCGATTTGGGCGGATCGCTCATCTATGTCTCAGTTTCATATAAGCCGCACACGTCTGAACAGCATCCATGGACGTTGATAACGCCGACACCCAAGCCACTTGGTTGATCTGTTCTGTAGCCGGAACGCCTGGTGCATCCCATTCCTTGGGCAATCATTTGGTACTGTGGAGATATGCAAAAAAAAGATACCAGAGCATATACATGCACACAATTTTGTAGCAGAGGTGGCACAGAACTAGGGTCTATATATCTGTCTGGAAATGAGCACGATCTAATACAGGTCGACATTTTAATTTTCACCAATCAATCGTAGTGCATCCCGTTCTCCATATATACCCAACTAATGCAGCGTGATCGAGGAGGAAAAGGAGAACATTTCTGCGAGTTGCTTACCATTTAAGATTGAAGATTACAGATGTTGCCCTGCTTAACTTTGGGCGCGTTTGGTAGCCCGGACCAGGCCCGGGCCAGCACCCGCAACTGCAGCCACCAAGTTTGGTAGCCTGGACAGCCCCCTGGGCCAGGCCGAGGCCATGCAGGCTGGAGGGGAAAACCTGCACGAGCGGGAGCGAAAATTTTAGGCGTGCCCCGCGGGCCAGGCGCGCGCGGTGCAATTCGCCCGCTCCCGCGCATGCATTTTGGCCCACTTCTCTCCCTGGCAGTTACCTATGGCCCACCTCCTGTCCAGGCCAGCAAACACGATCTCTACTCGTCCAGCTGCTCAAAGCCCAAGCAACCAAACTAGGCCGTGTGCAGTAGCGCGGCCTGGCCCTGCTGGGCTGGTGTACCCACTGGTGCAGTTTCTCTGCTGGGAAGGAGTGCCAGACGCGCCCTTTGTCGCTGATGTAATATTTGATTCTTCTGAACCGGACCATATATGGCCGCAAAGTCTAAAATAAACACCGTTTCTTTTGTAGAGGCTAAAAATCTTTTTGTTACTAAAAAAAAGAGTCCTTTTTACCGTGCTTCATCAGGGTCCCAAGCATCAAAGTTGGTTTCGGGAAGCTGGTCATCCGGCCCTTCTTCAAGAAGTTTTGATTCTTAACACCTCCCACTCCATGTAACACTCTTGAGAAGGTCGGCAGACACTTCCAATCCTATGTTCTATGTTCGATCTGTTGTCTCTGTTCTTAGTCAAGCGGAAGATACATCAGGCCGTGGGAAATATCTCCTCAGAAGGCCAGAACAATGAACTATCCAAAAGCGAATTATTGGGATTTGTATGGATGCGTCAATTGTGAGTGAGAAGTTGTTAATTCGGTAAAAAAGTACACATTAATTTCAAAACACAATTTGGTTTGAGAACCTTATACATGTAAAGGCCATAGGACTATAGGAGAGAGAGGATGCATCAAACTTCCTGCCGCTCATGAACGTGGACAGTCAAGTAAACTGTACTCTTTTTTTTTTTTGTGACGAAAGTAAATCAAACCTAGTGTTACAACTGCTTAGAACCAAAGGCCGCATCAAATATCTCGGCTAGGTAGACCTTATCATTACAATTCCAACCCATGTCAGTGGCGCTAATTATTTTTGATGGAATAAAGGACAACCATCACAACCACACACCTCCTCAGCGCCTCTGTTGGCAGCTGCTCCACTCAAGCATTCAGATGCCCCGTCACATCCACACATTGCTGTTTAACTCCTTGCATCTTCAAGAAGCGCACTGATTTTTTCCTCACCCTAAATCTCTGAATCAACCGAAACCTGCAGCGTCTCTGGCCTAGGCTTGAGGATTCTGGGAAGGAAAATAAAGTTGGTTACAGGATTTTCGCCGTCCTGTATTCGACAAATTTTTATTCCTAACACCTCCCACTCCAAGTAACACTCATGTGTTCCACCACTACACTCATCCAAAATTCTCTCTTGTATCAGCTAAGAAATGAGTTATATATCGTCAGCTGGGAAGTGAAGTGCACTTGCAGGATATACATTAATCAATCCAGAGACAGCATGGAAAACATCTGATATATAGCCAGGAGGGAGGACATTATTTGCATTCGTACCTGATGCATCTTCAATGCATGAAAATTATTATGGTGCAGCGGTATATTTTCTCCCAAATAACATTGGGTTAAATTTGTAGCAGGCAAGAGACACCTTAAACTCAAGGCTTGTGCGCTTGGTAGCCACATACACACACACGAGCACCCCTGACTCTATGTTTTCTGAATGAAATCATCTGGCACAGTGGAAGTTGAAATCCGCAGTTGCAAAGGACATTTGGCGCCGAGCCTGACGGCCCTGACCACCAGAGTACTACACATTACCAGAGCACAGCCAACGTCCTCGCCGCCTTCTTCACGAGCAGTTGACGTTCCGCAAGAAGGCTAGGACAGCACAGCATATGCTCGCGCGCGGCAGAACGCCGGGGGTCTCTCAGCCACACGCCTTGTTGTCTAAGAGCTCAAGATGAATCGCCTGGCCCTAAAAAAATGGTATTCTCTTCTACGAATGCTTGGCATAATCAATAGTGCTCCATCGGGGGCCAGAGCGGTAGAATGGGGTGAATTATTTACATGTTTTATGTGTTTCTCTGTTGCGTGCGAAGGGATAATTACTTTGTTCCATATACTTTATTTCTCTCAATGAAATGATGCACGGTTCTTATGAATATTGATAAACGCCATAATGCAAATAATACAAACCAAATATAGAACCTAGATGACAGCCAAGTTTAGAGAGCTAGGTTTGCATTTTGATAGTATAGTGACCTAAATGACACCCGAAGCGATTTAAGAAGTTAAAACTGCAATTTAAGAGTATAGTGACCAAAGTGACACATCCGGATATGTTTAAAGACTGATCATGCATTTTACTCTAAATAAACTGTACACCGAGGTGTGTAGTTGTGGTCCTCTAATTAGTTGATGCAATACCAATAAAAGTAAGCATGTCCAGTTGTATGATACGATGCGGCAAATCATGTCACGTGGTTGGCATGATTTAGTGATTCCTAATGTCGTTAAATATATGGAAGATAAAAATGCCATAACTGTTTGTGTTTCCTCTGTACGACAACAGTTAATAACATATGAGCACGATCGCAGAAGTAATTGGCTGACGACTTCTTGTACTTTCGGAGTCAGTATTATGTATTCCTCAGCTAGATCGTTGGTGTACGTTCATCTCAATCCATTGAACGTGACATGTTAACACCTTTCTGCATTTCACTTCTGTTCGAAACAAGTTATCGTTAACGCAATAGGGTCTGTGCATACCTCGCAATGAGAAAAGACAGAGTACTGATGACGCCTCGGACTTCCCAGGGCAGCTATCATATATGCTACGGCACATTCGGTGCTTAATTACACACGACAATGTAATCCCCTAGTACAAATTTGTCCTACATCCGTACTAGGGGCGACGACTGAGACCATCAGGCCGATCGACGAGCTGAGCGAGAGTACAAGGTGCACACAAGCCGCCGGTAGCTCCATGAACTTGACTTCATCGTGGCCTGCACAATGGCCGGCTCGTCATCGCGGCCTCCGGCTCGAATTGCTTTACGAACGTCGGAGTCGCAGAGAGCAGCACCTCCGTATACGCCCGGCAGTTGTTCGCTCACGCGCCGGCGTGCGCAGCTGATGACTCAGATAAGGCTGCCGATGGATAGCCCTGCCGCCGAACTCAGAGAAGCCCGTCCTGTGCCATTTGTCGTCTGGGCGGATCGCTCATTTATGTCTCAGTTTCATATAAGCCGCACACGTCCGAACAGTAGCCATTGACGTTGATAACACGACACCCAAGCCACTTGGTTGATCCTTTCTGTAGCCGGAACTCCTGGTGCATCCCATTCCTTGGGCAATCATTTAGTACTGTGAAGATATGCAAAAAAGAAACCAACATATGTGCATGCACACAATGTGGTAGCAGATATGGCACAGAATTAGGGTCTATATATCTGTCTGGAAATAGGCACGATCTAATACAGCTCGTGGATTTTAATTTTCACCAACCAATCAATTGTAGTGCATCCCGTTCTCCATACGCAACTAATGCAGTGTGATCGACGAGGAAAAGGACAAGATTTCTGCGGGTTGCTTACAATTTAAGATTAAAGATTACAGATGTTGTCCTGCCTAAGTTTGTCACTAGTGTAATGTTTGATTCTTCTGAACTAGGCCAGATGGCTGGAAATTTGAAAATAAACACCAACGTTTAATTTGTAGAGGCTAAAAACCTTTCTGTCATTAAAAAAGGAGTCCCTTTTTTTCTGTGGTTCGTCAAGGGTCCCAAGCATCAAAGTTTTTTTTTTGACCTCTCAAACTAAGTACATACTAAGTACATTGTAGTATATGTTCGTCAAGGGTCCCGAGCATCAATTGCGTACTCACTCACCCACACACACAACAAGCCCTACAACTGTACACAGCTTCAAAATTGCGTCCTTCAAAAAGTCATCAGCATCCATCAGATCCGATGCATGACGATGTGTGTCGCATTACCTTTGTGACTCCACGCGTGAAAGGTACCTGCAAGTGAAAGATTATTACGGGAACAATGCCCATTGAGGACTCCGAGTTCCATCTAAGGATCGAACTCGGGTGTTCAGGCTACCAACTCAAGTGGCAGACTAGTCGAGCGACTGCTCGTCCTCCCCAAGTATCAAAGTTGGTTTTAGAAAGCTGGCCAACATGGAGAAGTCTTGATTCCTAACACCTCCCACTCCAAGTAACACACATGTGTTCCACCATTACAGTCATTCACAATTCTCTCTTGTATCAGCCGCGAAGAATGAGTTATATATCATCTGGGAAGTGAAGTGCACGTACGAACCGGATGTACATTAATCCAGAGGCAGCATGGCAAACATCCAAATATATAGCCAGGAGGGAGGACATTATTTTGATTCATGCCTGAAGCATATATCTTCAATACATGAAAACTAGCAAGATGGCCCGCGCAATTTGCGCGGCTAGAAATGTTCCATTATCTTATGAGCATGGTTAAACTAAAAAATGAGAACTAAAGAAAGTAAGTTGTAAGAAATTAATGTGTACAGTTTAATTAAGAAAATTCAGTCTAATCTTGATTTTGTTTTTGTATGTATCAAAGAGGTTTCCAACATATATTAATCTGTATAGTAAAAGTTGACTACATAATGCCAGGTTCATCAAAAGGCTTCTATATAGAGCCACTTGTTGCAGTTGTAAATCATAATTTTCCTTATGAGTTCAATCAATGTACTTCCATACAATTTTCATATGCCCGCTTCAATTAGTTCTTCACAAACACTTGAACTGTGCCCTTGTCCAGAGTTTGCACTTTGCATAGGCCCATATCTATACAATTTCACCATGTCGTTTGTTAGATGCGAAAGATTTTGTTTTGGACGAAAAAAAGAAATATTAGCATACAGCCGCTGTGGCAAGCCAAGAACTGAAGAATTTACTCAGTAGTCAGATATTTATTTTCTTACTCAATGCTCAGCAAGAAGTGCATCTCGATTCTGATGGGTGTTGTCAGACCCCATTTCTGGAATCTACTGTGCAACCTGTATCAGTCCCTGGATCAGTAGCTGATACGCACAAGAACACAGATATGATAATCAAAAGCATACTTCGAATAGATAAATAAGTAAGATACCTGATATAAGACCCTTAGTGGTGGTACGACAAGGATTCAAAACTATCCAAGCCCATCCGACTCACTAGAGGTGAAGCAGACAGCGGAAACCATGGCCCAACGCCACAAGCAGACTTGAGAAGCAGAACCGAAAACCCAATCGTCGTCGTTCTCTACGAAGTCTTCACCTACTAAACCAACGATTGCAAACACGTGAGTACATAAGGTACTCAGCAAGCCCTACACTACACCAGGGTATATATACATGCATATTTGGTCTTAGCAAGGAATAGGCTGTATGGTTCATTTTGCAGCAAGCAGATTTTATGCAAGGTTCACTAAAGCAAGTGAAGGAATTCTTAGATAAAACAGAGAAGTAACTGTCAATATTTTAGTTGGTTGGCCCTGGGGGAGTATGAAGCATTCCCGCCAGTTCCCAAGTTTTAGTTGGGCTTTCTGACCTCAATGGTCATACCGACCCGGCACACTTGCCATCACTTCCAAATCACGAGCAGACTACTGCTCACTCACACTTCAAGGAGTGAGAGGTGGCTAATCATATCGAACTTAACATAGATGCGTCATATGCCGTGACAACGTCCATCCGGATGAATTTTACACTCTGCAGAGGTTGTACATCTTTTCCCACGGGTTACGCACCCTTAGCTAGAGGATACGTAACGCCTAATCCATCTTCTCCGAGTAGTCTCACAGGTCCACCACGAAATCACACCCAGGGGCTTGTGACATGAAAGGTCACTGTGACTTGAAAGGTCACTGGCACAATACTCAAGGTACATCATGCTCCTGTAACAAATAACAGGATCCTGTAACGAATAGCAGGACATGCGATATTCCCGTAACTGATAGCGGGATTCCCGTAACTAATAACGGGTTCCGCAAGCCGGGCCACGGGTACGTTTCCCGCGTCTTTTCCTGAGCTTTCGTTGCCTCTACTGGCCTCCAGATGGAACTTGCGAGAGCACCAAGAAGGTAGGGTAGGTCCTTCCCATACAGGTTCCGTGGTTGTACGAGAATCATCTTGTTAAAGGTTGATTGAACCGGTCCTTATATGGCCGGGCAAGCACCATGTCCCACACTAGGGGCCTATCACAACATCACAATTCACTAATGGCCTTGCCCGCAGTCCAACCCATCCCATCACCGTCTCCATCCACATCACCTAACACAGTTGTGCTACTCCCAACCCCAATTATCACACACACCACCAAACTCATTTCACACATTTGTAAAAGCATATATATAAGTACGGTGTGGCAATGTAGAAACATTGCGAGGGGTCCTAAGCAATCTAGTAACAAGGTGAACGTGCCATCATAGAAATGATGGAACTATCCTAAGGTTATCAAGGTGACAGGTAAACAATGGTAAACAAGGGTTTAGATATCAATGCCTAAGTAACAGACATCAATATCAAATAGCAAGTAGGACCATAACTACACAATCAGTAAAATAACAAGTAATGCATAGTACGAGAACAGGCCATATAGGTGCATTGCGAAACAGTAGGTTCAATCATGATCAAGGAGAAATAGAGCTTGCCTGAAAACGATATCCTAATCTTCCGATTCTTGGTCCTCAGATCTTCTATCGAAGTTGATGTCTTCGAGTCCTCCTCTTAAGCTTGTATCTTCTGACTCGTCATCGGGCTTGGATTCTTCAACTCATCCTCGAAGCTTGGATCTTCTAGATCTTCCTTGAATTCTTCTGGCTCTTCCTCGAATCTCGCGTAAGCTAGCGCATAGAAACAATACGTATAAACAACTACCGCAAAAGAAATAAAGGTCAAAAGGAACCAATAAGATCCGACTGAACTCCAAATAATAACTGATAGAACACCGAAGAAAGGTAAGATACAAATCATGTATGATGCAATAGGTTTTACTTTAGAAGGGTTATCATTATCTTAGGAACATTATTTGGGACAATGCATCGAGCTCTAGGGCTTTTGTTGTCAATGAGGGATGGTAAACAGATGAGAAGTGCATGAGTGTATGTGAAGGTGGAGACAGGTGTGTGCACATGTTTATCATACATTTGTGGCACTAAGTCTTTATATAGGTCGTAGCCTGTATAAAGGTTCATGCGACACATGTACGAGGTGCAAGGTGTGTTACTTAATTACTTACTTATAGATTATGATATTACCTAATGGTGATTAGCTATCGTATTATCTACTAAGTTAATTACTAAGACTAAGCTACTAGTTATTTGTCATGAGCGGAGTGCACGACTGTGGTACGTGTACGTGATTATGCATGGTATGATGCACGGTTGCAAATAAAATACAATTAATTAACCGATAAAGGACGAACTAGCAATTAAGATAGCAACGAACAATAACTCCAATAAAACTCAATGAAAGATAATTTATACCGAGATTAGTAAATCAAAAGACTAGGTATAGGTCGGTGGCAACATTGGATTAAGATTGATTGAGCGATGGTTGAGCTAGGTGAGTGTTGCGGCTAGGTGAGAACAACGGGGTTGTATACTTTGGTATGGAATGATACAATAAGATAGGTTAAGCTCACTATCAACGTTTAAAAAGAGGAGCGAACATATGTGTCATGCGGGATCAACGACGTATGATGAAGTTTGGTGTGAGAGGGATTTAGGGTATTGATGGCATATAGATATGATCTAGAGCTTCAAGATTTGTACCAAAAGGTACTACGCGTTTTTATGAACGCGTGAGCGCAAGAATCGCTCGAAACGGAGTTACGGATGAAAAGATATAGGCATTTAAAGATTCTAGGGGCTTATGTATAATTACAGCAAAGTTCTAGGGACCTATCTGTAATTATGGAAAGTTTAGGGGGCTTGGTGTAAAAAGACAGGGACTAAAAGATAATTAGTATAGGGTCTTTTCTGTAAAAAGACTGGACCTGAACAGAATTACGGAGAAGGTTAGGGGCTTATATGTAAAAGTACAAGTCCCTGGATTTATTGGAATTATTTTTCTAAAGGAAACTATTTATGACGTCATGCTGACTTAATAAATAAGAAAGGGTTTAAGAAAAGGAAAGGATATTTAAATGAATTGCTGACTGTGTAAAGAGGAGGCTGAAGTGGCACACACGTGGCGCAGACGTGGCTGATGACTGGACGCTGACTGGGATTAAGTGGTGCCACGTGGCGGGCGACGATAGGCTGGCGAAGGGGTACATTGAGATCTAATCTTGGCCGTTGATCTGGGAATTGACGGCGAGGGAGGTTGGAGGCGGCGAGCGGCCGGCGCTGAGGGCGACGGCGGCGCCATGGCCGGGGCCCGCCGGAGAGGCCGTTCCGGCGCTCCGGTGGCCTAATCTCGACGGGAAAAGGTTCGGAAGAGAGAGGAGGTGAAGGGGAGTGCACCTGGGGGTTCAAGAGCGTCGCGCGAAAGGGCGGGGACGCGCGCGATGTTGTGGCGTGGAACGCGTCGGCGGCGCACGGTGAGGGAGCGCTCCGGCTGGCCTCGCGCGAAGAGAAGGGGCGCGGACGACGCAGGGAGACTCGGCGACGCCGATGCACGAAGAAGAAAGGTGAGAGGAAGCTTGGAGACTGCGAATCGACGCGGCTAGGGTTTGGGAGAAAAATGGGGAAAAATCTGGAATTGAGACTGCTCGCCGCGCGAGAAGGGAAGAGGAGAGGATGGCGAGGGTGAGGAGGCGAGCGCGGACCCGTTTTATAGCCGAGAGGAAGGAAAGGATAAGGGCGACGGGGAGCTTCGAGGTTTATCAGTGGTCATCGCCATTTAAGGCGGCGGTGAAGAAAGTACAGCAGGGTATGGGCTTCACGTTGGGGCTGCGCGTGGGTGACGAGCGCGCGGTATGGCTACAGAGGCGAGGAAAGCGACTGGTGAGGGAGAGAGAGAAGTCGGCGGCGATGGCGCGCGAGAGGTCGAGAGAGAGCGGCTGAGCTGGAGGAGGGAGAAGGATGCGGCGGTGTGAACGCGGGAGAGGTTTGCGGCGGCTTGTCGTGGCGCGGTTGGCAGCTAGTGGTCCAGCGCGGCGTCGAGCTGGAGCGGAGCGGAGGCACGTCGGCGGCGGCGTCGGATGAGCTCGGGTGAGCTGGAGGTAGAAGAAAGGAGAGATGGGCCAGGCTGGGCCAAGCTGGGCCGGGACGGGCTGGAGCGGGAGATGCTGGGCCTGAACGGAGGGAGAGAGAAGCTGGGCCGGGGAAGAAGAAAAAGGGAGAGGGCGGCCCGAAAGAAGAGAAGGGTTTTTCTTTTACTGGAAATTTTGGATCTAAACAAATTTGAATGGAATTCAAATTTGCCAAAGGGGATTAAGACAAAAAGCACTCGAAATAAAACAAGAAATTCCCAAAATGCATATGATGGGATTTTTGTGCAGTTTTAAATTCAAATCTTTGAAATTTGAATTGGGATTTAACCTACTTTAATTATGTTTGTTTTAAATTCAAGAAAGCTTCAAAATTTTAGTGTATTTTAAATGGAACAAGCACTTGAGCACATGTATTTATATTTCAAAAATATCCCACTTAAACCAGGTTTGAATTATTTTAGTGAATTTTATTTTAAAAATTCATGGCAAGGTAAGAGTTAGAAAAAAAATTTAAATTTTGAGTGATTTTTATTCCTTTTCATTTTTGATTTGAAATTTGGGGTGTTACAGATCTACCCCACTTAAAAGGAATCTCGTCCTCGAGATTCGAACGATCTTCTGGGTGGTGCAGCACTTGTCTTGCGTCTTCTTGCTTGACGGTGGTAACATCCAAATTTTTGTCAGAGGCTTCTTGATGCTACGAGCTTTGATAGAGGATTCTTTCTATCTTGTGATCTTTGGCGATACCTATGTAGCAGAGGTCCTTTCTTCAAGGTGCAAGAGGGGTCCTACCCCACTTAAAAAGGATTTTAACTTGGGGTACCGAAGATAACTTTCGACTCTTATTCAGTTTATCTTATCCAAAGGATTAAGGCGTTTCTCATTGTTCCATGGGTGGCTTTTCCAAATGCCTTTTCCAACTTATCCTCAAAGGTGGGTTTGCTAAGAACTTTTACCAGATTCGGAAGGTAAGTACCTCGCTATCGGTGTAGCTCGAAGTCTGACCTTAACCAAGACTGATAAACCATATAACTTATTTCCATATCAACTTTTGATACAACACTTTATTCTTAGCACAAGGCAAAGAGTATAACAGGTTGCTCATACTACGAGACCTTTACATAGGGTTTGTAACCTTTGATATCCAAATTCGAGACGTGGTAGATCTGAGCTTAGAAGAGGATGATCATTCATTGTCTCGATCGACATTTCCAGGGCAATCTGCTGCAAAATGCCCATGATTTCGGCACAAGTAGCACTTCTGATTTGCTCGCGGTACCTTCTTTCCTTGTGGCTTGCCTTGGCTGCTCTGCCTGTGCTTAGTGGATCTTTTCGGACCACGAGATTTGATGAACAGCTTATTTCTTGTCTTCTTCCGAGATTCCAGCGTCGGAGAAGATTTCCATTCTTGTACCTCAAATTTCCCTTTTGGTTCACACAATTGGATCTCATTGCTTTTGTCATTTTCCTGATCTATCAGTGCTCCTTCAAGTAAGATGGTCCGGTTCATCAGCGTGTTGAAGTCTGGGTAGATTTGAGTGACCAGCTGTATTTTCAAATTATGATTAAGACCTTTCCTGAAACGATCCTGCTTCTTCTTATCAGTGTTGACTTCATCTGGTGCATACCGAGCTAATTTCATAAACTTTCTTATGTACTCGTTCACTGTCATTGATTCCTGCCTGAGGTCACGGAATTCATCTGCTTTCATATCCATAATTCCTGAAGGGATATGGTATTCACGAAAAGCTTGTTGAAATTCATCCCATGTAATACCATCTTGCTCTGCAACTGTTTCTTTGAAATTATCCCACCATTCTCCAGCAGCTCCAACTAGCTGGTGTGCAGATAACATGACTTTCTCTTGGTCATTAGCTGCGACTACATCAAGTTTCTTGGTGACATTCTTGATCCAGTCATCGGCAGCTAAAGGGTCATCAGCAGTGCCATCATAGACTGGTGGCCTGAGTTTCATAAATTCTGTTATCTTGGAGTTGATTCCATGGTTGCTCATTTGTTCCCGAGAAATTACTTCCAAGAGTTGAGTCTGTTTGGCCATCACTTCTGTGAGGTTGACCAGTGGCGGTGATGGTCCTTGAGGCATCTCGCTAGAACCATGGTTATTGTTACTATTGATCTCTCGATTGTCTTCTTCCTCATTGTGGTGAGAAAGCTCATATTCCTCGCTATGGGTTGCGGAGGGTCTTCTGTTGCTTGCTTGGTGCTGTTGCCGAGTGGTTGGCTTCTTTCTCTTGTTAGTTTCACCTTTTGCAGTTCGTCCAGCGGTGCCATGATCTTCAAGAGCTTTTACCTGGCGCTTCTGGCGGGTCTGAATCTTGGCAGATTTCTTTGGCGGCATCCTGGTTACACCAGAAAAGATTTAGGCTAGGTTTGGGAAAGGGTTTATGTTCTTAAGCTGTTGTCAAGCTGCTATTCTACTTATTAAACTGTTATTATTGTTATTATGTTATTTAACTTAATTAAGAGCACACACATAGAAGAAGAGCCAAAGTCAACAAAATCATCGAATCACACAAACAACGTGATTTATTTGTTGAGGTCTCATATGTGAGCGTACTGAAGACGAAGCTTTAAGGCTTACGGGTATGTCGACTATCGATCTTTGATCGTCTTCAGAACTCGACTAATAGTCCGTTGACCAAAAGAATCGAGAGGGTCATACGACTCAGTCGGGTAAAGGAAAACCATTGCTCACGTTACTGCATTTGGAGGTGCTTCGTTGACTTGATGCTTAAGGTTATCCAGGCACATGTAACCATCTAGGGTTGAGATCTCAAATTTACATTCTTGCTTCTGGAGGATTTCCACTTTGGTCCTTTTGTTTCTCATCTGGATCTTGTAACTTTTATCGTTTTCTTGATCCATCCGTACTCCTTCCAAATTGTCCAACCTTTCAAGTACACTTGCGATGATAGAAGGTGACATCAGTGATGTGTCATCCTTGTTATTCCAAACTTCTTGCTTTTGATGCTTTCCCTTTACTGCAAATTGATTCTTTGTAGATGATGCAGAGGCTTGAGATACTTCATTCTTAATATTGGTCTCTACAGCTCTTGCTTCATTGATGGGTTCATAGAAGGGGCAATCAACGACTTATGTCCGGAGTTGTGATACCGGGAGCAAGTCTTTTTGGTGTCCCTAGCAGCATTGACATGTCCTTTCTGTATAGGATCGATATTCGGTTTGCAGTAAACTTGGTATGATCTCTTCTCCACTTCTATAGTCACGTAGTCCTGGTTGCCCCTCAGGTTGAAATTTCCTGTGCCGACATGTTGAGTTGAGAAGAGACTTCTGCGGTTGGTCGGGAGAAGAACAAGAGATTTTGAAAAGATGGGGAAGAGGTACTATGGAAGATTTTGTAACTAGTTTTGGAAATAGTCGTTTTCGAACGCGACAAATCCTAGGTTTTCGTTCTACGGTCAAGTAATGCCCTGATACCACTCTGTCAGACCCCATTTCTGGAATCTACTGTGCAACCTGTATCAGTCCCTGGATCAGTAGCTGATACGCACAAGAACACAGATATGATAATCAAAAGCATACTTCGAATAGATAAATAAGTAAGATACCTGATATAAGACCCTTAGTGGTGGTACGACAAGGATTCAAAACTATCCAAGCCCATCCGACTCACTAGAGGTGAAGCAGACAGCGGAAACCATGGCCCAACGCCACAAGCAGACTTGAGAAGCAGAACCGAAAACCCAATCGTCGTCGTTCTCTACGAAGTCTTCACCTACTAAACCAACGATTGCAAACACGTGAGTACATAAGGTACTCAGCAAGCCCTACACTACACAAGGGTATATATACATGCATATTTGGTCTTAGCAAGGAATAGGCTGTATGGTTCATTTTGCAGCAAGCAGATTTTATGCAAGGTTCACTAAAGCAAGTGAAGGAATTCTTAGATAAAACAGAGAAGTAACTGTCAATATTTTAGTTGGTTGGCCCTGGGGGAGTATGAAGCATTCCCGCCAGTTCCCAAGTTTTAGTTGGGCCTTCTGACCTCAATGGTCATACCGACCCGGCACACTTGCCATCACTTCCAAATCACGAGCAGACTACTGCTCACTCACACTTCAAGGAGTGAGAGGTGGCTAATCATATCGAACTTAACATAGATGCGTCATATGCCGTGACAACGTCCATCCGGATGAATTTTACACTCTGCAGAGGTTGTACATCTTTTCCCACGGGCTACGCACCCTTAGCTAGAGGATACGTAACGCCTAATCCATCTTCTCCGAGTAGTCTCACAAGTCCACCACGAAATCACACCCAGGGGCTTGTGACATGAAAGGTCACTGTGACTTGAAAGGTCACTGGCACAATACTCAAGGTACATCATGCTCCTGTAACAAATAACAGGATCCTGTAACGAATAGCAGGACATGCGATATTCCCGTAACTGATAGCGGGATTCCCGTAACTAATAACGGGTTCCGCAAGCCGGGCCACGGGTACGTTTCCCGCGTCTTTTCCTGAGCTTTCGTTGCCTCTACTGGCCTCCAGATGGAACTTGCGAGAGCACCAAGAAGGTAGGGTAGGTCCTTCCCATACAGGTTCCGTGGTTGTACGAGAATCATCTTGTTAAAGGTTGATTGAACCGGTCCTTATATGGCCGGGCAAGCACCATGTCCCACACTAGGGGCCTATCACAACATCACAATTCACTAATGGCCTTGCCCGCAGTCCAACCCATCCCATCACCGTCTCCATCAACATCACCTAACACAGTTGTGCTACTCCCAACCCCAATTATCACACACACCACCAAACTCATTTCACACATTTGTAAAAGCATATATATAAGTACGGTGTGGCAATGTAGAAACATTGCGAGGGGTCCTAAGCAATCTAGTAACAAGGTGAACGTGCCATCATAGAAATGATGGAACTATCCTAAGGTTATCAAGGTGACAGGTAAACAATGGTAAACAAGGGTTTAGATATCAATGCCTAAGTAACAGACATCAATATCAAATAGCAAGTAGGACCATAACTACACAATCAGTAAAATAACAAGTAATGCATAGTACGAGAACAGGCCATATAGGTGCATTGCGAAACAGTAGGTTCAATCATGATCAAGGAGAAATAGAGCTTGCCTGAAAACGATATCCTAATCTTCCGATTCTTGGTCCTCAGATCTTCTATCGAAGTTGATGTCTTCGAGTCCTCCTCTTAAGCTTGTATCTTCTGACTCGTCATCGGGCTTGGATTCTTCAACTCATCCTCGAAGCTTGGATCTTCTAGATCTTCCTTGAATTCTTCTGGCTCTTCCTCGAATCTCGCGTAAGCTAGCGCATAGAAACAATACGTATAAACAACTACCGCAAAAGAAATAAAGGTCAAAAGGAACCAATAAGATCCGACTGAACTCCAAATAATAACTGATAGAACACCGAAGAAAGGTAAGATACAAATCATGTATGATGCAATAGGTTTTACTTTAGAAGGGTTATCATTATCTTAGGAACATTATTTGGGACAATGCATCGAGCTCTAGGGCTTTTGTTGTCAATGAGGGATGGTAAACAGATGAGAAGTGCATGAGTGTATGTGAAGGTGGAGACAGGTGTGTGCACATGTTTATCATACATTTGTGGCACTAAGTCTTTATATAGGTCGTAGCCTGTATAAAGGTTCATGCGACACATGTACGAGGTGCAAGGTGTGTTACTTAATTACTTACTTATAGATTATGATATTACCTAATGGTGATTAGCTATTGTATTATCTACTAAGTTAATTACTAAGACTAAGCTACTAGTTATTTGTCATGAGCGGAGTGCACGACTGTGGTACGTGTACGTGATTATGCATGGTATGATGCACGGTTGCAAATAAAATACAATTAATTAACCGATAAAGGACGAACTAGCAATTAAGATAGCAACGAACAATAACTCCAATAAAACTCAATGAAAGATAATTTATACCGAGATTAGTAAACCAAAAGACTAGGTATAGGTCGGTGGCAACATTGGATTAAGATTGATTGAGCGATGGTTGAGCTAGGTGAGTGTTGCGGCTAGGTGAGAACAACGGGGTTGTATACTTTGGTATGGAATGATACAATAAGATAGGTTAAGCTCACTATCAACGTTTAAAAAGAGGAGCGAACATATGTGTCATGCGGGATCAACGACGTATGATGAAGTTTGGTGTGAGAGGGATTTAGGGTATTGATGGCATATAGATATGATCTAGAGCTTCAAGATTTGTACCAAAAGGTACTACGCGTTTTTATGAACGCGTGAGCGCAAGAATCGCTCGAAACGGAGTTACGGATGAAAAGATATAGGCATTTAAAGATTCTAGGGGCTTATGTATAATTACAGCAAAGTTCTAGGGACCTATCTGTAATTATGGAAAGTTTAGGGGGCTTGGTGTAAAAAGACAGGGACTAAAAGATAATTAGTATAGGGTCTTTTCTGTAAAAAGACTGGACCTGAACAGAATTACGGAGAAGGTTAGGGGCTTATATGTAAAAGTACAAGTCCCTGGATTTATTGGAATTATTTTTCTAAAGGAAACTATTTATGACGTCATGCTGACTTAATAAATAAGAAAGGGTTTAAGAAAAGGAAAGGATATTTAAATGAATTGCTGACTGTGTAAAGAGGAGGCTGAAGTGGCACACACGTGGCGCAGACGTGGCTGATGACTGGACGCTGACTGGGATTAAGTGGTGCCACGTGGCGGGCGACGATAGGCTGGCGAAGGGGTACATTGAGATCTAATCTTGGCCGTTGATCTGGGAATTGACGGCGAGGGAGGTTGGAGGCGGCGAGCGGCGGCCGGCGCTGAGGGCGACGGCGGCGCCATGGCCGGGGCCCGCCGGAGAGGCCGTTCCGGCGCTCCGGTGGCCTAATCTCGACGGGAAAAGGTTCGGAAGAGAGAGGAGGTGAAGGGGAGTGCACCTGGGGGTTCAAGAGCGTCGCGCGAAAGGGCGGGGACGCGCGCGATGTTGTGGCGCGGAACGCGTCGGCGGCGCACGGTGAGGGAGCGCTCCGGCTGGCCTCGCGCGAAGAGAAGGGGCGCGGACGACGCAGGGAGACTCGGCGACGCCGATGCACGAAGAAGAAAGGTGAGAGGAAGCTTGGAGACTGCGAATCGACGCGGCTAGGGTTTGGGAGAAAAATGGGGAAAAATCTGGAATTGAGACTGCTCGCCGCGCGAGAAGGGAAGAGGAGAGGATGGCGAGGGTGAGGAGGCGAGCGCGGACCCGTTTTATAGCCGAGAGGAAGGAAAGGATAAGGGCGACGGGGAGCTTCGAGGTTTATCAGTGGTCATCGCCATTTAAGGCGGCGGTGAAGAAAGTACAGCAGGGTATGGGCTTCACGTTGGGGCTGCGCGTGGGTGACGAGCGCGCGGTATGGCTACAGAGGCGAGGAAAGCGACTGGTGAGGGAGAGAGAGAAGTCGGCGGCGATGGCGCGCGAGAGGTCGAGAGAGAGCGGCTGAGCTGGAGGAGGGAGAAGGATGCGGCGGTGTGAACGCGGGAGAGGTTTGCGGCGGCTTGTCGTGGCGCGGTTGGCAGCTAGTGGTCCAGCGCGGCGTCGAGCTGGAGCGGAGCGGAGGCACGTCGGCGGCGGCGTCGGATGAGCTCGGGTGAGCTGGAGGTAGAAGAAAGGAGAGATGGGCCAGGCTGGGCCAAGCTGGGCCGGGACGGGCTGGAGCGGGAGATGCTGGGCCTGAACGGAGGGAGAGAGAAGCTGGGCCGGGGAAGAAGAAAAAGGGAGAGGGCGGCCCGAAAGAAGAGAAGGGTTTTTCTTTTACTGGAAATTTTGGATCTAAACAAATTTGAATGGAATTCAAATTTGCCAAAGGGGATTAAGACAAAAAGCACTCGAAATAAAACAAGAAATTCCCAAAATGCATATGATGGGATTTTTGTGCAGTTTTAAATTCAAATCTTTGAAATTTGAATTGGGATTTAACCTACTTTAATTATGTTTGTTTTAAATTCAAGAAAGCTTCAAAATTTTAGTGTATTTTAAATGGAACAAGCACTTGAGCACATGTATTTATATTTCAAAAATATCCCACTTAAACCAGGTTTGAATTATTTTAGTGAATTTTATTTTAAAAATTCATGGCAAGGTAAGAGTTAGAAAAAAAATTTAAATTTTGAGTGATTTTTATTCCTTTTCATTTTTGATTTGAAATTTGGGGTGTTACAGGTGTTGTCACCGCATTTTCTCTCAGTTCAAGGTTTACATTTGGCTGCAGAACTGTCACTGGTCTAGTGCGACTACAGCTTACCTAAAGTTTAGGACTTGTTTATAATGGCTACCCTAAGCTGGTTCAGTGATTTCTCATGTAACATCGTTGCATGGTACATGAAGGGAATTAAGACTTTTTAAAAGCATGTACGTGTGTGCCGCACGTGTCTCCCAGCAGTATAAGCAAATCATTCGAAATACAGATAGGCAGTCGCTTGATTTTGATTTTGATCATATCATTTACAACACCAAAGCATAATCCGGCTGTTTTCTTTTGCTGGCCTCCTCCATGGCCCTCAATAGATTATGTGGCTAAGCTCTAGCATGCGCGGACCCCATGGTTGCTTCTCCAAGCTCTAGCTCACTATCATGCCCAGGGCGGATCAGTCTTGCTCTACGCAAGAGCCAACTGATTGGCTGATCACCATGCGGCATGTGCTCTGTTCATCCTTGTTTCCCTGATCCTCACATGAGGCTCCGCTCCTAAGCAAGCCCGTCACCTTTTCTAAGCCAGCCTAAGAAGGAACGGTAACCACTAAACAGTTACAACAAAGTTGAATCGCTTGGTACACTGTGGTGGAACACGGTATAGGGGCTCTGGGAATAGCCTAGTAAACTACTTCTGAAATCCTCTTTGTAGGAAAGACCCCAGCACGATGTAGTTGTCAGTCCTTATCAGTCGTCACCAAGGGATGTTCTGGAGCAGCCTTTTCTCGGTCCTCACCTCGTCGCAGTAGAAGAGCTCGTCGCCTTGGCTGGCATCGTGGTTGAGGTGAATGTGCGCATACGCCGGCTGTACATCACCAACGTCAGTCCTGATGATTTTGTTCTTCAACAGGTTCCCGTAGCTCTCGGTGGCGTAGCTCGTCAGCAGGAACCACGGCGACGGCAGCCATGTCGTTTCGGGAAACTTGAGGCATACTGACGTTGTGCCAAGACTAAGATATCCATAGTCTGTAGACCGAAGTAGTTCTTGGATTTTGAAGGACGTCGTGAATATACCTGCAGTGCAGGATCAATATTCAATTGACGGACTGTATCGAAACATCTCGTATGACCTGCCGGCAGTGCTCACGCAGCACGACCTCCAGGACACCCTCTGGTCGTGGTTTCATCGATCGGCGAGAACTCTTGTGATTGTGATTGTCGTCGTCGCTCGAAGGTGAAGGTTGTGCCGTCCTGGCGACCATGACGATGCACCGCACGCAGCTTGAATGCGGACGACGTCTGCACTCGAACTGTCGAAATCACGATGGAAGTAGCACTCTCCATGAAGCGTCCTGCAATCGCGATGGATCTCGCCGGCAAGATGAAGATTTCCATCTTTTACTCCCTCAAAATTAATCCCGATGCTCTGCCTCCTCTATCAAACCTTTATATAATAGAAATATATCCGAATCAACCTATAAATTAAGAGTCCAAACGTTCTTCTGCTACGAAAGTCCTTTATCTTCGGTTAAAAGACATTGGGACTCTCAGAAAATCACCACCGTTATATTATGGACCCACATATTATTGATGGTCAAGATATTTCTTTTTTTTAATCAATTAATTGGATTACTCAGCCGTGGACTGTGAGGAGATTCAGTCTTTTTTTTTATCGCAGGAGATTTAGTCTTGGACACAGATGGGACTGCGTAGCTTAGAGTTGGATTGTAATACAATTGGTAAGTTTTCTTTTAATCTTGACCGCTAAATGTTCATAAAATTCAACGGTTCACATATTGTGTTTTCTCTAATTAACGTAGTAATTTTGTTAAATCTCAACCGTTCAATGTTCATAAAATCCAACGGTTCACATCTTTGTTTTTATCTGATTAACGTGGTAATTTCTTGGCCTTGAGAGCGAACGTGGTGGCTTCTTTTTCTCTTCAAATACTAAGATAATAGATTATTATGAGGCAGCGGTATATATATTAGCTTCCAAATAACATGGGGATAAATTTGCAGCAGGCAAGAGAACATTCGGACTCTAAGTTTTCTGAAATGAAATCATCTGGCACAGTTGAAGTTGAAACCCGCAGTTGCAAAGAACATTAGGCGCTGAGCCTGACGGCCCTGAAGACCGTTACCAGAGCGCAGCCAACGTCCTCGCCGCTGCCTTCTTCACATGCTTTGGCATAATAGTGCTCCATCGGGGACCAGAGCGGTAGCATGCGGCGAAGCCCTAGCGAGGCCCGGGACCAAGAAAGAACGCAGCAAAGGAGGCGTTGCCCAGCTCAGGGTGGTGGACGCTATTTCAAACATCGACCTTCCCCGCGTCCTGCAGTCGATCGACCCTGCCCAGCATGACTTCCTATGTCAGACATGCCGGGTAGTGACTATTCGATCTAACATTCCCCACCAGTCACATTTTGCTATTTATTCAAACTTGACGCTTAGCTCCCGGGTCCTCCTAATCCCATATTGAGTACTTTCTCTCATCAACGAATAGAAGCGAATGCTTGATGTGGCGGTTTGAGTTCCAATTTCTGCCACATTCCTTCATTCAAGAATTTGGCACTGTTTAGATCTCTCAAAAAGAAAATTTGAGGTATATGCATACATACACGGGGCCAGGTTATGTATGACATTCTCTCAATTGTTTCACTTGTTTTTTTTTTGAAAATATATTTTCATCAATACAGCAATAGGTTGTAGCTATATGAAACGCTGAAGAATTTTCTTTTAAGCACACATGGTATCTGTTTTGGATGGTACCAAATACGTTCCCCACCCATCCATGCGGATTGACATTAATTTATCCCCTCCATCCAAGAGCAAGGCTTTGAAATGTACTGGAATCAGAAGTATAATTCGGTGAATCAGTAAATGGGCGGGCCATTATGTTCGGCAAAAAGAATGAAAAGAATCAAACACAAATTTTATTCAAGCGACAAGGAATGATAACACTCAAACTTTATTCAATGATAACACCCTAGGCACTTTTCCTTCCCGTCGAGCTTCAAGTTGGAATCATCAAATCACGGATATCCATCATGAGTCTCAAACTTAAATTTCCAGTGACTCCCGTTCCTACTAGACGTGAGAACGCTTATGCCCAAGTGAGGCATGCACACAAGACTTATGTGGACGCATATGGTGAACCGTGGAAGAAATGAGACATCTTATGCGTGGATATAGTGTGATTCATCATTCGTAGAGCCTGCGTTGGAAATAATATATAGACAGACCTGCGTTGATTGTTGGAATGACACATTGATGTGTGTGCCACGGCTTCGCCAAGTTCGACGCTGATTTGGAAAAAATATATAGACAGACGGTTTGGCAGTGGCCACATGCATGCCATAGATGCCGTAGCAATGGGCCGGTGGACAGTCCATGAGCACGATGGTATTAAGACAGATTACATGCTTACCTATACCGACTGCGTCGGTATCTTAAAGTTTCGAGTGCTGAAAGCAGTAAACTCTGGGTAATTCAGGCAGCGCTAATTTCTTCAGAGAGCACTAAGTTCTTCTTCTTTATTTTCGAGGGTAACATGAGAAGGGCAAGCCCCTAAAGAATACAGTAAATAATTAACTTCATAGGAATAGGTTTTGTGTGCAAAACAACGGGGCAAGACTTCTATCATTATGTGGACGCATGGTCTCGATCGTGTCACGGAGCTGAACAAGCGAAGCAGCACAGCGTCGTGGGAACGGAACGCATGGTCCAGGATCCCCAGGGCGCACGTAGCCTCGAACATGGCCAGGAGCAGGTGCCGGCATCGAGAACGGGAGGCCTCATCGGCGGCCGGCTGTGCCGAACGTACGTACGACCGGCGGGGCGCCTTGTCCTAGCCGGTGCACAATATAATGTCACTCCGGATCTGCTCATGATCATTGTACGTGGTGGACTGACACGACACGAACGTCTTGTGTTGTCGGAATCAACGTTGTGGATGATCGTCGAGGCATATGAGAAGCACCACCGTGTGTACGTACACCAGGTACTCGGCGGAGGCAGTGGTGTCACGTACGTACGGCCGCGCCGAGCTTTGCGATGCTGCAGCATGCATGTATCTGTATGCAGCATAGGGCGGGCATATAGGGCGGGCATATACGGCAGACAAGAACATGGCGCGCCTAAATCTCGATCGACACTCGACACGGCTGTCCGCTGCGTCACGCGCGCCATCTACATCTCTAGGCTGTTGTGCCGCGCGCGGGTCTTCCCGGCCGTCAGTCGCTTCTAGTACCGACGCTCAAAACGAGTTAACTCTGTTCCATGCATGATGATGTGATGAGTCAGGTCAATATAAAATGATGCATCTTTGATGCAGACTTTTCTAAATAAAACAAATTGAAATGGATTGATGCATGCAGGACTTCAATTATTTGTCAATCCATGCTACGAAAACCAACGTTGGTTCGGTAGAGCAGTAGGCGTAGACGAAAGATCAATCACATGTGACACCGGTACAAATAGACAAGGACTCCTTGAAGGTGGTGAGGCACTGAGCCGCTAAGGAGCACTGTGCCGATGCCTTCTGTCAGTAGATGAGTGCCAAATTTATTCCAAACATTACAGCCACCAGAAGATTGCAGTCGGTCCTCTGACTGAAAAGGTGGAGCCTTATTTTGGATTCCCGATGCCTCCCGTTCCAATCTTACTTGTCAGGGCATTCCTTTATAAAGAACCCCGCTCTTTGTTACTATATAACATCATCAACAGTGCTGAAGAAAAGATGTGTGAATGAGTTTTTCCCGGTTGCAGCTAAAGGCAAGAGCAAACTTCGGATGAGTGTAGTGGTATTTTACATGACTGTTACTTGGAGTGGGAGGTGTAAGGAACAAAAACTTCTCACCGCCCGCTGGTGTAACGACCTTAAATCAACTATGGCCCTGACCTAGCAGCTCAAGCCTAGCCAGGAAACTCTTAGCATTGTTGCTAGCCGAGAGCTGTAAGATGAGGGAACAGCTCTTCATGTAAACTGAATAAAATACGAAAACCAGCAGGATTCTTGATGCCGCACGGACTGAATCGCAAGATGGAGATGACGGATCATGTAAGCACCGGGGTCGAACAGCTGCTGCAGCCGAGGTCGCCGAGGCATGTAGTTGTGATCCTTTCAACCTGCTGTCCTAATAAAATAAGTGATTGATATATACAGCAAACGGTGGGTAGGAAATGTCAAGAAACTACTTCAAATACTACAGGTTTCGCAAGTAGTAACAATTTGATTTTTCTGCCTCAGCCTACATCTCTTCCTTGTTGTACTTTCTTCTGACCTGGGTGCTGTGCACTGTAAAATAAACAAAATTTGAATCATACTCAAACAGCAAAAGATCCTAAATTGGAATTCTGGCCAAATCGAGCGCTCTCTTAAAAGAAAATGTAGTTTGCTCAAATGAAGTCAAGTAAATGTAGTGCTATTTTCATGGGAAATAATTTTATCATTGTAGGACGTCTATTCAAGCTTACCATATAAAATGCTACTTTTTTTATTTCTTCCAATTAAATTTACAGCAGATATCTTTTGAGCAATTCTGCTGGAAATAGAGTTGATGTTGAAGAAACAGCTGCATACCCTGCAAATAAAAAGTACTAGCCCATGAGAATGTCATCCCGTAGGCTAACCATCAGCTGCAAAGCCTGCAATCAAGAAAAATAATTTGTTCCAGTGCCATGTTTTTCCTCCTCCCTCCGTACTTTGAATACTGTCGTCCAGACAGCAAACCTCATTTTGAGCTCAAATTAACCATGCTATCGGAACGACAGTATATCCATACTAGGGGAAAATGACTGAGAGCATCCGTCCGACGAGGCGGGCTAGCAGTGCCGGGTAGCTGATGACACTGTCGTTCTGCAAGAACTGGACGTCCAAGAACAAGGAGGCGCGCGACCTGCACAATGCCCAGCTTGTCGTAACGGCCTCCCACGTAAGCTTCATATAAGCCCCACAGAACCAACAAGCAACCATGGGGTGTACAACACGACACCCAAGCCATTAGGCCGATTCTTCTTGCAGCTGAAACTCCTGGTGCATCCCATTCCTTAGGCAATCATATAGTATTGTGAAGATGTAAAAAGCCCCCAGCTTATGCATGCACATAATTTAGCCAGCCCACTGCGAGTTTTATGTCTCCCAGCTTGTCTACTATTCGTAGCAGAGGACAACTAGGATTTATTAATTATCTGTGTGGAAAGAGGCGTACTCTAAACTTTATAGCCCTTACGTTTTCTACTAACCAACCAGTCGTAGTACATGCATGCACCTACAATACTACCGCCTCTGATATTTTGTCTTTGGTAACCACAAAAAACTATTTTAACCATAAAAATCTAGTGAAAGGAAATTGGTCGGGTGGTTAGAAGTGTTCTTTCTTTAATTGTGATAAAATAAAGCACTTTCCGTTTTATTGTAGTCACGGTAGGGTCCTTTGCAGAATTGTGCTAGTAGTACTATTTATCTTTCACATATCCTTTGTTGGCTACAAAGTTTAGGCTGAAAGAGAGAACTTTGATTATGTTAGGAGGAAAATCCATGCGTTGGCCTATATGGCAATGCCGTAATAATGGAGCTCGAAATCCGATAAATCGAATACCTCCTGATTTACGACAAAGGAAATTTTACTTGTTTATATGCATGATGTTTTCAGGTAATATATTGTCTGCAATTCTAGACACTAAATGCAGTGTGATCGAGGAGACAAAAGAGAAGATTTGTGCGTTGCTTACAATTTAAGGTTGTGGATAGAGTTATCCATTAAGAACAGATGGAATTTGATAGATGTTGGAACTTCTTCAGTTTGTCACTAATGTAATAGGCTAGTAGATGGCTAGAAAACTTGTAATAAGATCCAACGTTTGCAGAAGCCACAAATCTTTTGCATCTATTATATATATATATTTGACAACAAAAATGAGCCACCACGTTCGCTCTAAAATACTATCAATTCTCATGTTAATCCGAAAAAATAAGAAGCGAAAATTACTCACCACTGCCATTATGAAAAATTAGTCACAAAACCCCCTAAAAATATTTATAAAATAGCTAAATTAGGAATAATAAAAAATAGCCAAAAATAGCCCTCGCACATATTTCTAAATTACTAACTATGCCATTATGAGTCAAAAAATAGCTAAATTCGAAATAATAAAAAATAACCAAAAATACTCTTCACACCTTTTTCAAATTATAAAAAAAATTAAATTTGGATTATAAAAAATAGCTAAAAATATTTCTAATTCTTATTTTTAACTTGCCTACCATACCATTATGAGTCCAAAATAGAATAATAAAAATATCTAATATACACTTAGTTTTGATTTCTAAATACACCGTGATATGTCTAGCTAGCATAGCATATTTTCTTATTTTTAGTATGACACATTTTATTCAAAAGATTTTTTTAGCACGATACATTCCTTTTTCCTACCATGATATATGTTAGTTGTTTAGCATGACGTTTGAACCAATCTTACTTCCAAAACTAAACCAAATACATTGTTAGATAAGACACTATCCATGAAAAAATAATGACTCATCTCACACTCGAATTGTGGGATTGTGTGAAATTCTCTAATCTATTTTCTACTATTTTATAAATATAAAGTATAAAATAAATACTAACAATAAACTATGTTAAACTTCTATAATAATATTAAAATATTTTAAATATTTAGTAAGCTAGCCATGCAAATGTGCAGGCAGGAATTATGAGTTAAAAAATAGATAAATTTGGAACAATAAAAAATAAAAAATACAGTTCACACCTATTTCTAAATTACTAGCCATGCCATTATAAGTCCAAAAAATAACTAAATTCATATTAATAAATAGCTAAAATAGGGTTTAGGGTTTAGGGATAATAAAAATATTCCAAGATACCTAAATTTTGGAATAATAAAAATATCTAAAACACACTTAGTTCCTATTTCTAATTACGCCTTTATAAAAAGACATCGTCATATGTCTAGCTGGTTGCACATTCTCTTATTTTTAGCATGACACATTTTCTTCATAAGATTTGTTTGTAGCACAATACGTTCTTCTCTATTTCGACCATGTATCTTTGTCGGCCAGTTCCTACAATAATGATTTTTACATGCTACTTATAAAAACTAAATATAGCATTTAGGTAATGATGACTCATCACCCAGTCAAATTGACAGACTAGCCTAACTATAGCATTTAGGTAATCATTTTTAGCTATGTTAGAAATATATTACTATAAATAATAATAATAAACTGTTTTTAAACTCCTACAATAATATAAAAATAATTTAAATAGTTTAATAAGCCTAGCCGCGTAAATGCGCGGGCAGCCATACTAGTTATAAAAAAAAAGAGTGCTTTTTTTATTGTGGTTCATCACACTGTCCCAAGCATCCGACTCGTACATCGTACAACTGAACAACAACTGTAAGCTATTAAATTCTAGCTCGGGAAATTATGTCAGTATTATAGTTGGTATCATGATGTTCGTCCTCCCAACTAGGGGTGTCGATGGATTGCTCAAACTGGCGACGAAACCAGTGGATGACAAAAGAACTGAGTTACTCTTCGCTCTATGGAGCAGCCGGTTTTGCCGCCAGTTTCTTCAAACCGGCGATGAACAGCCCTACTCCGGACTACATACTACGAGAAGTTCTGATTCCTAACACCTCCCACTCCTAAGTAAACCTCTTGGGCTCCGCCACTACACTCATCCACAGTCTTCTCGATCTGATAACAACCAACAAGAGGAAACGAGATATATATGTGAATACGTACGTGATATTTCGCCAATTCTGAGACAGCATGGCGAACTTTTAACGTATAAACCAGAGGAAGGATTTTATTACTGGGTGCATCTTCAATGCATTAAACTGTGGAGCAGCGAAAAATGTGCTCCACACAAGAACCCGTGCACTGATCTCTACGTGTCCAGAAATTAAATCATTTCGCACGGCGGAAGTTGAAAGCCGCATACCTGCAAAGTTTACACACGGCGCCAACGTGCGTAATTATACACGAGCAGTTCTCCATCGTGAGTCTCAAACTTAAATTTCAATATCCTACAGAATCATCAAATCACGGATGTCCATCGTGAGTCTCAAACTTAAACCAGTGACTCCCGTTCCTACTAGACGTGAGAATGCTTATGCCCAAGCAGTTTTCTGTCTTTCCTTAGTGTTCATGTATGCAAGTGAGGCATTTGAAAATTGAGCGCATAAAAGACTTATATAGACACATATGGTGAACAGCAGAAGAAATGATCGATATACCTCTGTGTTTTCATAGCGTGAGTCATTCATAGAGCCAAACGTGCATTGATTTGATGACTCATCGCTATGTTTAATTTCCTCGGACATCGCTAAGCCACGGTGGCTTAGCCAAGCTCGACGCTGACGGACAGTTTCGCACTGTCCACATGCATACAGTAGATGCTGCAGCAACGGGACAGTGGACACAGTCCATGGTCGATGAGGACAATGGCAACAAGACAAATTGAACACACGTACTCCTACGTGTTCATACTTAGCTATATACCTACTGCGTCAGTGCCTCAAAAGATGCAAATGTTGCAAGCAGTAAACCTAGGTAAGCCAGGTAGTGCTATTTTTTTTAAGGTAAACTGGAGAGGGGCAAGCCGAACGGCCGGCGCGGCCTTGTCCGCGCAGCATCCCTAGCCGACCGGTGCACAACGATCGCCTTCAGCTGGGTTTCGTGGACACGAACTTCTTGTTTTGTCGGAATCAACGTTGCGAGCGTATCAGAAGCACCAGGCGCCGGCCGACACGGCTACCACGCTTCACCGGAGACCAGAAGCAGCCGTCCTCTGCTGTTTCCCGCGTCGACGCCTCACAAGAAAGAAACAAATCTCGGCTTCATATAAGCCGCACATGTCCGATCTGACGGCTCACCGCAACCAAGGGGTAGGACGCCGTTTCAAATAGCGACCGTCCGGTCGCCATTAGAAATAACGACCACCCCACTGGATCGCGAGAACCGCCTCCATCCATTGCTGCAGGCCGTAGCTCATCAGACCGTGCACGCATGCGTTGTTCGGATGTTTCTTCCATCCCCTTCCTCCTGGTGACCAGCCGCAAGCCATGGCGATGCGGCTGCATGTATCTGTACACAGGGCGAGCATATACGGCAGAAGAGAACATGGCGCGCCTAAAGCTCCACCGAGTCGTCGGCTATCCGCTGCTCGCCGGAGCAGAGCACTGCTGTACCACGCTGATCTTCCTGGCCGTCAGTCGCCTCCGGCCAGTACCGGCTGCCTCTGCATCTGCCTGTGGTACAAAAGGAAGTCCGTCTCATAGGAATCCTCGTAAGAACAGGGATGGCTCTTTATTACTTCGACACTGAAACTGGTACAAAAGGAAGTCCGTCTCGTTTTACTGATAAACCGCCAACATTTTTCCCTGGTCTTACAAAGTAAAGGAAAGATTATAAAATAAAGGTCTTAAAAAGTAAAGGAAAGATTATAAAATAAAGGAAAATCTTTGATGGATAAAAAGTAGAACTACGGAAGTGGTGCAGGTCTGCCATTTGAGCCAAAGTCGTTTAGAGGCGTCTCACGTGACTTTATCCCACTGCAAATTTAGAAATGTGACAGTTTGATCAACTTCTGCATCTCTAGCTCAAAGAGGCACTATCGTAATCTTAAGCCAAGGACTAATAACTTCCTCGAAGAACTGGGCAGCGCGCCAGCGCCACATGATTAGGCTCTGGAAGCTGAATGAGTAGCTATTAGCATCCTAGAAACTTATGAAGCCCATCATGCGAAATGGTGAGAAGTGGTGTCGTTCTAACACCATCGCCAATCCTGCTAGAAAAGCCTTCATGAACGGTCAACATTACTTCCCGGTGTATCCCATGCCAACGGATATCAGGTGATGGTAGCTTCATGCTTCATTCCAATTGCTATCCTCGTAAGCAGTTGAAAGTACACTACGCCTCTGTAAGAGGGTTCCTTCGTGGCTTTGAACTCTGAGATGTAAAATACATTTGTCAACACATGTAGTACATGAGGGGTAGGTGTGTCCATAACTCAAACTATATCATATAAAGGCATCCTTCGCAAGATAATTAAAAAAAATAACTATATCACGAGGCAATCCGTGAAGTCTACCGGTGACAACTAAGGTTTAATAATTGAAGGACCAAGATTTTCTCTAGGAAAAATGAAAGGATCCTCAGCAGTCAATAAAATTATACTGACCACAATAAGACAGTATAATTTTATTGTGCGGGTATCGATGGTATAGAAGATTATTTCTTGACAAAAATTTGTGGTCAGTATAATTTTAGTGTTATATCATCGATACTCGCACAATAAAATAGTGACTTAGCAGATTATTTCAACTAAAATAGGTGGCATGTGTAAGCAATAATAAAAGCACTATATATATACCATAAAAGATTGTCCACTTCAATAAACTATCACAAGAACATACTTCGCAGCCCTTGCAAACTTCACCACTAATGCATGTTTGAGGATTGTTGTCTTGCACCGTACACGTAACAAGAAATGACTCCACATTTCCTTCAAAATTTATTCCAGATACCTCCATTTTACACATTTGTTATTGCGGTGCATAATGTTCATGAGCTTTCTAGAGTCCAAATACCAGCTCTCTAGCAGAAGACAGTTTACAATGTGTAAGCAATAGCAAGCGTGACCCCACTACCTTTGCCGTGAATCATCAGCCAGCTAAGAGCCTAAGACCTCTTCCATTGTTACGAAACGTCCTTGCTCAATGGACAATTGGCCAGCCACACCGATGGCCACAGATAGTAGGCCATCATTTAAGTTGACGGAGGGTCCAGACACACCTTGAGCCCTTATGGCAGACAAGAAATTGAGGTGCTCCAGGTAGCTGGAGCCATGATGAAGACCTTGGTACCTAGGGAATACGACGTTGGTATAAGATGCAAACTAAAACATCCCATCTGCCTAGGCTCAGTCTGAGATATAAACAGAAGATTGTGCTAGGGCAACAAGCTGTGAAATATGTGAACATTGTAAAGCAGATCTTATAAAAAGGTGATAATGCAATATCCAGAGATGGCAAAATGTACCAGCAATGCACTTTCACTACCTAGAATATTTAGAATTTTCATTTCCTTTTTTATCTTCAAACTCCTCAGTTTAAATGTACAGAGAGTAACATGTTGATATGAGGCGGTTATACAAACTTACTTGATCCTTTCATCATCAGCCATTATTGTTACAACACCATCTCTACCTCCTGTTCTCTTTCCAAATCTGACAACACTCTCTGGAACAAAAGCTTCACCCTGTTGAAAATTGTGTCATCACACAGACTAGAACGGTAGAACCAGAACAACATATTTTCAAAATATAAACAAAATATCATAACATTGTGTAAGATGTCTATGATTTGCACTCTCATGTCTAATATGCAAAGATTCACGACTTAAAACATTTCCAACATTTCCAGTTACCCACTGCTTGCCTTCACATTATCACATAAGCTTTAAATCCATGCAAATGAATTAAATGAACTATATTAGAAAATTAGATTCAAACAGACAAAATTGCAGGACAACTACAGAACAGTGTTATTTTTGTACAAAGAAAAAATCCATCAGGGTGGTAAATCCCGCAAGCCAGAAAAGGAAAATTATCAATACTAAAGAGAGAGAGTAGAAGGAATCCTAACACGACTCCAATAAGGCACAGAGAGTATGGAGAACGGACATTCTCTTAGCACTCATGTCCTCAATTTAGAAATCGACTGCAGCTCCCTATCCATGATAACTATCTTTGAAGTGGTATTTAGAAGCTTCAGGGAAGAAGTGCGGAGATAAAGTGGCTCAATCTGGAGAGTCTCTATCAGTTAGGCTTGGTTTAGCGATGATAAATCAAAAAGATTCAGCGCAACAGGGACAAACATTTTGAGCTAGAATTTAATTCCTCCCATTCCAAATAAATTTGATCATGCATACCAAGACCTCAAAGAACATTCGTATCTGATGGAACTTAAACTTCATTCCCAGATGCTTCCGTTTCCTAGTTAATTCTACAATGTATGTAGCTATGTCAGATCTCAGTTTTCATCTTTCCTCTTGAGCTTTTGTTTTCAAGGTACAGAATGGATGTGCATGCCTTTTACCTAGGCTTTTTTGTGCAATAACTCATTCATAACTGAGTGTGGCCTTTGTATTAATTGGTTGATATATCATCATGGAGCGCCTAGACGATGGAGTATGCCCACGAAGATTGGCATTTATAATACCACAATAGAAAACAACCTCCTGCAGCCTTAGGAGGTGATTATTGTTTGATACGCAGCATGTCTGTTGCAATTATGTCGCCATGTTACAACAGTGTCCATCCTCATTTATGAGGAGAACAGTTTTACAGGAGTCGACTCTAACTCCACCCTACATGGCTACTAGATACTCAAACATTGATGACTGAATTGTTGGACAGAACATTGATGACTGAATTGCAGGACAAAACCTAACTAGTATCGAAAGCAGCCATATGTATGGAAAGCAACCGTTATTAGTATGCCTCAAGCAAACTGACTTCAGCTCAGTTGGTTAGTGCCTCAAGTGGTGAGGCCACCCACCAAGGTTCAAATCCTGGTGTGCACCAATTTGTGGAAATAAAAAAAAAAATCCCCTCGTTGGCAGCACCTAAAATATAGTGGTGACGACGCCGACTTGGATGTCTTGAATCCGGGTCGTGGGCTGGTTTGGGCTCTCCTACCCGGGGGTAGTTGCAGTAGTCACCAGCATCGGTCAACGGTGTTCGACCTAAGTATCTGCGCGGCCCTATAGGGTGATGCCGGGGTTCGGGGGTTTTTCTCGACCGGAGAAGGTTGAGCTTCTCTATCAAAGTTGAAAGCCGTGGGGGCGGTCTTACCCCCACCGGTCGAGTTTTTTTTTTTTTTAGTATGCCTCGAAGTTTAAGGTTCTACAATGTATTTAGCATATCCACAAACAAGCTGTACCTTACAAAGTTATGTGTTAAGAACTAGAGCATAGCTTCCCTTCGAATCACCTAATGTGTATATGGTTTACCTGATTTGTAAGATACTCTAAATAACATGTTCATGGACGTCCAAACATAAAAAAATGTCGCCTATATTTTGTTTTCCTCATACTCTCAGGAAAAGATTAAGAAAACAGTAAATTGGATACTAAAATTTAGATGAGAATACTAGGAATAATCTGGCATTGCAGGTATCCATAAAAGGCTTTACTTCTGTATGAGCTACATGGAAGATTTTTTTAAAAAAAACGCAAAACCAAATATAACTGCACTTGTACCTTCCCAATGTCACCAACCACAGAAATTTCTTGTTCGTTCTTGCTTCCTTCAGCAAACATGCAGAGATCAAGCATACCGCGAGAGCCATTATCAAATTCAACAATCACATAGGCATTATCAATTATGTCTGGGACCTGAAACAAGAAATAATTAACTTTTAGCCACTATAGTTCCAGCTAAGCCTCAGCTGCAACCAGGCAAAGTCAAAGGCAGCTTGCCAGCGTGGACATTTATTTGAAGTTAATAATTAGGAATTCCAATTGCTATGAAGTATCCTACACATGATAGACAAGAGAATATAATAAATAAAGAACTCAAAGCTTTTGCTGTTACTTTAGCATGCATGTCTTCAAGTAGGAATACCAAAAAGCAACAGGACCATATAAGATGGCATAATTCTCACAGACCGAGTATGCACACAAATGTTTTGGATGAAAGGCAAAATAACCTTTCCATCATACACTTCATCTTTATGATTAACATCAATAGCTCCAGAAGCCATAACACGAACTGGATTTGCAGCTGCAAAAAGCCTCATTAAATCAAAGAAGTGGCAACACTTCTCAACCAGAGTTCCTCCACTGTTGCAATTGAACCTATTCCAATTGTTGACCTGCAAGAGTTGCAGCAGTTAAAAACCGTGATAAACAGATATTCAAGCAATTGCAACCTCTTATACCTTAACAAGGAATGGAAAACGGTGCTCCCGTATTGCCACCATTCTTACTTGTCCTAGTGTACCGCTCTTAACAATATCTATCAGCTTAGCCACCGGTGGCATATACCTGTATTCTAGCCCAACTTGCACAAGTATATCCGGTCTCTGTTTAGCAGCTTCAACGACCTGTGTGGAAACATTAAAGGTTTGTCATGTCAAACAGTCAAAGTGAAGAAGATTTGCTGAGATTGAAAAACAGTAAAATCGGAAAATCAAACAAAGAGCAGATAAAAACATTGCCAAAAGTTGGTTATGCTTGGCAATATAGAGACAGAAACAGAAAATGTCAAAGTCTCTGTCACCGACACATAGAGTCAAGTTGGCATGCAAAGAAAATGGTTTTTTCCGGCACGGCTCCCCTGATCTGGTGAATAATAGCACAACTGGAGTAGAGACGAAATGTTTAAACTATGCAGCAGATAGGCGACATCAGATAAATGTGTAATGAATGGTAACATTTACTCCCAATTGGCCAAAATCATGTTCCATAGCTGACAAAGCTGTAACCTCACCTCCTTGCAGTGTTTGACCGTGGTGCACAGAGGCTTCTCGACAAGAATATGGTGTGGCTTGCCGTGTCTGATGATGTCCATGAGTATCTCGTAATGTGTCATGTTTGGAGACGAAACTATGACGGCGTCACAGAGCCCGCTGTCCAGCAGCTCCCGGTGACCTGAAAAGGTCTTGAAACCTTCTGGTTGTTAAGAATTTACTCAAGTGGCACTAAAATGAGCACGCACACAGCTGTCGTCGATTCATGTTTCTCATTTGTACTACATTCTGCTACCCAATTTTAAGTAGAATTAACAAAAGCTAAAACTAACCTTGATCCAGTGCAAAATAAAAACAAGTCATTTCAGTTTATTTCACAAAGAACATAGTTAATTATCGCAAGCAGTGAAGCCGGCAAAGCATCAACTGATAATGTAATAGAGCCTCTGCGAAGCGTAGTGTACCTGGGGAGCCGGGAGGCCGAGCTCGGCGGCGAGTTGGAGGCCGAGGCGGAGGGACTCCGGGTGAGGGTCGGCGAGGCATGTCACCCGCACCAGCACGGACTGCTCCCGCTCCACCTCGGCGGCGAGGTGGGCGAGGTTGTGGAGGTGCTCCCGCCCCATCATCCCCACCCCGACAATCCCGTACCTCACCTCCGCCGCAGCCGCCGCCATGGCTCCTTCCTCTCCGCCGCGACGATCTCCCTCCGCTCGGTTCCGTCTGTTTCTTGGTTCTTCGAATCTGAGCGGAAGTGGAGCTGGCCAGCCGGGGGACCAGCGATAGTGATGGTCACTGCTGCTTCGCCATCCAAACCAAATCAGGTCCCGCTTTGCACGAGTCGTTGGATCAAGAACTGGATCGTTGGCGTCTGTTGGATGAGGCCGGCTGGCTCGCGCTTCGGGAGCAATGGGCTGTGCTTTCCGTATGGGCCGTGGGTTAGAAGTTACAACTCGCATCCTTTTTATCACTTGTAAGCTGAGGAGCAAGGCTATCCAACAGAACAGAAGATTCAATTGCTCAAAAAAAAAAAAAGGAGAAGATTCAAAACACAAAATTGGTGCATATGAGCTTGGATAATTCAGACCCCAAAAAACTTCATCTCTAACCGACTCTCTTTTCTCCTCCTCTTTTCTCTCCCGGCACCCTTCTCTCTCCTCCCTCTCCCTCACTGCCATGGCTCGGGACGCGCCGTTGACGGGGGGTGGGGGGGGGGGTGGGGGTGGGGGGGCACGGTGTGTGTTTGGGTCACGGGGGCAGTCGGCCCATATGTGCGCCGCGAGGGGGAGGACTTCCAATTTTAAGTCCTATTTGGATAGTCGGTTGGAGGCTATTTTTCTCTTTTATGACTCATTTTGGGTATGAGTTTAGAGTTTAGGGTTTAGGGTGAAAATAGTCTAAGCAGAGAGAATCGAGATTGTTGCTTGCACTGGGCTATTACACATACAAAAACTATGGCCCCTGCAGCTGTAACTATTTTGAAAAAGGAAGAAAGTACATCCATACAGACGCAAAAACCTACGAGTACTCACCCATAAGTCCTGACTGACTTGTTCTTGAGATTCAAATGTCACCATGGACGCCTCGTCGTAGACGGTGACGTTGCTTCTCGTTGAAATAATAATTAGACATAAATGCAACACTCACGCTAATTAAGTATGAGATTTGTACTCGATTGAGTTTGTTTTGTACCACGAAAAGCCAACTATGTAGGCTATGCTCAGTTTGCAATATCTCTTGCTTCTTCGAGCATATATAGGCATTTGAAATGCTCAAAACATGTTGCATCATTATCCTATATCTACGACACAAAAGAAAGGGCGTGCCACCAATCACAAATGCATGCGAGGATCATCATTGGCATTACATGATATTTTTAGTAGCTAATCACTTGCATCATTACGTAACCACGTTGAAATTATATACTAAACTCCCCATCGACGCTAGATGCAAATGCACGGAAGATGAGAATGTCGTACGGAAAATCACTATCGTGCACGCACGCACGACTGGTTCAGCTGCTGCATACGCGGGCAAAGTAAGTAAATTACAGCAACCATGCACCGCTGCTGCGAATCTGTAATTACTAGCTGACTTATTGATGGGCCGGGTTCTGACCGAGTAGTTCATTTGACTCGAACAACACCGACGCACTAAGGCTGACTAAGGGTGTGTTTGGGAAGGCTTTTGGACTGGCTTATTGAATAGCTTATGGAGAAAAGAAGGAAAAGCCCTGCCAAACACCTCAGGTCTGAAACAGCTTATGGTGCATTGTCAGAAGAAGCCGGTCTGGAAAATGAACTAGAATGGAGAAGCCCAAAAAAAGTGGCTCATCCGGCTTATTTCTTGCCCAGGCCTGCGCAATCCCCGTTCGCCCCTCGCGTGCTGCCCGGTCGCCCTCGCGCCGCCGCTGCCCAGCGTGCCCGCACGTCGCCGCGGCCTAGCGCGTCCGCGCCGCCGCTGTTAGCGCGCCCTGCATCGCCGCCCGTCGTCACGACCCGCGCCGCCTCTATCTGACGTGCCCCGCAAGCAGATGCTCCATGCTTGAGCTCGCCATGGACGGAGCTCTACACTGCTTGTCCGGTAACCCGTCGCCGCGAAGCTCCTATTCTCGCTCGTCCAGGACCAAGCACGTCGGCGTAGGGGCGCTGCTCAGTCGAGGATCGAGCTGCTTCTTCTTCCTCGTTTTTTCCTCTTTTCATCCCTAGCACCAAATATATGAAATTCATAATATTCACCTTGAATTCAATCAAATTGATCACATCAATCTCTTCTATACTCCCGCACGAATCAATTTTGCTTGTCACCGACACCTCTCCGACTTAACGTGGCCGCCGGTGATCGATGTTGTTTGAGGCGGCTGGTTCCTGATGTGCTTGGAACGAAGCAGGGGAAGCACATGGGTTTGGTTACGTGATTCAGGTAAGAAAACGTATTTCCGTGTTAACGTCTCTGTCTCAGGCCAGTGTTGCAACCAAAACAACCGAGTGACATGCTTTCCTGTGCTTGCTTTCTCTTTTAAGAAATGGAATGATTTGGCTAATCGAGATGCCAACGACAGTAACTTCACATATAAACATAACCGTGCTCTATGGTCATGATGAACTTTTGAAAATATTATTGTACTCTATTATATTAGTTGTCTTTTGAAACCATCACTGTACTCTATTATATTAGTTGTCAATATAAATTATTAGCTCGGTTTAATTTATTTTTCAACATTATTTCTTTCATTCCACATATGTTACATGTGCATAGCCATTTATCAAATAAACAGGGGCACTAGGGTCATTTTGACAGTATAAGCTGTTTTCAGAAAAAACAGGATAAGCTATTTTGCCAAACAGTTTGGCAGGATAAGCTGTTTTCACAGATAAGCCAAAATAAGCTAGAAAAGCTGTTTTCACATATAAGCCACTGGATAAGCTGTTTTCATAATAAGCCGAAGCCCTACCAAACACACCCAATTGGCCGGTGGTGGGTGGGTCGGATGTATTTCTCTGAAGATGCATGCATGCATGGCTGCTAGCTATTGGTACTCCTAGCTAGTACTCTACGCAAGACGAAGAGGCTAATCAAGATGGAGGAAAGGAACAATAATACTGTCGTCGTCCTCGCCGTCGTGATTCTGCTGCTGCTGTCCGTCTCCGGTGGTGAAGCCAATCTGAATAACAGCCAGTGCATCTACAATGGCTTCTCCGGCGGCGACCTAACTACGGACAGTGAGGCTTCCGTCGGCGACGGCCTGCTGAGCCTGACCAGCGGCCAGCGGCACTCCAAAGGTCATGCTTACCGCACCTACCCTTTCAACTTGGCAGATTTCGCAGCTTTGTGGAACATCAGCGCCGGCGTGGCGCCATCCTTCTCCACAACTTTCGTCTTCTCCATCCTCGGGCGGCAGCAACAGCAAAGCAGCGACGGCCTCGCCTTTGTGCTGTCTTCCACCAAAGAGATCTTCAACGACCTGCCTAGCCAGTACCTGGGCCTCGTCGACTCGTGGTCATCGTCGTCGTCGATCCGCCTCCTCGCCGTCGAGCTCGACACCGTGCTCAACGCCGAGCTGGGAGACATGGACGGCAACCATGTCGGCATCGATGTGGACAGCCTCGTCTCCGTCGCCTCCCGCAACGCAGGCTACTACGTCGACGGCGGCGGCGGCGATGAGTTCCGCCCCTTGAGCCTTGCCAGCGGGGAGCCGATGCAGGTGTGGGTGGACTACGACAGCGGCCGCGCCATGCTCAACGTCACCGTGGCGCCCTGCACTCCGTCGTCTACCAAGCCCAGCCGGCCGCTGCTGTCCATTACTCAGAACCTTTCCTCCGTCCTGCCGAGCACGGCGGTGTACGCCGGCTTCTCGTCGGCTAGCGGCGAACTCGCCGGCAGCCATTACATCCTCGGCTGGAGCTTCAAGCTCAACGGAGAAGCTCCGGCGCTCAATTATTCGGCCCTGTCCATTCAAGCGCTCGCACAGAAGAAGGGCCGCCAACAAGCACGACGCAGCAACAAGAAAACACTGCTTGCCGTGCTCTTGCCGATTGTTACAATACCCTTCATAGCTGTCTCTCTTGTTGTTGTTGTCAAGGTAATAAGGAGGACGAGGCAGTCAAAATCAACAAAAGAAAACGAACTGGATTGGGAGATGGATCAGTACGCCGGGCCTCCGTCCTTCACCTACAAGGACCTGTTGGCAGCAACCAACGGGTTCAGGGACGAGCTGCTCCTTGGCAGGGGAGGATTTGGGAGCGTCTACAAGGGAGTGCTGCCTCTCTCCAAGCAGACGGTCGCGGTCAAGCGGGTGTCGCCGGAGTCGCGGCAAGGCATGAGGGAGTTCGTGTCTGAGATCGTCATCCTCGGCCATCTCCGCCACCGCAATCTCGTGCAGCTGCTCGGATACTGTCGCCACAAGCAGCACCTCCTCTTGGTCTACGACTACATGCCCAACGGAAGCCTTGACTGCTACTTGCACGCCTCCGACCATGAAGAAACCACCGCCGCCGCCGCTGCTGATCATGTCCTCCTCCTAGGCTGGGACCGTCGTTTCCGCATCATCACAGGCGTGGCGTCCGGTCTACTGTACCTCCACGAGGAGTGGGAGCAGGTCGTCATCCACCGGGACATCAAGACCAGCAACGTCCTCCTCGACGCCGACATGAACGCCAGGCTGGGCGATTTCGGCCTCGCGAGGTCCCACGACCACGGCGCCGACGCCAACACAACGTTCATGGCAGGGACATGGGGCTACATGGCTCCGGAGCTGGCCGTGCTTGGCAAGGCGACCAAGGCGACCGACGTGTTCGCGCTGGGCGTCCTCATGATGGAGGTCGCCTGCGCGAGACGCCCAATCAGCAGGGATGCGCTCGGAGAGCCTCTGACACTAGCGGATTGGGTGATTACGGCGTGGCGACGTGGCTCCATCGCCGACGCCGTCGACCCAAGGCTCCTCCAGCTGCCGGAAGAAGATGATGATCTTCGCTCGGTAATAAAGGAGGAGGCAGAGCTGGTGCTGAAGCTTGGCTTGCTTTGCTCGCACCCTTCGCCCAACGCCAGACCTTCCATGCGCCTCGTCATGCAATACCTGCAAAGGGACGCACAGCTCCCAGATCATCTGCAACCTTACAGCTTGCAACTCACCAGGGATGTCTCGACCCGAGAGGATATAATAATGCAAGATGAGCAGCGTGCCATGTCGTTTTCATCTATGAATCTCACGGACCTTTCCAGAGGGAGGTGATTCGATCATGTAAGAGCATATATCTGCACTTGTGTTACAGCTCGATCATGCCATGTGTGTGTTGTTTGTGCACCACAATTTTTTTTAAGTTATCTGTAACAGTGTGACATACTACGTACATATATATGTAACCAGAACATTTTCCGTTTGAGATTATTTATCCGAGAAGTATGGGTTATTCAGATCATACGTACGTTAGTATATAAGTCGTTGTGGTTTGTGCTGTGCTATGTTCGTTGGTTGTGCGCCCTTTATGGTTGATCTCTCATCGGATTTTTTATGCTCGTCGTAAACCATGGTGGATCCCTGCAGTGTGGAGCGTTCCTCCCGTTTTGGCCTGTTGGATGAGTGTGTCTTGTTGTCTGTCGTTTTCTTTTTTTTTTTTGAAACGCTGTCGTTTTCTTTTACTCGCACCGTGAACCGCACCCTCTCCTCTTCTCTATATACTTCGCCCCGACTTATAACACAGAACTAGTACGGCTGTCCGCGCATTTGCACGGCTAAACTTACTAAACTATTTAAAATATTTTTATATTATTGTAAAACTTTAACATAGTTTATTATTATTATTATTATTATTATTTATTTTATACTCTATTTTTATAAAATAGTGGAAATAGATTGGATAATTCTCACCCATCCCTCAATTTGAGTATGAGATGAGTCATTATTTATCTTAGATTGTGTCTTAGCTAACCCATTGTATTTGATTTTGTTTTAGAAGTGAGGTCGGTTCAAACGTGCAATGCTAAGCAATTAACTAAAACATCCGAATGCCATATTGAAATAACCACTTTTATAAGTAGCTAGTAAAGACATCACCGTGGTAACTGGCCAACCAAAATACATGACCTCAAAATAGTGAACATGTAAGTATGGCGTAAATGCTGTGAGATAGAATAAAAGATGAATCACCAAAATAATATAAAATAATAAATATAATATGAACTCATGGTATTTAAAATATAATTTTTTTGTCGCTCTACTAATACTTACTTGATTATGTCAGTCATAATATACCTACATCTTTTATTAAACAAAGCAAACGGAATAGACTTGATTATTTTCTATGTAATTTTAATAATAGAGATCTCCTACTTTTTTTCATAATTTCTTTTATTTGATTATTTTTTTCTTTGTGCTTGATCAGCACGTATTCATCCATATACCAGCAGGCTGACCCAACTTCAGTAGCTAATTGTATTTGTTCTGGAATCTGGACTCTTCTTCTACCACACGGAGATAATTCTCTTCCTTTTTTAGTCGCATTGAGTATTTAAGCCAATGAGTTGTCCTACGATTGCTTTTCTAGCATGCACGTGTGCTTCCCAATCAAATCTCTCACGTAAATTCGTATGTCACCTATGGATCGAAAGAATAGCAAAGATTTATTTTTTGCAAACGTATTTTGGGGTATGTTAGGCTATTTTACTTTTATAATGGCAAAGGCGGGTAACTTTTGTAATATGCTGAGGGTATTTTAGACTAAAATTTACATAATGACAATGGTGGGTAATTTTCTCTTCTTATTTTCTCGGATTAACGTGGGAATTTCTAGCATTTTAGAGCGAACGTGGTGACTCCTCTTCGTCGTCAAATATATATATAAATAAATACAGATGGGCCAAAAAACTTTAATAAAACCGGCCCAGGAGATAAATGGGCCGAGAGCAACCATACACCCAGAATTCAGTCGCAAAAGAATCGATTGAGGCGATTGACATACATGAAGCAATTACCACAAATGGTTCCAGTACCCTCTCAAAAAAAAAAAAAGGTACTTTTCTCTCTCGCGTCCCCCCCCCCCCCCCCCCCCCCGCCCCCCCGCTACAGTAGAGAGGAGGCGAACGCGAGGCGAGCCCGACTCCGGCGGCGGCTCCGTTCGATTTCCCCTTCCTCCGGCGGCCCCGCGGGGCTTCGGAGGGTCGGGAAATCGGCGGCGCTGCCGTCCGGCTCCGTTCTAGCTACTAGTATAGGTTAGTAGTCTAGTTTCACCCGACCTAGGGTTAGGGTTGATGGAGTCGTTGTCTTCCATGGCGACGGCGGCCGTCTTTTGCTTCTCCCTCGACGGATCCGGTGGTGTCGTCGTCGTCGTCGGCGGCTTCTTCTCCGGTGAGGTCTTGTGGAGCTTCGTTTTCTTCTTCTCTTTTGCGGAAGGGCGGAAGATTTTGGTGCCCCCTTTTGGTGGGCTTGTTGTTCCCCCCGCCGGTGATGTTGGTGGTGTGGGATACCTCTTGCTCCGGTTGTCGACGACATCGATGGCGGTGAGCTTTTCTTCCCCTTTCTCTCTCTGGGTGGCGATGGCCGATTCTCGTTCAGCTATGGCAAATGCGTTCTGGAGGAGTTCCGGGCGTTGGATCTTGCGGCTTATCCATGCTTTGGAGTCGCCGACAGAGGAGGATGGTGGATCGATGGGGATTCCGGTGGCTGTCGCCGCCGGCGTCCAGATGCTTCGAGGCATGCCTCGCTGTAGGGGGTCATGTGTAAATTTCTGTATGTCCAGGGTGTTCGTTGTAATTTCCATGGATGTACTGTTCATCTTATAAATATATTCCCCTTCCGCAAAAAAAAAAAAAAAAAACAAATGGTTCCAGTATTTCTCTCTCATTCTCTGAGTACTAGAAGGAATCACTTTGTTGTTTCAACTTGATTTACGAAAGGCGCTCCATGTTCCAGGGGAAGAAACCCGCGCCTTGAGCGTCTGAAACGGAGCTTGAAATCTTGGAAACCACTGGATGATCCGCAGGTGGCTCATCAACGCCGGCCGGCAGCTGGCAACGATACAAAAAGAAGCTTCTCTATCGCTCTCTTTCCGCCTAAATTTCCGAGCAAATAAAGCAGTGGCAGCCATCAACTGCAAAAAGCAACAGGCACTGCCGGTGCTGCCGCTGCCGCCGTCACGCCTCCTCTCTCCCGCGGAATCCGATCCCGATTCAATCCAATCCGGCGCGTGTCTCATGCAGGCAGCGGCTTCCTCCTCCGGAAATGGTGAACACTGAAGAGCACTTGATTCACGCATGCTGCCCTGCTTTAGCCACGCCGGCGTCTCTACTCGATTCACTGATGGGTTCCCACCCACCGTCGTCCAAAAGGCTGCCAAGCTGCAATCATTCCTTGCCCTCCGGCTGCTCGACGCGCAGCACATGCAGTTATTTAGGCTCTGAATTACACAAGTGCAACATCAACAGTCCTAGCTGAGGGACTACGCATCTCGATTCTCAGACTCAAGTCTCATTCAGAGCTCCGTTCTGATCCTAGCCCAGTAATTTCGTCGTCTCTATCGCTACGACGACGATCGATAGTCACGAGTGTTCCAGCCTTCCAGGTGCTCGTTGTTTAGCCCAACCCAGCTGCAGTGTTTTTCATGATTACATCATGCTTAGCGCTTGCTTGCGGCATCAGCGGCTGCATGATGGCCACTTTTGATGAACACTCGCGCGTGCCTCGGGAATGAGAACTCTATATATGACGTTAATGATGCGCATTTTAGGACCGCCTTTTTGATTAGTTTAAACCTTGACGCACAAGGGAATAAGGGTTTAGGAAAGGCTCGTAATGCATGAGCTCCTAATCATCACCTATATCTACCTCGTCTTAGGACCTTTGCCTCTTTTTCAGCTAAGTAATCTGCTCCTCCTTTTTCCTTGGGATAGTTGCTTTCCTGGTAAAAAGAAAGGACTCTGTTTAAGTGTTCAAGTAGCTAGCAATGATTCTAGTACCAGTATACGAGTAGTAGTAGTACTACAGCACAGTGAGAACAGTCAAAGAGTTGCATCAAAGGTCAATGGGATAAGAAATGTGTTTAAGTAAGTAGTACATGCATGATGCATCCATAGAAAGATATTAGACCGATGTCTGTCTAAGCAAACCTTGTACGGCATCCATGTGCTGACGCTCCTTTGAAAACAATCTGTGGCCGACAGTAGTGCCAGTGTGGATCAGTGGAAGCTTTTCCATGTCTGATATCAATCTCCATCCCTAGGTAATTGTTCATGTTCCCTAGCTACTCCATGAAATAGCTAGTGCAATTATACAAAAAGTTCCGAGAAAAAAAATCGGTACTGCACTTATGATCCATGCTCTCGTCAGCGTAAGCATGATCAACTTCATCTTCTTTCACAGGATATATATGTCGCTTTCAGTGAGTAATTTTGGTCCATGAATTCTTTTTTATTATGAACTGAACAACTTGATATAGCCAATGGAAATGAGAGTCAGAATCTAAATATCAACAAAATATCGTACACATGGTAAAAATGTGGTACTAATTTAAGGCTTGCACTGCTACTTTTATATTTTTCCTTCTCAAATAATCATGGGCGACAAGCCTGTGCATATACCAGCAATCACTGTCGTTGACTAAATAAGATTTTTTTTCTACTTCAAACAAAGCTTAATTATATATTATTTATCCAAATAGCACCAATCATTAGATAATTAACCAGACTAATCATTGATCATACACAATCAATCCAAAAACTTCAGCTGAAATCTCTCCTACGATATTTTAATCGACAAATTCAGTTCAAAAGTGGGTCAACTTTGCTGCTGTTGAATCGAGCTTTCAACTCAGCACCGGCTTGCCTGCCATAGTGCAATGCCATGAAGACGCTTTCTTCTTCGTTCAATGCTGAACTAACGACTCTTTCGTTTTTTGTCTCTGCTGCTTTCGTGCAGAGGCTGCAGCATCCATTCTGCCGTGCACAACGCAGACAAGCGCATCAAAACAAGCTCGCTCAAACTGCTTAGTTTACTCGGCTCAATAATGCAAGACGAGTATTTGTGTAAGGCATGATTTTGCCTTGATTTCGACAATGGTCGCTCAGATGATCAGATTCGTGTAAGGCATGATTTGCCTTGATTTCGACACCCAAAAACGCATCAAGAATAAACCAGGTGACAGTTTTCTCATTTTCTCTGCCATGAAAGGTTGTGCTGACTTTTGTTAGGTTTTGTCTCTGCAGCAGCCATTTTGCCGCGCGCCATGCAGACAAATATACATCAAAGTAAGTTTACTCGGTTCAAGAGAACAAGATGAGTGTTTGTACACCGGAAAGATCTGATGTGCTAATTCTTGGATCGGCATTCAGCAGTGGTCGATCGATGTGATCAGATCTGTTGCATGACATGATTTGCCTTGATTTCTGCACCCGAAACGTGCCAACGCGGGCGGTCCCGAGTGGCCAGGGCCACTAGCTCCAGGAGCGTTGGCTCCTGTTGACGCTGTGGCCGGTGGCCCGGGTTCGATTCCCGCCGCGGCATCGCACTGTAGCGACTATTTCCTGCAATATGGCTCTGGTCGCTGCAGTGCACAAAAAAATCCCCTCGCTCCTCCGTTGGACCAAAGCATAGGTTAAGTACTCGCGCCGATTCTCACCGGCCTGCTGAGTCCCTGTGTATGGTGCGGAGGAGGGTTCGGGGGTTTTCTCGATCTGTGTGAGACACGATCGTTCTCCTTAAAAAATGCCCGGGGGCCGTCATACCCCCCGCAGGTCGAGTTTTTTTCTGCACCCGAAACGCATCGAGAACCAGGGACAGAGATAAACAGTTATGTGCGCTCGAGTGCTTCATCTGGAACGTGCAACTTCTATCTGGTGAGATGAGTAACTTTTACTTAAACCCATGAGAGGTGGCTGCATCTGTCGCAGCGCATAGGATTCTCATTTGCTACGAGTAGCCCCCGCGCCGCCCCTCCCAGGCGACTCGGGCGGCGCCCCCAAGCCGCCGCGAGCCCGCTCCTCTCATCTCCCTCTCCACCCTGCCGTCGCCAGAGCCGGCATCGGCACAACCCGCTCTGCTCGGCGATGATAGCGGCGGCGGGGAGATCTTGCCGATGGAGGCCACATCTCGCGGGAGGCGGCGGAGGGCCTCCCACCATTGGCGGCGAACTGGATGGATGGCGCACATCAGCTACAACTTGGAGATCGCGCGCGAGTGGTTGAGCCGATCGGAGGTGCGCGCATGGTGGAGTTCCTCGGTCGCTGGATGGACTGAGACAGATGCTTTGCATCGGCCATGGCTTGGTCCAATCCTTATGCCAAATTGCCACTGCCCTGCACGTTGTGCTAGAGTGGACAGATCAATTGTTGGTCACAACTGCCCCGGCTCCCAAGATCAGAACTTCAATTGAGAATTGGATGCAATGAGGGTCAGTTGCCTCACGATCAATTTGTTTCTGTGGTGACCGAGGTGACAGGTTGAAGGGATCCAGACAGGATTATCTCCATTTGCATCGATCTACAGGATCAATTTTGCGGGAGGTAAAGCAGTATCTGTGGAGATGTTGTTTCGTTAATTTCTCTGATCCCAAGTTTAGCTGTTGTGATGTTGGGCTATCATCTGCCGAGTGCCTAGTCGCAATTTGGTGTCTGTGGAATTTATGATGATGTGAAGGCAGCAGATCCGGTGAAGTTTGTGGAGTTATGATCTGTGGTGGCTAGATTTCGCATGTTCGGAAGAGGCCATCAAATCCACGGAATTGACAGTTCATCGACTTTGCTGTTTTGTTGTCTGTCATGTCAGATTACCGGCTCTGGGAATGCAAGGATTTTTTTCATTTGCAAGGATCATCGGAAGATGGTGCAGCGAAAGCGTCGCGTGGAGCGCGGGGAGGTGCTTTACCTCCGCACAATCCGATTTTTTTGTGAATGACTTCGGTGCAGCGAAAGCATCGCGAGCGGTTCGCGGGGAGGCGTTTTGCCTCCGCACAACCTTGCCGTCGGAGTTCGGGTTTAAATGAGAAGGGTTGTTTAAGCGGCAACAACAGTTTCTTTGAGGAAACATGGCTGTAACAACGTCGAGTAACAGACACCATAGGCTTTGTATTAGGTGTTGTGCTAGATGATAGATTTTCTCTTATTTTCTTAGGTGTTTTAAGGCTGATTTGTATCGGCTCACCTTGGTGATTGACATGTAAAAAGCCGAATGTACCTTGGTTGTGCAGAGGCCGGAATATTATTTCACCTCGAATAAAAGTTTCCTTTATCTAAAACTTAAACCCATGAAATGATCATTCTTTATTAGCATCTTCTACACCTTCTCATGCATGCGATGCAAGTCGTCGCTTGATCCAGAGAAAATCAATTAGCAAGTACTCTACAAGTCAAGGTAACTAGATTTCTCATGATGAAGGTATTATGTATGTACTTATGCCGGTATTAATGTATATCTCCTGAGGGATTTGACGTGCCATAACTGAAATCAGGAAACGACCCCAAACATGATAGCATCATCTTGTACTAAAAAAATCAGGCAGCTAACCAAACCTGAAAACTTCATTTTCCAAAAACAGGTAGCAACAGTAGCTTTGAACAGAGCAGAGGCTGCCCCACTTGGCCAGGAATATCCATAAGAGGGGCCGTGAGCAGTCGAGCATGGCCTGACACTCTCACTCAACATAGTCACTGATCATCTCCTTCCCCTGCATCAAAGTTACAAAAAGAACACGGCACAGCAGCAGCAGCAGGATGGAGAAGGATGAAGACCTTGGCAAGCTCATCGAGTGCATTCCGCCATGCCTCACTCGAAAGCAATCAGAGCGGCATCATGGCACCCTCCTGCGCGGAGCATATGCGACTATGCGAGCAATGGCGTGGCCACCAATGAGCAGCAACAGCACTTTCTCTTCGGCTAGCTGTAGCGCTCTTTGAAAAGGGTAAAAGGGGAGAAGGAAAAAGGGAGAAAAAAAATACGGACTCTAGATAAATTCAGAAAGTGAAAGAGACAATGCCGGACAAAGGGGTTGTAGACGCTGCACCGTTGTCAGAGCAAAGCCTAAAAACTAGCATCCTCTATCTTTCACCTCCTGCTGGAGACCTGGAGTCATAGTACTATCTTCTCTATGTCAGGACACGCACAATTGACTCTGTTATGAAATAAGTATTGAAACATGTTTCTCTCGGCGGCAAAAAAAAAAAAAAAAAAAAAAAAAAAAAAAAAAAAAAAAAAGGGAACAGAGCACTACTTCTAGTAGTTGTAATCAGAGGCAATAGGCATGTGCATGGAAAAGCCTAGCTCGCTCGCACTGCCGCCACGGTGAGAAAGCAAAGGCAAAGCCGCCTCCTCTTGCAGAGCCAGGCCCGACCACGGCCATCATCACCGTCTCCACCACCGCCACCATCCCATCCCCTCCCGCTCTCCACTCCACTCCTCATGTCGTCCACCACCACCACCACAGCCATCTCCTCCTCCTCCTCCTCCATCTCCAAACCTCTCATCATGACCAGCTCCAGTGCGCAGCCACCTTTCCCGCCTCCATTTTACCAGCGCCCTCCTCCCGCCACCATCCACTCCATGCACACTCCTCCGCCATGGCCGCCACGGGCACCGCCTCTTCGCCGATCCCGCTGCACGGCGGCCTCTTGCTTCTGCTACCTCTGCTTACCATCACTTCCGCCGCGTCGTCGGCGCCGCTGCCCCTCCTCGCGCTGCTGTCCCTCAAGTCCTCCCTAACCGACCCAGCCGGCGCGCTCCGGCCGTGGACGTACGCGTCGGCGGCGTCGGCGGGGGCCACGCGGTCAGTGGCGCCGCCATGGTGCGCGTGGCCGGGCGTGTCGTGCGACGCCACCACGGGCGACATCGTCGGGATCGACCTCTCCCGGCGCAACCTCTCCGGCACGTTCTCGCCGACCGCGGCGCGGCTGCTGGCGCCGACGCTGACGTCCCTCAACCTCAGCGGGAACGCGTTCGCCGGCGAGTTCCCTCCCGCCGTGTTACAGCTCTGGCGGCTGGAGGCGCTCGACGTCAGCCGCAACTTCCTCAACGGCACGCTCCCCGACGGCGTCGCGCGGCTGGGCGCGCTCGCCGTCCTCGACGCGTTCAGTAACTGCTTCGCCGGCACGCTGCCCCGCGCGCTCGGCGAGCTCCGGCGGCTCGAGCGGCTCAACCTCGGCGGCAGCTTCTTCAACGGCAGCGTCCCGGCCGAGCTCGGGCGGCTCCGCGGCCTCCGGTTCCTCCACCTCGCCGGGAACGCGCTCTCCGGCCGGCTTCCCGTGGAGCTCGGGCAGCTCACCTCGCTCGAGCGCCTCGAGATCGGGTACAACGCGTACGACGGCGGCATCCCGCGGGAGTTCGGCGCGCTGATCAATCTCCAGTACCTCGACATCGCCGCGGCCAACCTGTCCGGCGCGCTACCGCCGGAGCTCGGCGCGTTGACGCGACTCCAATCCATGTTCCTCTTCAAGAACCGGCTCGGCGGCGCGATCCCGCCGGAGCTCGGCGGCCTCCTCGCGCTGCTGGTGCTCGACCTCTCCGACAACAGGCTCGCCGGCGCCATCCCGGCGGCGCTCGGCGGCCTGGCCAGCCTCACGACGCTGAACCTCTTCGGCAACTGCTTCTCCGGCGCGATCCCGGCGGCGATCGGCGCGCTCCCGCGCCTCGAGGTGCTGCAGCTCTGGAACAACTCGCTCACCGGGACGCTGCCGGAGACGCTGGGCGCGGCGAGCGGGCGGCTCGTCCGCGTGGACGTGTCGACCAACTCCCTCTCCGGTTCCATCCCGTCCCGGCTCTGCGCCGGCGGCCGCCTCGCCCGCCTCATCCTCTTCGGAAACCGGTTCGACTCGGCCATCCCCGCGAGCCTCGCCGCCTGCTCGTCGCTCTGGCGCGTCCGGCTCGAGTCGAACCGCCTCTCCGGCGCGATTCCGGCGGGGTTCGGCGCCATCCGGAACCTCACCTACCTTGACCTCAGCGGCAACCAGCTCACCGGCGGCGTTCCCGCCGATCTCGTCACCTCTCAAAGCCTCGAGTACCTGAACATCTCCGGCAACCCGGTCGGCGGCGCGCTTCCGAGCGCGGCGTGGCAGGCGCCGAAGCTGCAGGTGTTCGCGGCGAGCGAGTGCGCGCTGCGCGGCGAGGTTCCGGCGTTCGGCGCCGGCGGGTGCGCGAACTTGTACAGGCTGGATTTGGCGGGAAACGAGCTGACCGGCGCGATCCCCGACGACATCGGCAGGTGCAAGCGGCTGGTGAGCTTGAGGCTGCAGCACAACCGGATCTCCGGCGAGATTCCGGCGGAGCTCGCCGCCCTGCCGTCGATCACAGAGGTCGACCTGTCGTGGAACGCGCTCAACGGCACCGTCCCGCCGAGCTTCGCCAACTGCACCACGCTGGAGACCTTCGACGTCTCCTTCAACCATCTCGCGCCGGTTGACTCGTCGCCTGCGTGGTCACCACCAGGTGTCTCGGCTCGGCACACGGCGGCGATGTGGGTGGCCGCGGCGGCGGTGGCGTTCGCCGGGATGGTGGTGCTCGCGGCCACCGCGCGCTGGATGCAGTGGGGCGACGACGGCACGAGCGCGTCGACCGGCGTCGGGAGCGTCGGCGGCGGAGGAGGACAGCCCAACGTCGTGGTCGGGCCGTGGCGGATGACGGCGTTCCAGAAGCTGAGCTTCACCGCGGACGACGTGGCGCGGTGCGTGGAGGGGAGCGACGGCATCGTGGGCGCCGGGTCGTCGGGGACGGTGTACCGCGCCAAGATGCCGAGCGGCGAGGTCATCGCCGTGAAGAAGCTGTGGCAGGCCGCGGCGGCGCAGAAGGACGCAGCTGACCTAGAGCCGAGACGCAATCATGACAACGAGACGAAGGTGCTCGCCGAGGTGGAGATGCTGGGCCACCTCCGGCACCGCAACATCATGCGGCTGCTAGGGTGGTGCACCGACGGCGGCGACGCGACGCTGCTGCTGTACGAGTACATGCCCAACGGCAGCCTCGACGACCTCCTGCACGGCAAGGGGAAGGCGGCGCTGGGGTGGGACACGCGGCACCGGATCGCCGTGGGCGTGGCGCAGGGCGTGAGCTACCTGCACCACGACTGCTGCCCCGCCGTCGCGCACCGCGACCTCAAGCCCAGCAACATCCTCCTCGACGCCGACATGGAGGCGCGCGTCGCCGACTTCGGCGTCGCCAAGGCTCTCCGTGGCGCCGCGCCCATGTCCGCCGTCGCCGGCTCATGCGGCTACATCGCGCCAGGTACTAATTAGTTCTTACGTTCTGCTATTCTCCGGCCGTGGAATTTGTCACGTGTAACTAACTTCTGTTTTTCCTCATTGCAGAGTACACGTACACGCTGCAAGTGGACGAGAAGAGCGACGTGTACAGCTTCGGCGTGGTGCTGCTCGAGCTGCTGACCGGGCGGCGGCCGGCTGAGCCGGTGTACGGCGAGGGGAGCAGCATCGTGGACTGGGTGCGGCGCAAGGTCGCCGCCGGCGGCGAGGGCGGGCTGCGCGACGTGATGGCGGCGGGGTGGGCGGAGCAGAGCGGCGAGGCGAGGGACGAGATGGCGCTGACGCTCCGCGTGGCGCTGCTCTGCACCAGCCGGTGCACGCAGGAGCGGCCGTCGATGAGGGACGTCGTGTCCATGCTGCAGGAGGCCAAGCGGGACCGGAAGCCGGCGGCGGCGAAGCAGCAGACGCACAAGACGAATTAGCGCGCGTCGAAAAAAGCGTGTCATGGTGCCAACGTGTACTCGCCTCAATATGGTCTGCATACCCTGTATAATTACTGTGTCACTGTGCTGAAACCTTCGGAGATCCTAAAATCAGTCTAATTTTATCCTCTCAAATTTGAAAATCACCAACTCAAATTTGTGTGGTTACATCAAGTTCCGAAGCCTGAAAGCTAAAAAATGTCGGGCCGGGCCGCCAGGCCAGACCAGGCCCAATTAATTAGTACATTCGAGACTCGAGCCTGGCGCTGGGAGGAGATTGTGGTTGTTGGTTTCCTATCAGCACAAGCGAGCGATCGCCTCCTCCTCGCGGCCGGTTTTTTGCGACGCCATGCCGGCGGCGGCCGAGGCGGCGGAGTTTGGAGACGCCCACGTCCGGTGGCGGGACGACCAGCCGCTACCTTTCACCGTCCATGACCACAACGACGTCGACGTCTTCGACTCCCATCCTTCTCACCTTTACGGTAATTAAGTCCGATCGATGACCTTTCATTGAAACTCCCCGAGATTTAATTTTGTTTTCAGACGATCCGTGTAAAATACACTCCACCTGCAGATAGATTCAAGGAGGAGGCCGCGTCGGCAGGCTGCTTGTATTTCGAGGTGAGCAGCAGGTCATCCTGGTACAGAGTCGGCTTGAAGTGGAAGGTGGCAAGCGGGACCGAGGAGGTCGCGGACGGCGGCGGCAGCGTCGTCGCTTGGAAGGTGACCCTGGCGTATGACCAGGGCCGCGGGCTCGGAACCACGCGGTGGGCCATGGACGAGTTCACCGTCTTCACCTCCTGCAAGACCCTGTACGGCCTCCGCCGGCTTCATGTGCCGGAAGGGCAGCAGGAAGCCCGCCGGGTCGGCGGGTTCAGAAGGTTACGCATGCTGGGGAACTGATCCGATCAACGCATCTCAAATGATAACTTTATAGGAGAAGTAGTAGTATGAAGTTAGGATGGATATATACGTTAGCCCAATAAGCATTCCGGCCTTTTGCATCATCCGATGGCCGATGCATAGGATTCATCCATATGTGCAGGTTTGGTTAAATTTCAATGGAGTATGATGTCTCTTGTTGCTACTATCACATTTCGATTCCAACGAAGTTGCTCCCTTCTTGCGCCCAATATGCGTCGTGGTGCGTCGGTGTATGGTAGTTAATAGAATAGGTGTGTAGGTTCAACGTGTGCAAGTGTTCATTTTCAATATACAGCTGAGCTTAGAAAAGTGGACTTGATTCAAATCAATAGTGGCCATATATTAATGTCTCAAATGACCCCTATTGTGACCCGGTGTCATCATCAATCAACCAATAGATTAATGTACAAATAGGAGTGTCCGATGCCAAGTTTCGTATTGCCAATGGCCCTCCTGTCAAAGGCATCATGGCCATGCATGTCAGCCATCGCTGCTACTGAACTAGATAGCAACATCTAACCTATATCAGTCGCGAAAAAAAACATTTAACCTATATAAGTCTTTTGCATATATGAATTTTTTTATGATATTTATCATATATTAAATTTATTTTTGTTGTTTTCGTATTCATTTTCCACTCCATGCAAAGAAAAGAGCCATGTCAATTTTGTTGTGGTGCAGTTTGATAGTGAGTAGCGGTGTTAGCAAAGTATGAAGAGAGAAGGAACACGGGTTGATCCAACAAGGATGGGGGCATATGCCTCTTATCTAATTTAGCCCCTCTCCATTTCACAAATATTTATACATCTAATCTTCCAAAAAATATCAAAAAAATTGTGCATCTCACTTTTCAACGCACCTTTCCTCTTTGTTTTCAGCCAACTCGTGCTTGCGGAATGGCTAGCAAGGAGGAGGTTGAAGCTCCTTGCCATGGAGCGTGGAGTTGAGCCGGCGACCCATTTGCGCCGTGGTGACGGTGAGGAAGGCCCTTGCTCCCTGTATGGGACCCATGATGATCAGGGCTCCCATTGCAAGTGCGCGCCAGCAGCGTTGGAGGACTGGGCCGCCGTCGACATTGCTGTCCGTCCTCCTCGTCAATTTTGTTGTGGTGTGATTTGGTATTGAGTGGCAGGAAAGTACAAAAGGAGATGGAAAGTTGAACTAACATGGTTGGGCACCCCTGTCAAATTTAAGTTTTGATATACCTGAGTTTTAACATACCATCTTGCTCTTCCTATTTCTGCACTATGTGCCAAATGACTGAATCCATTTCCAGCATACTCCTTGGTCAATGATGGCTTCTAGGCGGACACTGCAAGAAATCATGTAATCCATCACGGTTTTTTAATGATGATTTAAGAAAGAGTTAATTTTACAAAATCACAACTATTTAGTCTCTTGTTGCAAAAAAAAAAAATACAACTTTTAAAACCATTTCAGAAAACCACAACTATGAACTATTTGCATGATGGTTTCTTGATGACTATTTAAGAAAATGTCATGGATCTTATACCATCAGAGGAGCTCGGCGGCGGCGTGACCAAAGGCAGAGGATCCCTTAATTGGCTGGCGCTCATCATGTCGTCCACCACCACAGCCATCTCCTCTGTCTCCAAACCTCTCATCATGACCTTCTTCAGTGTGTCACCACCTTTCCCGCTTCCACAAGCACCGCCTTCTCGCCGCTCCCGCTGCACGACGGTCTGATTCTTTTACTACCTCTGGTCCTCTACTAACCATCACATCCGCCGTGTCGTCAGCGCCGTTGCCCCTCCTAGCGCTATTGTCGCTCAAGTCCTCCCTGACCGACGCGCGCGGCCAGCGCACACCGGCCATGGATGTACGTATCGGCGCCGTATTGCCACGTGTAACTGAGTATATGTTTTCGTCATTGCAGTGCAGAGTACACGTACAGCTGCATGTGGACGAGAAGAGCGACGTGGTGGCGCTGCTCCTCGAGCTCCTGACCGGTCGGCGGCCGGCGGAGCCGGAGTACGGAGGGGAGCAACATCGTGGACTGGGTGCGGCGCAAGGTCACCGCCGGCGGCGAGGGCGGGCTGAGGCCAGCGGCCATCCTGTCCATGCTGCAGGAGGCCAAGCGCGACGGGAAGCCGGCGGCCAAGAAGCAGAGGCACAATTAGACGCTTTAGGAATCAATTAGCAGCGACAAAACGTGTCATGGTGTCAACGTGTACTCACCTACACATCGGTCATGCCCTGCACCTGTATAACTAAAAATCCTCACTGTCGAAACCTTCTGAGCCCCTAGGATCAGTCTAAGGTTATGCTATAAAATTCAAAACCATGACTAGTGTGCCGAATTCATGTGGTTTTGTAAAAACCTTCAAGCCCCTGCCAGAGCCCAAAAATATTAGTCTGGGCTCCCACGATGAGATTATATGCAATCTTAAACCCTAAACTCTAAATCCTAAAACGTACCCTATGCCGATCGACACATTCGATCGGCATAGGGTTTCCTCGGCACAAGAGAGCGATCACCTCCGACCTGTCCTTGGCGATGCCATGCCGTCGGCCGAGGAGGCGGCGGAGGTCGTGGACGCCATCGTGGACGACCTGCCGCTACCTTTCACCGTCCATGGCGAGGCATCGACGTCGATCTTGCACACCCATGCATCCTTCTCACGTTTACGGTAATCCATGATCGATCCACCAGTACGTCTTCCATGTAAAATCTCCGAGATTTGTTTTCAGACGATCCGTGTAAAATACACTACACCTGCATGCAGATAGGTTCAAGGAGAGGCCGCGTCGGCAGGCTTCTTGTATTTCGAGGTGACCAGCAGGTCATCCTGATCCTGGCACAAAGATGATTACGTACGGCTTGAAGTGGATGGAAGGTGAGCCTGGTGTATGACGAGGGCCGCAGGCTCGGAACCACGCGGTGCGCCATGGATGAGTTCGCTGTCTTCTGCACCTCCAAAACCCTGTACCGTCTCCGCCGGGTTCATGTGCCGGAAGGGCGCGCAGCCGGAAGCCCGGCGGGTTCAGAAGGTTAAGACTTAAGAGCATGTGCATCGGTGGCACCTATTTATATCCTAAGGTGCTAAGGTGGGCCATGCACCATTCTCTCTGTTGAAAGTAAAACTGGAATGTAAATGACAATGTAGTCGAACCATATCTTTATTGCACTGTAGCACATCTATTTATACATGGAGAAGGGTTGCGACCAAACTATTCGTCTAAAGGGGTGTGACCCTTGGTCGCACCTTTCGTTAATGTGAACGCTGATATCCATCAACTGGTCACCCATTGGTTCTTAACACTCTCTGTGGCTGTTAGCTAGCTTCTTCAGTTGCATATATCCCTTGATATACAAATATGTGAAATGCACTGCTTTGAAAGTATGTGATAATCGAGGCTAACTGTCGGTGTACGAGAACCAACATATAGGGGGTTAGCAAGAACCACCCCTTTGAGGATCGTGGGGATGAACACGCTGCAAACTCGTAAAGAATTAGCGCAAAATAAATAGCACACGAAGCATTTTACCCAGGTTCGGACCGTCCGGAGGCTAATAGCCCTACGTCCTGCATGTCTAGATTATTTGGGTATTTTTGGTAGAATATTACAGTAGAGAAGAGCTCATGTTCTTGAGCTAGAGAGCCTCCAGCCGGAGGAAGAAGAAGAGTGTGACAGAGAAGAAGTCAGGAGGAAAAGGCCCCACCTCCTAGCTGCCCGGGGCCTCCCTTTTATCTCCACCAAGGGGGCATCCCACATCGGGCCATACTGGAGTAAATAAATGCGGTATGGGTTGAGCTGCAGATGGGACATCTCCTTTTCTCCGTGCTGCGCACTGCTCCCTTGGCCCTCGAATCCGGCCGGGCTGCTGCTGCTGTGATGCATGTGCAGGCACATGGTGGTCCCCGCCACCATCTCCTCGATTCCCTGGCTATCTCTCCCTTAGGCGCATGTGTGAGGCGGGCCCTATGAGAGTGGGCAGGAGAGATTTGCATGGCGCGGGTCCCACTCTTGGATTCCCTGATGGGTGGCAGAGCACGCAGGAGAGCAGAGGAAAAACGGCTCTCTCTCTCTTGTTGTCTTGTCTTGTCATTGTGGCCACGTAATTGGGATCTTCTGTGGCAGTTTTGTATGTTTAGCCGGTGTTTGGGACCCCGGTTCCTATAACACCGACAGGAGCCCCCGGCCTTATTGCCGGACGCAGGACATCAACGAGACCGGCGATGAGGCCTAATCCGTTGCATTTAATCTTGTTATCTCTGGAGTGATGACCTGCGGGCGCAAATATGAGTGCTTCAAGAGTCGGGGCAAAATCGGACGAACTGGTGCCACGTGTGTGTGACCGAGCTAGGCGATCGGGGCTTAGGTGACGACCACAGGGGTGACTTTGGGCCAAGCCGATGCCACGGGTATCCACAGGCTAGGTGACCAGTACGTAGAAGGCAGCCCCAACCCTTTAAGCAACCCACATTGCGACCCCACAAGGCTTCCCTCATATGGGCTGGCGCCATGCGCCAAATGATCTTGCTCTTGGGTGAAATTTCGGGAACCAGCGGAGTCGGAGCGACCTTAAGCCAAGCAGTGTCACGGGTGCAGGACCAAGCATGACGACCAAGGCATAGGTAGCAACTCTAACACTTTTAGGCTCCCACGTAGCGGCGCTGTGATCCTTCGCATATGGCGGCACCGCGAGCATCGTCGCCTTCGCAGGGTTCGTCTCTGGCTGGACACGCGGCAAGCTCTTCACGCTCTTCCACAGGACCGGGCGTCCATTCTGCCACGAACTCGGCAAGAACCTTGCTCTTGATTGCGCTTGAGGTTGTGATTCCACATGGTTCCCACGTAGCGGCGCTGTATCCTTCGCATATGGCGGCACCACGAGCCCGTCCATATCGATGATCGAATGTTGCGCGAAAAGTGGTCTTGCTCGGCAGGAAAGGGATTGCCTTTCACCGAGGACACCATGACCGGAGTCGGATTTTCGCCGGAGCGGGCCACCGGAGTGGGCTTTAGTGCGACCATGGCAAGTGGTCTCCGCCGGAGCGGGCCACCGGAGTGGACTTTTGTACGACCATGGCGAGTGGTCTCCGCCGGAGCGGGCCACCGGAGTGGACTTGGGCGACCGCGGCCAACGGTCTCCGCCGGAGCGGGCCACCAGAGTGGACTTTTGTGCGATCGTGACGGGACGATCGGCTTTGGTGCGACTGCAGCGGAACGATCGGCTTATGTGCGACTGTACTGGCCAGTCGGCTTGGTGCGACCGTAGCAAATCAGCCGGCTTTGGTGCGAATGCATGAGACAGCTGGCTTTCGTATAGCCGTCGGCGCAACCATGCAGTGCCTCCGGATGAGAGTTTGCTGTGGGGGAATAGGCCTCCAAGTTGCCCTTTCGGCGTTGTCACAGCACCAGGCCACCCCGCACGTGTTGCCACGTCCAGGCAAGCTGCGCAGCACCGTGCCCGGTTGCCAGGATACGGCAGTGCATCCATGTGCCCGCCCATTAAGAAGCAGTCCACAAATAGAATAAAGAAAGATGAAAGGAGTAGTGATTAGTTAACGAACGCCTGGCCGGGGGTCACATTGCCGTGACTGGTCCAGTAGAGTCGTCTGACCAGAGGCCGCGTAGCCCATGTGCGCGTTGAAGCCCGCTTGCTCGGGCGTGCGCGTGCACCCCTCCTGTTGTCTGGTGGGACCCCCGCGGGATTCGTTCGCGGCCGCGAGCTTCGCGGGGCCACGCGCGCGCGATTCTGGACACCCCATCCTGTGGTGGTGCCATTACATCGGGGCGCCCGGGGTAGCCACGTGCCATGCCCGCATCTACCCCAACCCGAGGTGAGAGCCCGGCGTAAGCCCCCAAGCCGGGGGCGAGTTCGAGCCAAGCCCCCGGGTAGGAGCCGATGGTGTTGCGGGTTGGAGTCGACGACGCCCGGGAGTTGGTCGGCGAGCCTGGGCCGAGGCCGCACCGTCTGGGCGTTGAAGTCAGTGACGCCCAGGAGTCGGCCGGCGAGCCCGGGTCGAAGCCGCGGCGTCCGGGCGTTGAAGTCGGCGACGCCCGGGAGCTGGCCGACGAGCCCGGGCCGAAACCACGGCGTCTGGGCGTTGAAGTCGGCGACGCTCGGGAGCTGGCCGACAAGCCCGGGCCGAAACCACGGCGTCCGGGCGTTGAAGTCGGCGACGCCCGGGAGCTGGCCGACGAGCCCGGGCCGAAACCACGGCGTCCGGGCGTTGAGGTCGGCGATGCTCGGAAGTTAGTCGGCGTGCCCGGACCGAAGCCACGGCGTCCGGGCGTTGAACTCGGCGACGCCCGGGAGTTGACCGGCGAGCCCGGGCCGAAGGCACGGCGTCCGGGCGTTGAAGTTGGCGACACCTGGAAGTTGGTCGGCGTGCCCGGACTGAAGCCGCGGCGTCCGGGCGTTGAACTCGGCGACGCCCGGGAGTTGGCCGACGAGCCCCGGCTGAAGCCGCGCCTTTCGGGTGTTGAAGTTGCGTGTTGGCCGGCGAGCCCGGTTGAAGCCACGGCGTGCGCAGGTTGACGTCGGGGGTTGGCCGGCGAGCCGGGTCGAAGCCGCGGCGTCTGGGGGTTGAAGTCGCGTGCTGGCCGGCGAGCCCCGGTCGAAGTCGTCGCTCGGTGTAGAGCCCCCGGCTCTGCCGTCGCTGCGTGGGGCAGTCGTCGCGGGTGGACGCGTCGCTCGGTATAGCTTGCAGGGACGCCGCCATGGCGTGGCCGCCGGCGGTGTTACTACCGTGACGCCGCCGTCCGGGTATCGCCGGTTGTCGTTGTGTCCTTCGCGCGCCACGGCATGGCCGGCGTCGCGCTCCTCGCCGATCTTCGAGCCCTAGCCATTGTCTCGGCGCGGCCGCGCGGCTAGGTCGGGTGAAGTCGCCCCGCGTCGCCACGCGATGCAGGTCGGGACCCGTCCCGTGAGTCGCCACGCGCGGGCATGTCGGGTCCCATCTCGAGTCCGGGGTCGAGGCAAGTTGGGGTCGTCGCGTACCGGCCGTTGTCGCCGAGCGGGTGCCCGGGTCTTCGGCTCGGCGTCGTCGCCGCTGCCGTAGTTCGCCACGGAGCGTCCGGCCGGCGTCTGCGGCATCTTGGAGCCGTCGCCGTTATTGCGCCCATGCAGCCCCGGTGTCGATGGAGTCACTGCATCTGCGACCGTGCGGGGTCGCCAGGTGTGTACGCGGCCGCACAGGACCGTCGGCGTCCTGTGCAAACTGCGCGCGGCATCATGGCCGTTCTTGCCTCGGCGACACCTCCAGCCTTGCCGCGTCGCCGGAGGGCCAGGTAAGTGCGCCGCACTACCTGGCTCCTGAGCTCCATGTGCGCGCCCCCGTCCTGGCGCAGCTACGTGCTCACGAGAGCACAAGTTCACGTGGTGGCCATCCGAATAAAATAGTCACAGGAGGTTAAACCGAGAGAGAGAGAGATTAGCCAAAAGAGTGAGAGCTGGGGGTGGCCGCAAGTCGACGAAGCCCCGGGTAGCCACGTGCCGACCCCACGCCAACCCCGGGGATGCACCCGCCGCCCTGGCCCGATGTGGCACGCATGTGAAGAATCCTCCGCACGCATGCACGTGAGCAGCGGGGTCCAGCAGACCAGCAAGAGCGCCCGTGCAAGGTGCCGTACGAATAAAATAATCATAAGGAATTAAACAAAAGGTGAGAGATTAGTTTAATCCAGAAAAGCAAAGAACTCTAGCCTCGAGCTTGGAAAGCCCGAGCGAGCTGCATGCGAGCGGCGGGTCCGCCATCTTGCGTCCGCGAGCACCCGGCCCGCCATCTCGCGTCCATGAGCACAGGGCGCCTGCAACTGGCACCGCATTACTTCGAGAACCGCGTCACAATCGGTGGCTCCAGTCTTGTCGCGGCGTGCTCGGAGCTTCGCCTGCGACAACCACGTCTTGCGCAACGGCAGCGCTAGGAACCGTGCTCCAGGGCCAGAGGCACCAGCCGGAGCCAAAGGCGCACCCGGAGTAGGTTCACAAGCGAGCCGTTTGCCGGTGACGCGCAGCGAGTCGGAGTGCGTCGTCTCTGCCTAGATCTACTCATGAGTAGGTGTCTCTACAGCTAGATGTAGCAAGATGGATGCGTTCCACCACAGCTTGTGCTAAAATTGCAAGAACGAAAACAAGAAAACATCGAGAGTGGAGAGAGCAGCGCCTCGTTTCCCTACCTGGCGCGTCAAATGTCGGTGTACGAGAACCAACATATGGGGGGTTAGCAAGAACCGTCCCTTTGAGGATCGTGGGGATGAACACGCTGCAAACTCGTAAAGAATTAACGCAAAATAAATAGCACACGAAGCATTTTACCCAAGTTCGGACCGCCTAGAGGCTAATAGCCTTACGTCCTGTATGTCTGGATTATTTGGATATTTTTGGTAGAATATTACAGTGGAGAAGAGCTCATGTTCTTGAGCTAGAGAGCCTCTAGCCGGAGGAAGAAGAAGAGTGTGAGAGAGAAGAAGTCAGGAGGAAAAGGCCCCACCTCCTAGCTGCCCGGGGCCTCCCTTTTATCTCCACCAAGAGGGCATCCCACATCGGGCCGTACTGGAGTAAATAAATACGGTACGGGTTGAGCTGCAGATGGTACATCTTCTTTTCTCCGTGCTGCGCGCTGCTCCCTTGGCCCTCGAATCCGGCCGAGCTGCTGCTGTGATGCATGTGCAGGCACATGGTGGTCCCCGCCACCATCTCCTCGATTCCCTGGCTATCTCTCCCTTAGGCGCATGTGTGAGGCGGGCCTTATGAGAGTGGGCAGGAGAGATTTGCATGGCGCGGGTCCCACTCTTGGATTCCCTGATGGGTGGCAGAGCACGCAGGAGAAGAGAGGAAAAACGGCTTTCTCTCTTGTTGTCTTGTCTTGTCATTGTGGCCCACGTAATTGGGATCTTCTGTGGTAGTTTTATATGTTTAGCCGGTGTTTGGGACCCCGGTTCCTATAACACCGACACTAACATATGTGCGTTGTGCGTTGGGCCTTTTTTTGTATTTACGAGAGAAATATTGACTGTTGCAACTAGACTTGAGCAGGTGCGACTTGGATGCGAACTGTCGTATAGAAAGAAACAGAATCGGCCATGATGGTGAATTAATATCACCAGCACCAGGAGACCGATCGTCGATCATCACCTAAGACTTTGCCGTTTGCAGGCTGGTTAATTTGGTCACACGCCGATCGACGTCGTCGGTCTCGATCGATCGGCCGCCATGCAGGCGACGGACGTGGAGCTCGTTAAGGCCCTAGCGCGGAGGCGGCTGGGCCTGCCGCCGCCGCTGCCGTTCACCGTCCACGAATTTGGCTGCTTTTTCCTTTACGGTACCTAGGGCTGAAACGGATGGGATACGGGCGGATAGTGCTCATCCTGTATCCTATCCTATATTTTCTCACTCGGATTCGGAGTCGGAGCGGATACCACCGGATAATTATTTCTACATCCCATACCCTGTCTTATATTTTTTGTTCGGATTCGGAGTTAGAAACGGATATTATCGTATAGTTTGCAAGGATGAAAAATCAAAAGATAAAGAAGCAGTTAGAGTAAGAAAGGACATACTAATCATTGGTATACATAATCGAGATTATTTTGACTCTTATTTACGTTAATCTCACGATTTTTTTTGACGTGATCAATCGATCAGTAGCATAACAGTCAGCTATCTAACCTTCCCCTTCGCGAACCGTCTTTCCCTTGCTACAGGAGAGAGAGGCGACCGGGGGGCGACACAGTTTCCGGCGGCGATTCGCCGGCTCTTCTCCATCTCCGGTGGCCGTTTCGGTGCCGGAGAGCCGGGAGAGCTGGCGAATCGTCGTCTGGAGTAGGTCTTAGCTCTAGTAGGTTAGGTTTAGCGTGCTAGGTTTAGGGTTCCGGCGGCGTTTCTTGTCGGCGTCGTCCGGTGTTGTCTCCCTTGGTGGTGCTGAAGGCGGAGGCGTCGGTGACGGCGAAGAAGCTCTTGGCAAGACCATGTGGAGGTTTGTTTTCTTCTCCTTTGCGAAAGGGTGGAAGATTGTCGTTCCCCCCGCCGGCGGTGCTGGTGGTGTGGGATTTTGGTTTCCCCCGCCGGCGTTGCTGGTGGTGTGGAATCGTGCTTCCGGGTGGTTGTCGTCGTCTTTCGATGATGACCTCGCCGGCTTTTGGGTTGGTTCTGGGTTGCTGCCTCTCAGATCGGGCGGCGGCTTCTCCAGTTTTTGTTTTCTCTTTGCTGGTGATGATCGACGGTGCTTGTTTGGATCTCATCGGTTTTTCCGACGGTCGTGCGATGGCCGGATTGATCTCTTCATCGTGTTATGGACGCCTGCGTCCATCAATTCGGCTTTTTCACAATTCGCGGCTCGTGGAACGAGGATCCTAGGAGCTGCTGTTGGTGCTCGCCGGCGGGGAGAAGTGGTGGCGGAAGAGTTCTTGATGAAGAGGGAGTTCGTTGTAATTTTCTTTTCTTCGGGGACTCTTCTGTAATTTATCCTCGGGGGTTTTTCTGTAAAAGGAATGGGATGTACTGTTCATCAGTTTAATATAATCCCCCTCCCTTTCGCAAAAAAAAAAATCTCACGATTTTACACCACATTATTTAGTCTATAATTGTTATATATTTCCTTAGATCACATGATATTCGGATTCGGGACGGATACCACTCGTCCCGTATCCTATCCCGTTATTATTTTTCGGATTCGGTTTCGGGCACGGATAGTGTTGGGTAATTATTTATGCATCCTGTATTTGCCCATATTGATTTTATTCGGATTCGGCAGTCGGTCGGTCGGATATTATCCGTCCCGTTTTCACCCCTAACGGTACCTCCCATCCCTCCAAACTCTACGGTATGTCAACCTACTCAAAAAATATTATATCTAGAAAATAAGACTGATCGATCAAAACGATCGGCGCCGGTGACCACTGCTGGAAGGTGGCGAGCGGGAACGAGGGAGTCGTCGCCGGCGGAGGATGTCGGGAGTAAGTTGACCCTGGTGTTCGACGATAGCAGGTGGGGGATCCAGCAAGCTGGGACGGCGCGGTGGATCATGGACGAGTTCGACGCCGTCCTCGATCACCGGCAGGGGAAAATCTCATCGGATCTTTACGATCTGTGCCTGTACCACCTCCGCCGGCAGCAAGGGACGCCGCGGCAGCAGCAGCAGAGGTCAGCGGGTTCCGGAGGCTCAACTTGCTCGGGAACATTAATTGATTTTCGTACGTACCCTCCCTGAGCAATGACGGCACTGCTTGCTTGGAACGTTCTTCTTACCGATGGATTTGCCGGGAGCAGCAACGTGGTGGAGTGCGCGCGCAGTTAAATTTACGTACTATCCAATCAAGTTCCTCTATTTATGATCTTGTTCGATCTTAGGGATTATAGTAGCAGTTAAATTTTTAACAAGGCTCCTTTGCGTGATCTTGTTCGATCTTAGGGAGTACAACCAATTTTTTTTATACTAGTCCATCAAACCCGTGCTCCGCACGGGCTATAGCATTCTTTGAAGGCAAATGTGTATTTTGAAACTTGTGTAAGAATTAAGCTATGTGTTAATCCTCTGGACTCCGAAGAAGAATGAAATTGTGTGGCATCACTTAGAATAAAAAATACAAACAGTTTGAAAATAGGCATTATGCATAGTATTCGCAAAAAAAAAAGTATTATGCATAGTACCACCTGTTTATTAATCTGTATAAACAAATGAATAAGGTGTCAAAGAATTGGACTTGAAATTGGATGTCACAACTACACAAATGAGATGCCCTCAATCTCTTTTTTTTAATCAACCTAAATGTATCAAAGATTTAATTAACCCATAGTAGTTTTATGATGTTTCATCTTAGAGAGTTGTATAATGCGCCAAAGTAACATTCTGCCTATTAATGTGCAGACACTGAAGGAAAAAAATCTTTATAGACACCAAATCCCAACAGTTATACTTATGTTATCGTTCCTTCATTGAAATATATATGTTTTGCAGAATTGTTTTTTACTAAATTTTCCTGGAGCTAACTGGTAGATATTGGCCTTGGATCCCATCAATGCTTCCTGACTACCGTGATCTATCCTAGTAGCTTCATATAATGCAGTGGCGGAGACCGGGGGGGGGGGGGGGGGGGGGGGGGGGGGGGGGGG